>BFEA01000011.1:4242448-4258282 GCA_003427395.1 Chara braunii | reverse complement strand
AGAGAGAGAGAGAGAGAGAGAGAGAGAGAGAGAGAGAGAGAGAGAGAGAGAGAGAGAGAGAGAGAGAGAGCTGGTGCCAGCCCACCTGAACAGACGCCTGGTCGCTCCCACTGCCTGCTCGAGCTGCCTCCTGCTGCCTGCTGCTGCCTCCTGCTGCCTCCCGCTGCCTGCTGCTGCGTCCTGTTTCCTCCTCGAGCTATGGGTGAAGGTGCTGCCGAAGGGCTGGTCCGACGACGACAACGAAGAACAGGCCGCCGCCGAAGGAGAGCAACAACAACGGGCGGGCAGGCCGACTACCGGGGTGCCCAACTGAGGCGTGGGGTTGGCCTGAACCCCGTTGGGGAGGTCTGAGTAGTTCGAGAACGAACTACTCAGATCTCCCCCCAATTTTTTTAACGGGCCCGCGCGCGGCCCGAAAAAAAATTTGCGCGCCCAAACGACCATTTTTCCCCAGCAGCCCCCCGGGCCTAATTTCCCCCCCCCAAAAAAAAAAAAAGATTTCCGCAACCCCTCATTTTCCCTGTGCGGCGCATGTCGTGCGCGCGCCAGCTGCGCGGTGCGCTGTGCGCCGCACCTGCCGTGACGCCGCGCACGACATGCGCCGCAAGTATGATTTTTATTGTTTGTTTCGCAAACCGCACTCTTTTAGTTCATAGATATGTGACAATATATAAGTATATATATGTATATACACAGAGAGAGAGAGAGAGAGAGAGAGAGAGAGAGAGAGAGAGAGAGAGAGAGAGAGAACAAAGGGAATGGAGAGTAAAATCGAGAGAGGAGTCGGCCAAGGAAAGGGGATGGGGACAGTGGGAGGGTACCGGTCATGGTCCATGGAGGTAGATACTCTGATCCAACGCCTCTGGTGCGTGGTGGCTCTCTCTCTCTCTCTCTCTCTCTCTCTCTCTCTCTCTCTCTCTCTCTCTCTCTCAACTACCGAGGGTTCGAATCCCTCACTCTCCGTTTCCAAATCCATAAAAAAGTGCAAGAAAAAAAAATCATATATTCCCAATCTACATTCCCACTGTCCGGGTAACCGGCGTTCGGGACGGGCCGAACGCCCGAACCCGAACGCCCGAACGTACGGAACCCCTTGGGGATGCGTCCGGCCGTTCCGGCCGAACGAGGACCAAAAAAAAAAATAAAAAATCTGGAAAGAAAAAATATCTATGGAGAAAAATAAACAACATTTGCCTGAGAATTACATCCAAATTCCTTACCAATTTTGAAATAAAAATAAAATACAAAAAATAGAACTAATAATAAAAATCAGATGTGAGGAACAAGCCCTCAAGGGGTTTCAGACATCACATTGTCCTGGGCTAAGGCCCCCAGCAAGCTAAGTGCCCGCCGTAAGTGAAGCCGGGCCTGAATATTTGTCAAAGGCAAAATTCGACATTTCCATAGGTGGGTATTCAGGCTCTCGCAGCACACCAGTTGGTTGGGAAGACGCGTGAGCCTCACATTGCTGCGTCATACAGTTGCCCCAGGCCTTGACAGTTGCACCTGGGCACACATACACAAAGCAGGGCCTATACATTGGGAAGCAGGCCTTCGGCCTTTGCAAAAGCAGTAGTGCCAACACACCTGCCTGGGAGCCCTGCACAGATGCAGCAAACAGCCCAAGTCCGGAGACTCAGGCCGTGCCTAACTGCAAAAGGGGCTGAGGCCCTCAACTGTAGTCTCGGGCCTGGGCGCAGGGTCTGGGACCTAACTGGAAGCTACTGGAAGCTTCCAGCCAGGCCATACGCAGCATCCAGGAGGCTGCCATTTCCACAAAAGGAAGGAAGCATCCCAGGCCATGCATTCTGGCCAGCGCTGGCAATGCGGAAGTGCTGCTGTGCTCTCACTTGATGCTGCGCTGCTGCCAAGGGCGCTGACGGGGCGCGAGAGGTGAAGTGGGGCGCTGCAGGGCAGCGGGGCGCAGGCAGCCATAGCCGGGCTGCTGGGCGCCAGGGGGTACAGCGGATGATCAGGTGGTCTTCAGGGAAGGAGGCGCTGTGTGGGGTAATCAAGGTCTGATTGAGGGTGACGAGATACGTACCTGGTACATGAAGAGAGGTCGGCGATGGTGTTGGCAGTCATGTACATTGGTCTTCGAGAGTCTAAGTGATCCTGTTGCGTGAACCGGCTGTAGGTAGGCTAGTCAGGTAGAGTAGGCTGGGCGCCGAGCGCCAGACAGGAGAGAGCTACTTTGGATACTGTGTTGGTGTGGCTTACGGGCTTGGACATTGGCTCATTACTTCATTGTATTGCTCTATATGGATGGTTTTCTCGGTGCATTTGTACTCTCTGCTTGGGACACGACTACTTGTTCAGCTGTGTGATTTCGCAACTTGCTATTATGTATATCGCTCACACTCATATTCCTTGCAAAGATAAAATAAAAAGAGAAATAAAATTAGTCAGTGAGCGAGTGCGTTTTTGACACCGCTATCTTTGGCGATTTTCATTTTTTTTTTGGCATATCCAAATGCCCTGAAAATTCACAGATGTGTACTTCACATAATACAAAACGCATCAAAAAAGTTTCAAAAAATAATAAAATTGTTTAGGAGTCTTTTAGGACCCGCAATAAAGTGAAAACAAAAAATAAAAAGTGAAAAAAACCAAAATAGTGAGTGGGCGAGCACGTTTTGACACCGCAATCTTTGGCGATTTTTAATTTTTGTTTGGCTTAGCCAAATGACTTCAAAATTTTGGCAAAAAAAACTCAGAAAAAAAATCAGAAAAAAATCAGAAAAAAAACCTTATTTTTAGGCCCCGAAATAATTTTTGGCGGGGGCCAAACGTCGTCACGTTCAGTCCCCGTACGGGACCCCGAACGCTGGTACGTACGGAGGTCAGCCCGAGGACCTCTGTACGTACGGGCTGGTGACCCTCCCCACTGTAAAAAGTTAAAAACCAATAAAATGAAAGATGAAATACAAACAGGAAAGACGTAAATAATAAGGATAAAAATCATAAAATTCATTCAGTCTCTCTCTCCGCTTTTTTTTTCACAGACTGATTTGTGGTTCTGTTTTCCTAATCTGAGGGGTTCTTCCACTGTTTTGGTATTATTTTCTTGTTCTGGGTTCGGCCAGCACTGAGTGCTGTTTTGGAAGACTGTCATGGCCCATAAGTCGGGGAGGCAAACATTTGGAGCACGGTTCATCAATATGCTGTCAATTTGTGGGCGATGTTGTACGGTGAATCGGTGATGTAATACTGCAATCCACCTCGAGAGCATGTTTATCCTGGTTGTGCCCACAAGTGTAATGACTGTTGTATTGTAACCCTAAAGAGCAATTTCACTGTAGATTGTATAGGTATGGGCCATGTACTTCCTTTGATGTCAGAGTTCTGATTGGTTGCCTGTCCTGTCGAATGGTTGGATTCTATTCTATGTTGCAGCCTACACTTGTGGAATTGCTACTGTTCCCACCAGAGGTCCCATCTTCCGCGAACGCATCTGGCACTGGGAGGCCCACTTCAGATTCAGATATGGCAGCTACCTCGGGATCAACATCTCCATCTGCTTTTGAAAATGGACTTGATGCGCTGTGGGCCATAGTACGCAGCTCTGACAGACTCTTGAAAAGGTGTGTGCGTACTCAACACACCTTCCTGCATTATTATAAGTCTCTGTGGTTAGACTAAACCATTTCCAGCAGTGCTAGCATCAGTGGTGCCGTACATGCGTGGGAAGCATGCCTGCATCCTTCAGTTGTCACACACAGAGCACTGCTTCAAACTCTTTGGTAGGTTAGTGTGTTAAGCAGTTAATTAATTTCAATTTTAACGGGTCCTTGTGGGCCTAGCGCCCTAAATATTCTGGGGAGCATCAGTCCGGTTCCTTTTCCCCCGACAAGTCAGAAAGGAGTCAAAAGGACTGAATGTACCTGTGTCGCTGGATTGCGATCTTAGACTGAGCTTTAGTCCGACAGTCTCTGTGGCTGGATTGTGGTCTGCCTCTGCCACCACCGTCAAGTGCTGTCTCTCTCTCCCTACATGTTATGTTTTGCATTCTGTTCCAATCTTGTGCACCTGCCTCAACAGAATTAAATCGGTCTGCACAAGATAGGGTACACTGGGCCCAAGGGAAATATTTCCCAGGGGCACCTGTTGAACAGACCTATAGGTGGGTCCCAGCTAACTGTGTTGCTTAAATTGTTTTTGGGCTGTGTGGACCCAACGAACTTAACGAACTTTTGCACCAAGTGATAGGGAAAATAACAAGCAAACAGCACCCCGCGGGTACCCGATTTGGG
Source organism: Chara braunii (assembly GCA_003427395.1). Classification (NCBI taxonomy): domain Eukaryota; kingdom Viridiplantae; phylum Streptophyta; class Charophyceae; order Charales; family Characeae; genus Chara; species Chara braunii. Next base: position 4,254,029 of record BFEA01000011.1, on the reverse strand, counting down.
CATCCATTGCACCTCAGTGTGTGTGTGCGTGTGTGTGTGTGTGTGTGTGTGTGTGTGTGTGTGCGTGCGCCCGATTTGGGCATCCATTGCATCTCATTGGGTGTGTGTGTGTGTGTACGTGTGTGTTTGTGTGTGTGTGTGTGTGTGTGTTTGATGAGAAAAACGCCACTGTGTCCTTTGGGACATCCATTAAAATTGAATGATGCAGAGAAGATTAGAATGGCTCCTATGCAAGGATGACACACATAAATCGAGAAATGGTCGAAATTAAAAAAAAAAAAAAAGTAAGTATAGACAATCCGACAGCCGGCAGTTCTGGGAAATGGACTTGAAATCGCGCTGAGGTAACGCTGAACCGCCGCAGGGCGAAACTGCGGGGCACCAGCGAGGTCCCCCGGGCTTCTTGGGCATGGCTCACAGTGGAAGGTGAGGAGGGAGGCCGTCCATAGCCAAACACCATCACCGACCAGGGTGGCCAGGCGAGGGGGCCTAGAGAGAGTAGGCGCCCTGCCCGAGGGGGGCCGGGGACTCCAGACATAGCAATCGCACGCGCGCGGACCCGGGAGGGGCGAGGAGATTGCGTGGGTGTGAAAGCGATTGCGTATGGACTTCGAGTGCGAGCACACGGGACGACGGAACGGCACCGGGACGGAATAGCGGGAGGACATCAGCAGGGGAAGCAACGAAACAGCGCCGAGACAACGAAAACTGGTGAGGGCGCCACAAAAGGTACGTATTCGAGAAGCAGGGGATGATGAAGATTCGAAGGAGGGACGGTTTGACGTAAGTGAAAGGGGCACAAACGGGGGGACGGTCTTGCTGCGACGAGCAGGGTTAGGACGTAAAAGTGCTATGGGAGGGTGGGCGCGGACAGAAGAAGGGACGTTTGATAAATAAGGGTGGAGCTCGTAAGGAAGGACGGCGCGGACAGATGGGAGGGTGGGCGAGGGCAGAAGAAGGGACGTATGATAAGTGAGGGTGGAGTGCGTAAGGAAGGACGGCGCTGACAGATCAGCAGACCTTGGAGATCGAGCTGAAGCGGTGCCGGGAAGGAGGAGTTACGAGGGAGCGGGGAAAGGGGGGGGCAAAGAGAAGGAAAGTGCTGATGTCTTTGGGGAAAGTGTTCACGTGTTGGGAGGAATTCACGACCGAAAAGAGAGAGGAACGGAGGGATACCAGGCAGGGATCGTGTAACAGAATAACGAAGGGGCTGGATCAGTACGAATGAGGAAACTTAGGGCACACAGAGAAAATAAATCGAGAATTGGGGGAGGGAAGAAGGTCTGGAAGGGTGCTGGGAAGACGGTCACGAGGAAGAAAGGAAGACAACGAAAGAGGGTGGGACTGAAGGGAAGGACAGCGTCGATGGACTGTGCGCGTCGGGGGAGGACTCCACCAGCGGTGTAGATCGGGGGTATTTGGAAGACGGCACCACGAGGGGGAAGGAAGATAAAGCATGTGGGTGGGAGGAAGATCGAAGGATAGGACAGCGTGACTGTGGACGTCGGGGGAGGATTCCACCAACGGAAGCATGTGGCTGGGAGGAAGATCGAAGGAAACAGCGTGACTGTGGACGTCGGGGGAGGATTCCACCAACGGCGTACATCGGGGTTAGTGGGAAGACACGAGGGAGAAGGGAAGACAAAGCAAGTGGGTGGGAGGAAGATCGAAGGAAAGGACAGCGCCTTGTGGTTGGGAGGAAGATCGAAAGAAAGGACAGCGTGACTGTGGACGTCGGGGAAGGATTCCACCAGCGGTGTAGATCGGGGGTATTGGGAAGACACGAGGGAGAAGGGAAGTCAGAGCATGTGGGTGGGAGGAATATCGAAGGAAAGGACAGCGTCAAACAGTCTCGGGATTAGGATTTCGGGGGAGGGCTTCACGGCCAAAGTAGTTTAGGATAGTACTGACCTACATAGGACAGAAGAAGAGAGGAACGGAGGGGAGGAAGGAACGAAGGGATACCGTGCCCAACCAGTCCTTGGGGTTGCTGGATCAGTACGAAAGAAAATAAACCGAAATATTAAATAACAAGTAACTAAAAACGGGATAAAAGCATATCAAGTACAACAACTAAAACAAAACAAAATAAAACACAATAAACTGCAAAAACATTAAAGCACACATCACCATGAGGCCGGTCAGCAGGCTGCAACGGGCCCACAAACGGCTGGACTCGATGCTGTTCTACAGCGGGGCAATGAGACAGCTGGCAGATGAACGCCTTCGATATAAACGATGGTCTCAACTGAACACTACCCCAGAACACCCCCCCCCCCCCCCCCCCCCCACACACACACAAAACGAAATCTCTGAAGATATGGGGGTTCTAACGGAGGAGGAGAAGCAGCTAGAACAACACGTGAACCCCCCCCCCTCTGGCCATGAGATGAGCGAGGGTCAACCACAGATCACCTGGGCGGACAAGCTCAGAACCCCGCACCAGGGTAGAGCCCTTACCATCCAGCGGGGCCAGGGTAGCCCCCGAACCGGGAAACTTGAGATCCCCCTGGAAGGGCTACCATCTGTGAGGGCCTTCTTCATGGCCAAATTCCTCCTGCCGTCGGAAACAAGGGTTGTGTCACAAGGTGGCAAGCAGGTTATGGTCGCCGCCTTCAAGTCGGTCAACGACAAGGTCAAGTGGATTGGCCGCCGGCTTGAAGTTCTGAAAAACTGTGCGGAAATGGCCCGGGACCAATTCTTGGTACATCGGAGGTCAGGATCCACCCCTGGATGCCGCTGCGCAGGATGGGACCGGAGGAGAGAAGGGCACAGTTGATGCAGGATTTCTTCTGGGTGGAGTTTCGTCATATCCCTGTCGAAGTCCAAGCAGCATTTGTGTATGACTTCGGCTTGCTGTACGACAGTGTTGCTTTCATCGACCCCCTTCCCTCCTTCGTGGCTAAGAGGGACGATTACCTGATGCTGGCCCTGGATTACCCTCAGGGCCAACCTTTTTCCCTCGATGATGTGATCCCGTATCGGATAGGAGGAAAGGAATACATGATTCATACTGCACATGAACTGAGGCCATGGTGCCATAAGTGCAGAGCTTATGGCCATCTAAGTACTGAGTACACATGCCCGCTTCATCCGCAGAAAAGAGCACGAGCAACAGGGCGATTGCTGCGGGACCCAATAAAAGTCACCCATTGGAGGGCAGTGGACCCGGGGCACGAAGGATGGGTCTGGGAAAGATCCGGGGAGCCGGACTGGGGAACACGTCCCTCCAACGCATGGACTCCCCCGGCTCCGGTGGAGGAGAAGGTACAGAACAAACAAGCCCTGCAGGAGAGCCACGTGAACTCAGAATGGAAAATGGCAGGGAAGAAGGGCGGGAAGGCATTCTGGGTCCAAAAACTGCAGACAGAACCAGCTGCCGTGAAGGAAATCCGGGTCCAAAAACTGCGGACAGAACCCTGCTGCCGCGAGTTACATCCAGGATGAGAAGGGAGCTGCAGCTGTTGCAGCTATTGCAGAACAGGAAGGAACCCGAGCTGCAGCCACCATAGAACTGAATGGAACCCAGATCACACAAAACACAAGCAAATGTGCGGGGAAGGCATCGGCTCAATCTCCTCAATCGGATGCAACAAGCAACATTCCTAGGCTAAAGTGTTGCGGGGAAACAGAAATTCTGGAGGGGACTGCAACTGCGGCCCGGTTGGAAACAGGGGATACCGACCCCCTTCAAGCAGCCTTCAGGCTGGATCCCATGGATGTGGACCCCCTTCCGGATAACGCTAGTAGGTCACCGAAGGGACTGGATCCGGAGCGGGGCCAGGCAGGGGTGGAGGAGGGGGCACCGCCATTGGATCTACCCATGGAACAGAAGCTGGTTGCCGTAGCGGACTGGCTGTTGGCCAATCTCAAAGCAAAGCATGGCCCCCTGACCGAAGACTTCTGGGACAAGACCTACCTGGATCTCTTCCCCGTGCTGGACACGAGCGTCTCTCTCAAAAATGTGCTGGAGAAGTGGCTGCAACCAGGGGTAAAATGGTCCGACGCGTGGCACAGACTGGACACAATCGTGTCAGCAGGGTTCCACGCACCACAAGTTGCAGCAAAGGAAGAGGCCAGCCAGCAGGGAACACAAGAACCGGTGCCTCAACCCCCCCGGATCTGGTCCTCCAACACCCACTCCCGGCACCGGAACCGGAACCTCCGGACCCGGAGGAGGACACACCGCTCGACTTGGTGCGGAGAAGAAAGCTGAGACAGCTAGTTGAGATGGGGGGTGACACCGGTCCCATGTCGCAGGAAGCTGCGCTGTTCATCCCCGTCCGAAAGAGAAATGAGAAATGGGAAGTAGGCTTGTCGCCAGCAGCCAATGGCAGACGGGGACGTCACGCTGCAAGGCTGGTCGTCGTTCTGGGCTAGCCCACAAAATTGCACAACGGAGGCAGCGGCGGGGATTCTGCGAATGCAGCTGGAATCCCGCATTGCAGAAGCCCTGCGGCCCGGGGCTCAAGCTATGGCCTCGATTGTGACATGCCCCACCAAGATTGCACAGAGGGATGTATACATACGCTTTGATCCCGCCAAGGAGAACAGCCTGAGATGGCACACTTACAGTCAACTGCTAAACCTGCAGTTGGTTAGGATTAAGCAAAGTGACACTTGGTCCGAGCGTGATGTCCAAAAAAGCCTATGTGCGCTTCTCAGGATGCCGGCGGGAGCTGCAGATTGGGAATGGGAACAGTTATCATGGACCCGGTTGTGAACAGTCTGGTGATAGGAGAGGACAGACAGACAAGTAAATGGATCCTGTTAAAGCAGTATATTGGAAAGACCGCATCTGGAACCAATGCAAGAGGGCAACAGACCTAGACCTGCAGTCATTGAATGTCAATGGTCTCGCCTCGAGTAAGCCTGATAAACACAACGCAATCTGGGACCTGATGAGAGGGGTGGGGGGTAGAAATTGGCCAGACATAGTATGTGTCCAAGAAACGCACTTGATGGACACTCTGGAACACAACCGCATACATAGACTAGTCTGGCCATATAAGGCCTTTAGGGCCCACGCCCCCAAACCTGGAAGCGCAGGGGTGGCTATTTGGATCCCCCCCGAGTCCCGGGCAGATCCGGTGTACTGGGCAATGGATCAGGAAGAAGGCCGATGGGTGTCAATCCTGGTCACCCTGGAACTTGAAATTGTGTGCATACTATGCATCTACACCCCCAATGCTGTGAATGAAAGGAAAGCTTTCTTTGAAAATATCAAACTGCACATCCCGAACGGTGTCCCAATAATTATTGCAGGCGACTGCAATGCAGCCCCGGACCGATGGATGGATAGATGGCGAACACCCTCCGCGGCCCCGTGGTACGTGGAGGAGGATGAGCGGATGATCAGTGAACTTTGTCTATCCCTAAACGTGTTTGACACCTTCCGAAGACTCAACCCAGACACACGATACTTCTCATGCCTACGTAAAACTGGGACGGAGCACCAGACGAGATCTAGGATTGAAGATCTGGAAAGCTCACTGCTCCTCGCAGCAATCTTACCAGCCAGCCCCTACCCAGGCCTGGATCACAAAATGTGTACAGATGTTTTCTCTTTCCGTAGGAAACCAGATCCTGGCCCTGGATTTTACAAACTCAACACTTTTGACTGGTTTAATACTGGACTCTTCTATCTGGGTAGGAAATGTCAGGAATATTCCAAACTGTTAGCAGCCAAAAAACACCAGCAAGAAATGGAAATTCACCAGCAACTGCAGCAACTCGAAAACCAAGATCAGTTCCACGACTCGCACAACCCACACGATGAATCTCAGCAGACACAGCAAGGGGATCCAAGTGTACAGACCTTGAAAGAACAACTTCAGAAATTTGCCACACAGCGATGGGAGGGTGCACGCATACGAGGGCGACTGGTGCGACACCAAACAGAGGGGACCATGGACAAAAGATTCTTTAGTATGGCCCGAGTACGTGCACATAGGTCTACCATAGAAGCACTCTATGATCCACAAACCAATGTGTGCAAATAGCAAGATCCTTCTTTAAAGACTTGTTCACTTCCCGCTGCGCACAAAGGGAGGACGAAATCAAGAAGAAAGAAATCAAAGAATTCCTGAGGCCCCTTGAAAAGACCCTGACGGACCAGCAGAAAACAGACCTGGATCGCCCCCTGTCCAAGGAGGAAATCTGGACGGCGATGACGCAGATGGAGGAAGAGAAGACGCCCGGAATAGACGGGTTCCCCAAAGAGTTTTGGGGGACCCTCTGGACCCATTTGGCCTCAGACCTTATCGATTTCTACAATCAGGTGTGGGAGACCGGGCAGATGGGCGAGCTGGTGGAACAGGGTGTCCTCACCCTCTTGTTTAAAAAAGGAGACAAGATGGACATCAGGAACTATAGACCAATAACTTTGCTGATGGTGGTGTATAAGATGCTAGCGAAAGCCCTCGCAAATCGTTTGATTCCAGTCTTGGACGACATCATTCACCCTACACAGACTGGATTCGTCAAAGGGCGTAGGATCCATGGCAATGTCCTGTTAATCAATGAACTCCTCAAACTCACACGACAAGATAAACAGAATGTAGCGGTGGTTTTCATCGACTTTGAAAAAGCCTACGATCATGTAGATTGGCAATTTCTAGACAGATGCATGGAGAAAATGAACATCGGACCAGCATTTCGGCGGTGGACCGAAATCTTGCATCATAACGCTACGACGAGGGTCCAGGTCAACGACAGGGTAGGGCCGGCCTTTCCGCTCCAACGTTCAGTTCGACAAGGTGACCCTCTGGCACCCTTTCTTTTCATAATTGTGATGGAGGCGCTGGCAGCGAACCTTCGCGCTAATAAAAACCTGCGGAAGCTGCAGATTTCGGCCATCCCAGACGACACAATCCCCAACTGTTCGTTGTTCGCAGATGACCTCACAACTATGGTAGATGCTACCACAGCGAACATGGAGGAGATCCTAAGACTATTTGATCAATTCACGGCAATTTTCGACATGACGGTCAACTGGGGAAATAAAACTTTGGGTTGGTGGATCCACCATCAAGGGGTGCGCCCCCTGGAACTTCCACGGGTTAAATGGCTTCCCGAAGAGGCCCCGGTTAGGGTGCTTGGAATCATGCTAAAAGCCCTAGGCAAGCCAACATCGAATGATGAGTGGATATTGAAATCCGCCTTAGAAAAGTTGGCCAACTGGAAAGACCAACACACCTCCCTATTCGGTAGGGCGCTAGCGACCAACAGCGTGGTGCTGGCGGCCCTTTGGTACAAATCTGCAATCTGGGCTCTCAGCAAGACAGCCATCCGATCATTGAAGCGTTAGGTAGCAGCCCTACTGTGGCGAGGCAATGGTGAGCTTGCGAATGTTATCAGTAAGGTAGCCTGGTCCTCGGTGATCCAACCTAAAACTAGAGGGGGGCTGGGAATTCTTGACCCGGAAACTCAGGTCACGGCATTAATGCTGCAATGGGTGAAGAGGCTGCTCTTGGAACAACTTCCATGGCGCGCCCTGGCACTAGAACAAATGGCCAGACTTGCCCCACAAGCCCCAAAAAATACTCACCCTTTGACCTGGCTAGAAGACCCCTTTTGGACGGTGCCAAGGAGAACTCGAGGCAGTGCTGATCAGACTCAAGGCACAATCCGGACGGATTTGGCCCGGGATGACTTCTGGGCCAGGATTCTGAAAGCCTGGCGCCATCTCCCTCTGCCGGACACCCCCCCCCTTCGAGGTGGGAGGAAGTGATGCGCCAACCCCTGTTTGGCAATAGGAGGATCACCGATCGATACAGCAGGGTGTATTGTAGCTCGGCCACCCCGTGGTGTAGCTGGGTCAAAAAAGGTGTCATGCGAATAAAAGATATTTGGAACTCAGAGACGAGGGACTGGAAAACAGTGCAGCAACTGAGAGAGACACTAAAATATTGTCATAATATTGAGAACAACCTTGAGACATTGATATTCGGGATTCCCCTGGACTGGGTGCGCATTCTRCGCAAAGGACCACGACTGGAAGAAGGGGACTGGGTAACTGTACCAGAYGACCCAGAAAGTGTGGGWAATGTGGTGGATGTGCGGTCGGATGAAACRCTGATGAATCTGTATCACATAGGCAAAGATAATGTCCTTACCCGATACTCCCCGGATGTAGTGAGATGGAGAAAAAGCAAGGATTTACAAAGAATCCGGGTGCTACGGGATAAGGAGGTATGGACTGCATACCAGCCAAAGACCCCATTGGTTGACCTCCCCCTCGACCCCGACGAATGGCAGTGGTCACAATCACGGCCAAGCAGAGTCCGGGAGAAGACAAAGCTACAAAACCTGACTGTGAAGGCAGCRTACCGCCTGCTACGCCCCAAAGTGAACATAAAGGACAAGGTAAAAGAGAGATGGAGATCACAACTAAATGTAGGAGCGGAGGTGATCCGTCCTATCCGTTGGTTCGCTGCCACCAGAGCCAGGCCAGCAAAGATGGCCTCACTGCAGTGGCAGATAGAACATCGTTGCCTACCCACTCATGACTGGTTGATCGATCGGACCCGGCTGGAGCAGAGAGGACAGGCGTTGCCGTGGTGCAAAGCGTGCCACACCGTCTTCCCCTCCTGCAGAATCCCGGAAACGATTGAGCACATATTCATGCAATGTCCGGGTGCTGTCCTCACATGGCGATGGTGGGATAGAATCTGGTCCCGTCTAGACACTGGGTCAAAATGGCCTTGGGACTGGAGAGCCCTGCTGTGCGAAACCTGGTCCTCCCCCACGGATAGCCCTTTCGAAAACACCATGTTTAAAATAGGAAGGCGAGCTGTCATGTGGGCCCTCTGGAGGAAACGATGCACATACGCTATAGAGGGCGCCCGTATGAAACAATATGTCCAACAAGAATTAATGGTACAGTGGCAAAGAATAAAGAACCAATTGGATCTGTTTCACTCAGCCAAGGACATAACACAATTGATTCAGCAATTCTCAAGAGACTGGTTGGGCAGCGAAAAGGGGGGCTGGATTGCCTCCGTACGATGGGAAGGCCGACCTACCCAGGGGGACCACCAGGGAGGGTTTAGAAGGGACTACAGTATCTGCTTCAAAGACTGGACAGTAGTAGGCCAGGAGTTTCCGCTGCGACCAGCCACCGAGTTTCCGGATCCCTTTCCGCCCCATCAGTTAGCAATGGTAGACCTGCAGTGGTATGGAACTGATGGTGCACTCTGATCTGAAGGTGGTGGTGGTGGTAAGAAAAGAGGAGAGGGCCTGCTGGTTTAAGGACCAGACAGTGAATACCACCTTCAGCAGCGGATCCTTCAGTACACGAAACAGGCAAGCATCTCCAGCTCTCAAAGTCCGGATCAGACAGCAAGGTAGCTGAGAGGAGTAAGCCAGCCTGTATACAAGTCTAGCACAGCAGTGTAGCCGAGAGGAGTGAGCTCATAACGGTTAACTTAAGTCAAGAAGGCTAACTTAGGCAGGGGTGAGGGGCGGTATATCCTTCCCAAGGGAAGTAATCAATGCCGCCCACTCGGGCCTCTCAACCGGAATGGGGAGGAGCGTGTGTGAGTGGTTATTGTATTCAATTTTGACTTGCCGGGGGAATAGGAACCGGACTGTTGCTCCCCAGAATGGCAGGAGCTGGAACCGAGAGGTTCTGTAAAAAAAAATAATAATAAAAATAATAATAATAAAAAATCCGACAGCCAAGGGGCTGAGAGGAACAGGCTGGTTAGCGCCCAAGGAGGTTAGTTACAAGTACCAAAGAGAATAGGCAATCTGACTATTACCCAAGGATAGAGGTAATCTAGTACATGCTAACTTAGGCAGGGGTGAAAAGGGGTACATCCTTCCATCAGGAAGTAATCAAGGCTATCCTTCGGGCCTTCATACCATAAGGTGGAGGAGTGTGAGTGACTTCTGACTTGCCGGTCGAATAGGAACCGGACTGATGCTCAGCAGAATGGATAAGGAGCCAGAACCATAAGGTTCTGTTTTAAACTTTTAATTAAAAAAAAAGAAAAGAAAAAAGCCACTGTGGCGTGAATCGCAGCGAGCTGTGTTTTAACTTTTAAGATAGTGATCAAAATTCATACCAGGACATTATGCGATCCGCATCGTATGGCAAATGTGTTTATAGATTATAAGGCACCGGCATCCCCAACAAGAAAGCGAAGGAGTATGTCCATATAGCGGCTTCTATCTTTCACAACCCTACAAAGACATAAGGAGTCAAGGACTAGTGCCCGAGGGCCCTAGGCCACTAGACCGCAAGGAAAAATGCAACCCGAAGCAACAAGTTGGCCAAGGAAAAAGAAGGAACAAGGCAACAGACAACCAACGGACCAAAGAGCAGCAAGGGAAGATAAAGCAGTGAGGCAAAGGGCGACACACCGACAAGACACTGAATGAGAAGCGGTTGCAGCGCATAGGCTGGTGGGCAAGGGGGAGGCGGGTGGGCAAGCAAACAACACAAGGCAGCCACAGGAAGAAAGCACAAACCACACGAGCCACACTGAAAGAAATTGTCAACAACAAAAAAACACAAGAGCGAGAAAAATAGAAACTGATGATAAAAAGATTGTTTTGTCAGAGTTACACTGACTCATCTGGAGGCTGAACCCTCGACAACCTGCGGAATGCCTATATTGATGGTGTGGGTCATGAACCCTTTGACCCTCATTGAAGACAGACAGTCAGGTAACAACTCAGTGAAGCACCCGGCAACGCTGCCGGAGCAACCAAACTGCACAACACAAAAGACTTCTGCGAGGAACGACATGGAAAGCAGACGAGCAGCAATGCAGCCATGCAGTGAAGCACAAGGCAACACCAACAAGGCAGCCACACACACAGCAGCAGGCAACAACTCAACGAAGCACCAGGCAACGCTGCGGGTGCAGCCCAACTGCACACCGCCAAAGACTACTGCAAGGAACGACAGGGCAAGCAGCTGAGCAACAAGGCGACAGTGCAGCAAAGCACAACGCAACACCAACACAGCAGCCAGACTACAGGGCACATAAGCAGGGAACACGGGAGACACGGCATGCGAATGGCCGGCAAGGTAGCAATGCAGTGAAGCACCGGGCAACACCAACACTGCGCTCAGAGCACACAGCAAACACAGCAACCCGCAACGACTGACGTGCGAAACAAGCGGGACGGGCAGGAAGGCAGCAGTGAAATGCAGACAAGGCAAGGCAGTCTACACATCCAACACCGAGCAAAGTGGCACGTCACCTACTCACATCACGGGTGAACCCCACAGACTGTTGGTTTGCACTACCCGCGGAGCCAGGGAGACACCCAGGCGAACATCTGTCCTCACCCGCAGGAAACACACGTATTCCGAACTCAGCATCCCCCCTAAGAGTGCTGCAGGCACTCCAAACGATGAGTGACCGATTGTTTCGCACTGCTTAGAGGTGCTCAGCTGGACATACAAAAAGTTAGAGAAAATAGGAAGAAAACATACAAAAAGGAGAAAGACAAACACATAAAACTGATTTTGTGTGTGTGTGTGTGTGTGCATGAGAGAGAGAGAGAGAGAGAGAGAGAGAGAGAGAGAGAGAGAGAGAGAGAGAGAGAGAGAGAGAGAGAGAGA
>BFEA01000011.1:4207113-4222293 GCA_003427395.1 Chara braunii | reverse complement strand
CACACACACACACACACACACACACACACACACACACACACACACACACACACACACAAAATACAGCTCAACCTCTCTCTCTCCCTACTACTATCGTGTTCTTCTATCTATGCCTTGGACCGCTCTCCTGCCTCCCTTAATACACCCTCGCTACCCCGCTACTGGGCAACTTCGCCCTCAACTTCCACCCTGCAGCTATGGCCGCCTTCATCTTCCTCCTGCACCCTAGCTATGGCGTTTCTCCTTCGCCCTCCTTCTACGTCTACACCTGACTGTCCAACTCGAAGTCGCAGGAGAGATACAGCAGAGCTTCCACAACATGTGAATTGACAAGTGACCCGCTGCTTGCACTGTAGCAACTATAAATAGCCGCTGACGTGAATCAATGTCGTCTGTGGACCGGTAGCAGTCGATGCGGCCTGTCAACTGCAGTTTGCCAGTTCTGGAAGCTACCGGACTTTCCGAGGATGCTGCTGAAAATTGGACTTTGGGATGGCAGAGATTCCTTGTCAGGTACTGGCTTGCGACTTCTAACTACGGACCCTGCGACGCTTCAAGACCTAGGATCTACCGGACTCCTAGGGCCTATTCTAGAACCCACCAGGATCAACTAGCACTGGACCCAGGTGGGACCGATGGGACAGGGACTTGGAACTCTGGGACCGAGACTCGGGACACACAGACAGCGTGAAATCCTTTCATCATCAGCACGACTTCTCTGCAAGCTAAGTTCTGGAAACTTCAGGCCGGGACAGAAATGTCTGCCAGCATTCTATTTGGATGTCGAAACTCGAAAACCGTCCATGACCGTAGTTATCTTTATGTTTGGTTGTTCTCTGTGGTACTGTGGCACTTGTGCTTTTTCATCTATTTGCTCAATCTGCTTTTTCCACTGAGCTTACTCATGGCTGGTCTTCAGTGAGCCTTGAGGGGACAACCAATGCCATCATCCCATTCTATAAGATGCTCATAGGGAAGGATGACAGCCGTCAGCCCCCCTCAGTTCGGGACTTGTAAATGAATCACAAGTGGGTCTGCAAGTTGGCTGCTGCTCCTCAGTATAGAATGGGGACCCGTGACCATAAGGTCATTCATTTCTTTTTTTTTCAAAGGAAAAAGGAAAAGAGATTAGCACGACGCGGCGCACTTGCCGCACTCTCTTTACTGGAGAAAAGAACAGTTATCGCCGGCATTCCTGTGGCGGTCACAAGGGTTGTTTGAGTCTGGCTTCACACGCAGCTTCGGCTGACTGAGTGGCCTCGACAACAAGCTCAATGACCGAGTCGAAAAGAGGAGGGGATGAAGGAAGATGGTAAAGAGTACGGAGGAAGAAGCAGAAAAAAAGACGGGAGAGGGAGGAGAGATGGTGTAAGAGGGTAGCGAAAGAGGGAGGGAGGACGTGGAAGGAGGGAAGTGGAGGGGGAAAAAGAAGGGGAGGACTGCAGTGTCTCATGGCAAATGCCACAATATTCCCCTATGAATGATTTGTCATGAGCGGATCCTTGCCGGGTCGATTGAACTTGCTTCTTTTTCTTTTCTTTTCTTTTCTTTTCTTTTCTTTTCTTTTCTTTTCTTTTCTTTTCTTTTCTTTTCCTTTCGAAGGGGCACTGGCCTTCGTTTTTTTTTTTTTTCTTCCACTTTTCCTCCTGTCCCTTTTTTTTCGAAAAAGGGCAACGGCCTTGGGATATCTTCATTGTTTGGACCAGACCTAGGTAATTCAGGATGGTTTATTCGATTCATCCACGTCCAGCAGGATTTGAACATGGGTCTGTATTTCAACGGTTCATGGGTGTAGCAAATGAGCTGGGCTCGTTGGTCTTGAGATATTATCCGAGAGAGAGAGAGAGAGAGAGAGAGAGAGAGAGAGAGAGAGAGAGAGAGAGAGAGAGAGAGAGAGAGAATTTGTGTATTCCATTCATTTGGTGGCATCTGGACTCGAATTCCAGTCTGTATTTCAACAGTTCATGGGTGTGCCAACTGAGCTATGGACAGTCGGGGACTTATCTCTTGCTTTTATTTAGTCGTTAATAAATTAATAATCCCTTTGTTTCATCTTTGTTCTTTTTCCCCTCTTAAAGCTGATTGCAACCACCTTTTTTTTCTATTGAAGTCGATTCTTACTAAATGCCTTGTTTCATCTTTTTTCCTTTTCCCCATTCTTAAAGCTGATTGCAAGCGCCCTTTTTCTATTGAAGTCGATTCTGACCAAATACGTCTATCCTGCTCCCACTTCTGTTTCTGCTTCTGCAGGACCAATGCATGGCAATTTTACTGGAGATTGGAGAAAGAGAGAGTGGGGATATTGGTAACCCCTGCTTGCAACGGGTGTGCTTGATGCTTGCCGCCATCATCGAAAGGACGCTGTACCTGGAAGCGTGTGCGGTAAAAGCTTATGGAATTGTGCCATCACCGATGAGGACTCACAGCTTTGAGAAGTATTACTCGCAATTGCGGCCGCGTAAGTGCAAGCCCCCTGCCCTTCTGTTTACCCAGTGTGTGTTTCACTTTGGGGAAGTAGCTGCTGGGGGAGAAAAGAAAAATGGAGGTGAAGATGGGGGCAGGCCGAGACAAATTGAATATAAGAAAAGGCCTTTTTAATGAACTTCTCACCCATACATAGAGGGCTTGTTGGGAAGGACCTGAAAATAAGGGGTCCCCGTTAACCATTAATGGACAGCATGACAGCCAAGGTGTCAATTCCGACGGTTCTCTCGCTTTTGCTGGGATAGAGGGCTTGCCAAAGAGCTTTTCTCAAAATAATTAAAAAATAAAAAAGAATGGAGGTCAAACCGGACTGACGGCCCCCCAAATAGAAGGGGCTTCACGTGTTTAAAAAAAAAAAAGAAAAAAAAAAAGAGAGAGGAATACCCATAATGACCCCCCTTTGGAAGTGACGACTGCTAATTGCACTAGAAGTATAGTAGAATACTGCTTTTTTTATTTTTTTTTGACTTTTTTTTTTAAGTGTTTTCCCTTTTTCACTCTCACCCTCATCAGTTTGTTTAACTTTGTCAACACACCATTTTTTCTGTCCTATTAAACCACCTGTACTTCCACGTTCTTAGGCCGTTAATGCGGTGGCTGAATCGGCCTGCCGGGAGGGGCTATATTCATTCGAGGCAGAGGGGGCCTAAGAATGCGGTAGGTACTGGTGGTTTAAACTACCAGTACTTCCGAGACACTTTTTTTCCCGAGCCCGGAAACACGCTGCGCACCAAAAGAAAAGGAAATGGCACAGGCCTCCTTTTGGCTGGTGCCACCAGCCTTTTTCTCCGGCAGCGGAGCCCCAAAAGTTGTGGCAGCATGCAAGACGCGACTTCAAAACAATGGCTGGGAAACGTATTGGTGGCTTAGATCACCACTGCCTTTGAGGGCCTTGGCCTCCTGGACCTCTTTGGCTGGCGGCAGCAGCCAAAATTGGGAAAAAAAAAAAAAAAAAAAAAAACATGTGCCATGCCAGTTTGTTTGGAATCTGGCGCAAAGCACAAATCTGCCACAGGAGAAAAAAGCAATCGGACTCATCTTCTCCTTCACTTGACATGCATGAAAACAGATGGCAGTCACATTGGCGCCAGGCGCCCACACAAAGCTCAGAGATATCAAGGCCGAGAACACAGTTTAGATTCAAACTTGCTTCGAATGGCTATGGCGCCTGTGCGCCCTCACAACACCCCTCCGCCACTGTATCCCCAGCAACTGTTCGCACACACGCCACTCTGGATCTCCCTGGATGTCCCCCCAACACACACACCTCACAGAACACTCACACACATACACGCTATTGCAACGACTTGCTGTAATCTGGTCGTCTGTAGGCTCTCTCTGTCGAGGCTGTACTATGGTTAGGACAGATTCGTAATTTTGTTTGGCCGAGGGCTAACCGAGAGACCTGCCTGTACGGAAATCCGGTAGGGACATATCTGCAAATTTGTGAAAATATAGGCCCGTACTAACTGGAGTTCCTACAGCTACCCTAACTGCGAATAGCAGGCCTGGGCTACCCCTAGGACAGACAGGCCCTAAGGGCCTAAGCTGATAGACGGTCCTATAGCCTATAGCCGGGTAGGGAGAGGCCCTAAAGGCCGAAACAGAAAAGGTACCGGTCGGTCAGTCAGTCCGGTCTAGGTCGAGTCTAGGCTAGTTTAGACTATAGATAGGATGGGCACAACGGTTCAGGGCTTTTTGGCAGTTGGTACCGAGCACATCGCTGCTGCGCAACGCGTGAACCGGAAGTGGTGACGGCTCAACGTGGAAGGAGACAGACATAGCCAGACCTTCGGAGCGCCAGCCATAGCTGGGACCTGCGCTGTACTCTGTCAGCACGCGGGGCTGTACAGAGGTCTCGGTTATTGAAGTCTGCTGGAGGCGAGAGAAGTTGGTGCCCTGCTGGACCCTCCTCCGGAGTGGGGTTCCAGGGTTGTGGCGCTGCAGCCATAGCTGCAGCAGCTTTCTCAGAGATCATCTTGTCAGGAGTGGTGGCGCTGCTGCAGACTTCCACCCGGGAAGTCTTTCGACACTTCGTCATCATCAGATACTGTGGCACTGGTCTTCTGCTTCATCCTCCGAGTGGCGCTTGGCCTCAGAGGCCTGTTTCAGGGTGGCGCTTCCCTTTGGAGGCTGTATCTGGGTGGCGCTTGATGTTTCAGGGACTCAGGGGTAGTGATAGCGGTTCATCAGGGTTGGGGAGTGAAGTGCTGCTCATCTCTGAGCAGCGCATCATAGTTCTGAGGTTATCCTGACAATCCGAGACTCTGAGTTTCATAAACAGTGTTGATACTGGGTTTGGAATATCATTGCTTCATTGTTTCTTGGATGTGATCTACTCGGCTTTCCTTTATGACTGGTTGTGAGGATTGAGTGGAGTGAATTGCACTTGCAGTGTACCCTGTCATATCGCATGGTCAAGTCTTTCGCTGTGTTTATCTCTCCCTGTGCGGTGTGATACTCCTATCCTCTCCCCTTCCTTCTGTGTATGGGCATACCTGGGAGTCTATGTGAGTGAGTGTTGGTCGTCAGACAACAGAACCAGAATCATAACACTATAGGCTATCTCTTACCTACAGCAGCTATGGCTGCCTTCTGCCTTCCCTACTAACTAGCGGCTATGGCCACGTCGTCTCCTTCACAGCCCACTTCTCCTTCGGGCACCTGAGACCTCCTTGCACAAGACGCTCAGGCAGCACTTCCGCACGGGTCACAGGCAGAATGAATCCATGACTGGCCGCTGCCTCTTGATTTTATACTTCGTTTGGTTGCTGGTCTGCCCCTTTCCACCGGGCCCAGGGTGCACACAGTCCCACATGGTACTTGCTGACTGGACAAAGTGCAACTGGGACTGGGTACCGCTGACTAGGCGAGGTTGGACTGCCCACTTGCCCACTTTCCTCTACCCTAACCTAAGGAATCCTTGAAAGGTCACTTCCGGGCCTTCCGGAAGTCTGTAGACTTGACCTTTCAGGACTGTAGCAGCTACGAACTTGACCTTTCAGGACTTTAGCAGCTACGACTTCTACACCGCTACGCCCCCTACTTGACAGACCTACGGTTCAAGACCCGACGACCACACTAACCTGCGACAGACAACAGACGACTACCAACACAGGTCACGGGTTCAAACACACATGGGTCGACTTGGTACTGTACACCGGTGAGGGCAAGGTCTAGGGATCGAGCCGTGGGAGCTGCGTCTGCTACTGCAAAGGTGAAAATCGTTTCAGTACATGGCCTAAGGCAACTGGAGAACCTGTTTTGAGCCTCTCCGGAAATTTAGGAGGCCAAGTGCGATAGATAAAATGAATCGGTGGCGGGCGGCCTCCGAAAGGGGCCCGCGGCTTATAGCTGAGATGTACTGGTGTTTTAAGGACAGCAATTACAGTAGAAGATGGAAACCGGGTTCAGCGTCCTCAAGAGACCCTGAGAGAGCAGCATTGATTGCTGCCTCGAAAGGGGGAATTTCTCCGTTATTGGCTGAGAGACCCTGAGAGAGTTGTTATGTACCCGATTGAGCTTCAATCCACAACGAATTCATACGTTCCCATTCACGCATACAATTGTAGAGTAGACCGGAAGGAGGCAAATCCACGCAAAGCCGAAGAGAAGATATGCACAGTGGATTGAAGCTCAAGTACACAGAGAATTGAAAAACGAATTTCAATTTTGGAATCCCTGGTCCTCCTCCAATCAATCCAGAGTACTTGTTCCAAGAATCTCAACCACGTTAACAAGGTCCACGGACAGATTATTTACAAAGTTTCATTCAAGTATCAGGGAGTCTTCTTCTTCCTCCCTCCTATTCAAGCTCTAGCTATGGTGCCCCAGCGCCCAACCCATCCGCCTGCAAATCGCCAGAACACCCGCCAAAACCCCAGCGCCCAGTCAGCAACCACTCACAAACACCTCGGCCGCAGGTAACGCTCAGCCAGCAGGGCGCTCCAGCTCCCAAGAGGAAGAAGAAGAACGGCCACTTCAATGATGATGAAGACCTCTGCCGCTTCGAAGAGGGTAAGTCACGGCTGCTTCGATGGCAGATATCAAACCCCAACAACACACACGAAGGGGCAACATCTCTTACAGCGCATGGGGGCCTGATGCCCTGCGCTGCCACCTAGGATGCTGGAAGGCCTCAGCTATGGGCCCCAGCCAACCATCATGTCATTGAAGAGCTGCGCTGCTTGGAGATTAACGCAGCTGCTGAAGATTCCTCCCCGTTTTCCCACTTCACCGTGAAGAGAAAAAAAATGACCTTCTGTACATTCCACGATAGTCCCCACAGCCTAGACTGCTGTGACCTACGACGGACCAACGAACAACTGGTCTACGATCCCTCTGTACCTAGACTGAAAGCTGCCCAAAAGGACTGTACCTAGACTGAAAGCTGGCCAAAAGGACGGACATCAGTCACGGCACATAAAAACGAGAACAAAAGCCCCCACAACTCTGCCCTCTGACCCTTTGTAGATTCCACGACAATCCCCACAGCCTAGACTGCTGTGACCTACAACGGACTAACGAACAACTAGTCTACAATCCCTCTGTGCCTAGACAGAAAGCTGGCCAAAAGGACGGACAGCACCTAAAAAGACGAGAACAAAAGTAACTACTGTCCTCACCCTTATTGAGGGACAGGGCTTGGGATCAAGTCCTGGCAGAACCAAACAATCAATAAGAAGGCAACGAAAACGCCAGGGATCATCGAATCCCAGCTAAGCCAAAATACAGAAAAAAAAGCAAGCCCTGGACATCAGCTCTAGCATTCAGGTTTATCCGACAGCACTCAGCTGAGAGGGGCTAGGAGCCAGGCGTCTCAGAGGATCAGAAGGTAGAGGACATAGGCTAACTTAGGCAGGGGTGAGGGGTGGTACATCCTTCTCTAGGGAAGTAATCAATGCCGTCCACTCAGGCCTCTCAGCCAGAATGGGGAGGAGCGTGCGAGAGTACTTTTTGTAATCAATTATGACTTGCCGGGGGAATAGGAACCGGACTGTTGCTCCCCAGAATGGCAGGAGCCAGAATCGAGAGGTTCTGTTTAAGAAAAAAAAAAAAAAAAGCAGGGCCAGGATCGATTCCTGGCACAGACACCATTACAACGGACATATCAAACTAGGGAGTGAGTTTACAACCCGATCAAACTGCAAGTTCATTGCAGAGTAGCATTGATCGCTCCCTCAAAAAGGAGGACTCACAACTGCTCCACTCCTGATCTTACGAGGTACTTGTTACGGCTGGGGTTTCTCGGTGCGATAACAGGTATAACACACCCATCTCAAAACCTATTGGGCGAATTAATAAATTGTGCCCAAAGCCTTCGGGCTCGGTACTGCATGCCCAACCTTTCCCCTGTGGGCACTGTGCACCTTGGCCCCGTGGCCAACGGGCCTGCTAGATCATGAATCTGGTGCAAAGATGGAGCCAGATTCATAGTCTGCTAGAAAGGGGCCAAGGGAGGTGTAGCGATCCCTAGAAAGTGGAGAGGCCCAAGAAGGGGGAGTGAAAAAAGATGGGCCTCCAAATCATGAATCTGGTGCAAAACAGTGCCAGAGTAGTAGTTCGGTAGAAAGAGACCCCAGGTGGGTAGAGGGGGGAGGGGGGAGGGGGGGGGGGGGGGGGGGGAAGGAAGAAGGAAAAAGGTTCCCCCGGGCGGTGGAGTGATCCATGAAGACGCTTAGTACCTATCGTGAGAAGTTCGGGCATGTAGTACCGATCCTGAAGACTTTGGCTGTAAACACTGTAAACAGCCCAATAGGTTTTCGAGGGTGGGGGTGTTCTTCTACCTGCTCTCCCTTTCTCGGTCACCGTGCCTCTCAGTTGCTTTTCTCAGTTATGGCAGGCTACCAAAATCATTGTGAAGCTATAGAGCTGCTGTAGGTGACGAGAGCTGTGTTCCTTGTTTTTATTTGTTTTCCCCCTTCTCTTATCCCTCCCTAGCACGGCCTCATCTGACTTGAATGAAAACTGTATGAAAATTTTGCGAGTCACATTTCACTTCCGTTGATGCAGACCGCATACTTACTTCTAGCTCCTGTTCCCCGCTGTGTTGTACCTCAATGCTTGTGGAGACTGGACATGCGTGCCAACTCTCCCACAACGGAAACATTAGCATCCTACTTTCCCCTTCTGGTATGAAATTCTTGTTGAATGACAGCATCCGATAGGATTTGAACCTGTGACCTTCCACTTACAAGGTTGTTGCTCAGTCCCGCTGAGATAAGAATGCACCTCATATATCTCTGCCGCGTTTTCGGGAGTGCTCTCTATTTTGCAGATGGTCCTAAATTCTCTTCTTTTTTTTTTTTCTTTTTTTTTTTTGTCCCTAATCCATAAAGCTGTGCGTTCCATGTCTACCTGCTGTTGAGCCTCGACCATCCTTCCTGCATATTGCCATTCAGACCATTTTATCTGCTGTTCTACCTTTCATCTTTTTTTTTTTGTTTTTTTTTTTTTTTTGGTTGTTCCTTTTATCTATTGCTTCCATACTTGCAACCGCACCGTGCGCCATACCGTCCGGTGCGCTGCCCGTGCACCGTGCCTTGGCAGTTTCCCTTTTTTTGTTTGTTTTTTTGCTGTTTTTGTAGATACAGAAGAGTGCGACTCCTAAGGAACTGGTCTTTTTTTAGTACAGTCATACAGATTTTCCTTTCCGTCCAATTGGGCATGAGAAATAGCCTGAAAAAGGTGGCTGGGACATCAGTCTTGACCTTTAGGTAGTGGCATTACCCTCCCACTAGTTTTTTTTTTTTTTTAACTTTTTTTTTTTTTTTTTCCCATCACGCAACAAATCTTTAAAGGGAATGCAGGTGACCGTTGACCCAACCATGCGACCCCTGTTTTTTTTTTTTTTTTAAGTGAATATTTTCCCCGTGCGCCGTACTGTGCGGGTCCGCTCATGCGCCAAACGTGCGGTATTTGCTGCATGGCGTCCGCTTGCATGTATGATTGTTTCCCTAACACCTCCTTTTCCATACTACCCACAGAGTCCTTGGCTCTCCTCGGAATTCGGTCTATGTCGGTCCCAAACTTTAACCAGTCTTTGGCGGCTTCCAGTCCTGTTACCTACAGTACTGAGTCCATAGGACCGTAGGCGCGTTCTTTCTTGCTGGAGGTGTCCAAAGCGTCTCTACGCCTTCTTTTCTTCTTTTTTTTTAATAAAAAAACAAAAAAATAAAACAGGTCCTTATGGCCCTGGCTCCAAAGCGTTTCTACACTTTCTTTCTTGCTGGAGCTGTCCACAGCGCTCCTACCCCCCGGCATACCGGGGAGATTCAGCCGCTGCGAAAGAAATGGCGAAAAAATCGGAGTCTACGAAGCCCTCCGTGCAATTCGCACTGCGTGCCTTCAATGGGCTTTGGCTTCGTTCTTGTGTTATACGCAAGAAGATGTACAAGTCATTTGTAATTACTAATTACCATGCAGTGCTTTAGACTGCGTGCCTTCGATGGGCTTTATTCTTCTTGACAGGGATGGCTATTTAGTATTTACTTAGCAGTGTTAGCACCATGGGCAGTACCATCTGATTTTCAACATTTTTTGTGAAAATTATCGTATCATACGATCGTTTATGTACATGTGCCTGCAGCTTGCAGGAGTTAACTGTTTTGCTTCTTATGCTTGTTGAGCCGTTCACACCTGATGTGTTTTTTTTTGTTTTTTGTTTTTTTTTTTTTTTTTTTTTTTTCCGCGTGGTTAGCAGCAAGTTTAGGGTTTAAGGGTTGTGGGCTCAAACTTTCAATGCAGAAGTTTCGATTCGGTAGTTTCATGATTGTGAATGACAAACACACACACACAAAACAAAAACAAAAAAAAAGTCTGTGAATGACAAGAATGGACCAAGAGGAGCGGTCTGCAGTTCTGATTATGGATCGCACCGTCGGGCATCTGCTTCGATGCTGGCGGGGACAGTTTCCTTAACGCAGTTTTTTTTTTTTGTTTTTCCTTGTATGTTCACTAGTTCCCCTGGTTGTCCTTTGACGTTCCTTCGAAGTAATCGTGCAAACATGTTGTTGTTCTTTAATGGTGGGTGGTGGGTTCTGGGTGCATGCTTGGCCTCAGTTCTTCAAGCCAATCGCTTCTTGGACGCAACGCTGACATCACTACGATCAGTTGTACCGATAGTGCACACAGGAGTAATGTGAAGGTGGGTGGCGTGTTCCCAGTTCTTCTAGCCGGTCGCTTCTTGGAGGCAACGCTGACATCACTACGATCTGGTGTATGGAAAGTGCACACAGGAGTAATGTGATGCAGTTATATTTTCTCTGTAATGAAATGAATGCTTGCATTCTTTGTCTAGTTTTAAATCAGGAGTCAAACTGGCAGCGAGCCGGATGCTCCCGATTAGGAAGCTACTCGGGAGATCCAAATGAAGGATCACAAAGAGTAAAGTAAAAAGGTCAGGCGAGGGAACGGGGAGTCGACCGAGAGGGAGAAAGGATTGGGGTAAGAAGGTAGGAATAGGAAGGAGGAGCTAAGTTAGAAATGCGGCGGAAATGCGGCGGAAATGCTGCGGAAATGGTGAATGGAAACCAGGCGAGAGTTGTCATCAAACAGGGTATTATACCTTTTTTCAAGTTTTTTGTTCATTTTCAGAATATTGTTGCATGCCCGTCAGGTTCCATGTGTGTGCCATTCTACAAGTGGGCAGTGAGGTGTGTATATGGAAGCGATGTGTTCTGTGGTGGCTTTAGGTAGGACTTTTGAGCCGTCTTCGCTGGTGATATGAACTTCCGTGTCTTTGACGGCCATTCGTATTTTGTTGTAGATCCTCGTGAGGGCCCGTTTGGGGCATCCGCCATGCATAACGAAAAGGCCATTTTATCCCAACGCCCCCGACTTACCTTGAAATCCTCGCTAAAGCGGCTAAACCCTTTTCTTGCGGACCGTGCACGTGATTTCAATCCGATGGCATCAATCCCGGATTGAAATCCGATGGGTGGACAATGTTTTGTGCCGGAGTAAATAGCCAACCCTTTTCTTGCGGACCGTGCACGTGAATTTCAAGCCGATGGCCCAGGTGGACAATGTTGAGTGCCGGAGGGAAAAGATGTGATGAGTAGTATGTACAGAAAGTCCACATGCAGCTCAGGACATTGCAGCATATGCGTAGTATGGCAGGCAGCTGGAACAGCCTCAGTTTTCATTTGTACGTAAGCGTCAAGAGAGTTGTGCTGCAACTGTGAGTGAGGGGAAGAGCAGACTGGGCGGAGCGGGGGATAGTCGTCACTGTGAGTGATTCAATGTTTTGAAACAAAATCTAAAGGGGGGGGGGGGGGGGGAGGGGAGGGGGGAAGAAGAGGGGGAGAGAAGGCTCCACAGCAAGGGGGTATGAGAACACGGACAGAAGGGGAGGTATTCCCAAAACAGAGGTTGACAGAGGGCATGGAAGGTAAGAGGTGGGGAGTATGGAGGGAGAGGTGGTGGGAAAGAATCATTGCATGGCAGGTAAGAGGAGAGGTGGGGAGTATAGAGGGAGAGGTGGTGGGAAAGAGAGAGAAATTCAGAAAGAGTGGTAGCAAGGGAAGTGGTCCTTGCACTCAGCCAGCTGTTCCTAACAGTTGCATACAGCTGGCGTCTTCTTCTTTTGATGATTGGCGTTGATCGATGATAGCGCAGCCAGTGGTGTCGTAGTGAGCTCAACCTTTCTCCTCAGCACTCTCTACCCTCTCCCCATGCTTGCTCATGGGTTTTCAGTCCAACCTTTCCCTTAGCAGTTGCTACCGCAGTCGCTACCTTCTCCCAATGCTTGCTCATGGGGTTTCACTTCAACCTTTCTGCTCAGCAGTCTCTACCTTCTCCGGGTTCTCCCCATGCTTGCTCATTGATTTTCAGTTGGACTTCAGTTTTCCAGTGCCACTGTCTTCCCTCGAACATAACACGTCCTCATAATGAATGTATGCAAGCTATGTTTCCGGTACAGTACATCCATAATGAGGGTGCGTTGTCTTTCGGCGAAGACAGTACTCCAGTGTCTTATTCAAACAAGGTATGACTCCTTCACCTCCTGTCACATTATAAACAGAAGACCCTAGTGAGGGTTTGTTTTCTGCAAGCATATGAGTGCTGGAGAGAGAGAGAGAGAGAGAGAGAGAGAGAGAGAGAGAGAGAGAGAGAGAGAGAGGAAGGAATTGTGTATGGTTTCAGTGTGATGTATTGGCATGACTTGACTCCAAGGCAGTCCATCAGTATTATGTGGATGACAGTGATGACGACTCCCTGTGCGTTAAGATCTCGCGTACATGCCGATCGCAATTTATGTTCATGTTTGCAAATTTGTGAATCTACCCCTGTTCTACCATTTCCCCTTTGCGCACTGTAGTTCCTGTATTTGGCCCAGGTTCATTGCACACAGCAAATAGAGTGACAGAAATGGGATCTTGACGGGGGCGCAGGAGTAGGTGTTATGTACTCTTTCAGTCTGCTGTGATGGCATGACTTGAGCCCCAGCCAGTCGATCAGTATTAAATGTATGTGTGAAGACCTCGTGTACACGCCGATCGCAATTGACATTCATGTTTGCAAACTCGTGTCTGTACCCTTGTTCTCTTGGGAGTAGGGATGCGCCGGGGAAAGTAATGAATGACAAGTCAGGGTGGGAGGGAAGTCCCATAGGCTTATTTTGTGGATGCATAGGGGCCTGTATAGAAAATCATCTGGATGATCAAATGGCCAACTGCTGAAGGGCATGTCATATGCCTGGTGGCTAGCCTCTACAACAACCTGGACTTCAACAAAAAAAAAAGTATAAAAGGGGGAGGGATTAACAAAAAAAAAAAAAAAAAAAAAAGGTGTTCCACTGTTCCTGTCTTTGCCGCAGCTTTATTGAACTCTGCAAACAGACTGACAGAAATGGGATCTTGCGGATCCGGCATTTCCTACCGCTTGTTCCAAATTATGCTAAACTGGGATGGTTCATTTGCGTAGAGGTGTTCCATGACATGAAGCTTCATGGAACCCCTGTTAAGAAAATGAGCCGGCATTTTCTACCGCCAGTTCCGAATTATGCTAACTGGGATGGTTCATTTGCTTAGAGGGGTTCCATGGCTTCATTCTCATAAGAGCTGTGAAAGGAAAGGACCCGCGGAATGAGAATGGAACACTATGATGCGGAACATTAACCCAAACCACACACAACTGAAAAAAACGATATATAGGACCCTCGAGTGTTCGCGATTGTGCCCAAAGTCTCATCATTGCAGAAATTTATCTCAAAGGTATGTGTCATATGTGGAGTTCTCTGCAGGAGGAGACATGGTTGGAAGAGAGGATGAAAATTATGTGAGTACCAAAAATTAATTATTTTGGATATTCAATGATTTCCAACACACACGCACACACGCACACAGAGAGAGAGAGAGAGAGAGAGAGAGAGAGAGAGAGAGAGAGAGAGAGAGAGAGAGAGAGAGAGAGAGAGAGAGAGATGAAAAGAGGGGGAAATAGCGAAGGGAGGAGAGCACTCTTTTGGGTGGCCTCTTCAGGAGCTTTGGGGGAAGGCAATCCTCCTTTTTTTCTGAGAATTGCCTTCCTGGTGGCCGCAAGAAGCAGAGAACTGAGGTGTTCAATGCCGTCCTCGATCCATCGTACCATCTGTTCATCCTTGATTGGGGGGAGGGGAAAGGGAGGGGCAATTAGGGTAAGGAGGGTGAAGGGGTGAAGAGAGTGACAGTGCAGGGAGGAGGGGGCGATGAGCGGTTACGGCGTGGGAATGTGGGCGGTGTCGCAGCTAGGATGAAGTGCAAATCAGATAAGATTGACTAGTGTGTCATAGACGGCAGAAGCTTTATCATTCGTCCGTCGGATGCTTGAAGCCAGAGATCATTCAGTGGCAAAATGCACGGCCATGGATCCATTGCAGCCCTTGAAGGATACTCGTTGGTCCCATCCTCTTGACAGGAGCCAAGATTCGGAGGGGGTGGTGAGGAATGTAGGTTAGATAAGGGGGTTAACAGAACCCCAAAATTTTGGGAATTTTTTGGGGTCTTTATAGCAATCCTCCCACGCCTTTTAAACCATCACTCCTCCGCCAGCCCCGAAATAGCCCTCCCTGTGAGTTTGGGCGGGTTTTGAGGGAGGACAGGGACCAGAGGCCGAAACGGCGGGCCTAGTTGAGCGTTTTTTTGCGGCCAGAAGAATTCACAGAATTTGAAAGCGGCAACTTTGGTGATTTTTTGCGGCCAGAAGAATTCATAGAAAATTCTGAAAATTTGAGCGTTGATAGATTAGGTCGTGATATTTCCAGGAAAAATATCAGAAAAATAAATAAAATAAATTTGACCGCAAAACAATTGCTGCACTGATTCGTTGCATGTTCCAGTTTTGCCACAGTGCCGTTTGTAGGCCAACTCGAACTTTTGCGATTTTTCCTGCTCCAAAGAAAGTGTCATAGACTCTGAAAATTAGAGCATCGGTAGATTTGCTTGTGATCGTTACAGAAAAATACATATTTTTTTAATGAGAAAATGCTTAAACCACGAAATAAATTGCGAAGGCATTTCAACACATTTTCAATTTTTGTGTTTCCGTCGGTTCTCCACACTGTACTACCGGTGGCAGATTGATCACCGCTGCCTCCCACTAAATGATTGGCTCATTGATAGGAACGACCTAGAACAGAGGGGCCTGCCAGTACCATGGTGTGGACTTTGCCTATCTTCTTCTTCTTTTTCTTTTTTTTTTTTTTCTTTTTTTTTTTTT
>BFEA01000011.1:4185801-4200339 GCA_003427395.1 Chara braunii | reverse complement strand
CCCTCCCGCGTGGTATCTTTTTTTTTTTTTTTTTTTTTTCCCGCGTGGTATCAGTTCAACTTATTTGGGGCGCACACCAATCAAAAACGAAAAGAGTGCATCTGCCCATGAAAGGTGGAAGAGTACACTCGTTACTATTTAAAGCAAACCCACGAACCTGGCCATTTTCTGCAGGAAGACGCACTCGTTTCGTTTTTCGTTTCGTGTGCAGTGCAGCGACGCCCTTGGTTGCCTTCTGGAGCAGGTGCATTCCCAAGTTCCCAGCGACGCCCTTCTGCGAAAGGACAAAAAGGGAAAAAAATAAAAAAGCGAAAAAGAAAAGAACAGACAACCCCCTCGCATCCCCTCCCGCCCTGCTATCTCGTCCGCCCTTCCTCCCAAAGAGGAAACAGTGGACGCGGACCGCAATGGACACGCACGACCTACCCAGCCTACCGGTCTTAGACTTGCGGGCGACCACAGCCTTCCACGTGAATTTCGAAAGCCCGAAAAGACCCCGCCAGAGCTTCATTGCAGTCGACGACAACGACAAAAAGACAATGGCACTAAGCGCAGCCTTTTGGCTGCGAACTTTGCTACTGGTTCCCCCAAATTTCTTGATGTAGGAGGGACTGGCGGTTTACCAAACTTGTCACCAGTCCAAAGAGTGGACGCCAATAAAACAGTGGAAATTTGGAAAAAATAAATTAAAAAGGGCCAAAGGAGCATAGAGCAAACACGTGTTGTCGAGCAAAATTTGCTCTGAAAAGAGTTATCTCCAAATGCACCATTCAGTGCTTGGGAGATCAGCATGGGCCTGAAAAGTGGGGGTCCCAGTTAACCACTTGTCCATAGAGTGGACACCAGTAAAATAATGGATGGTTAAAAAATTACCATAGAGTGGACACCAGTAAAATAATGGATGGTTAAAAAATTAAGGACCAAAGGAGCATAGAACCCCAAGGCAAAAATGTGCTGTCGTGCAAAATTCGCTGGAAGTTGCTTCCATCCCTGATCCCTGGCCAGTCTGTCTGATGTGATGGCTCCCTTTTCTGCTAGAGACTAAAGTTGCTTCCATCTCCTATCCTTTTCCGTATGAAATGAATCCCACACCTTGAGTTTGAGATTCCGTTCTTTAGACCAGGCCTGCTCAGAGATTTTGGGTGTCCTGACATTCTACTCTCTGCTTCTTCCACTCTTCGCCGTAGTTCTCTTTCTTCCCTTTTTTTCTTTCGAGGGTTTCGATGATCGAGTGTGGTCGAACTTGTGTGAGATTATCCGGAGTCCTGCGTCCATCCATTCGGCTTTCGATTCAAAGTGCATTGCTGTCTGGCGCCAGTCTTGCCATAAGTATCTACCCAACGAATACATCCGTCGACTGCCAAATTTGCAGTATTTAATTTGAAAAAAGACGTGGGCCACAACGTAGTTCCTCCCCTGCCATCACATCCATCCCGACAGGCTTGTGATCCGACATAGGGGCGCCTTGCTCACTGACCTGACCAACTAGTGTGGCCGCATACTCCGAGCGAGGCTAAAAAGTAGTCTGATCTCCTTTTGACATTTGCTGCTTTGACTGCATTTCCAAACCAAGTGTAGCCTGCGGATCTAGGGTGTCTTTCCCCTTAGACACCCCTAAAACCCGAGGCTTGTGACCATTTCAGGGGAGATATGTTCTGTCTCTTTGTTGTCCATCATCTTTCAGGAATCTAAGCATGGAGAAAGCACTTGATTCCAATCTCCTGCGAGATCATCCTCGCCTCATTTGGCAGGCGTAACGACAGGGTTCAAAAAAATTGGAGACGTTCCAGGGGGTCACTTGGGGTGCATGGATTGATGCAAATATCTAATTTTCATTGACAATGTCTATCTTGGCCCACCACCATCTTCCCCAAAGATACGAATCTGCGTCTATGAGCATGGCATCTATTCTGTTATGTGGATACGATCTGGGAGGGCGGAGACAGACACTTCAAAACGATCAAGGATTACGCTGGCCTCGGATACAAGAGCCAGAAATGGGTTGTAGTGGCGGGAACTATCTGGCCGATTAAACCAAACACGAACACGAACACAAAGTGGGCTCCCTGGCTGAGCCTTCTCACTTTATGCACGGAAATCAGAATATTGGGATATTCAAAGGGGGCTTTTATTGCTGCGCCGCAGCTGCGGTCTTGAAGGTGGGAAGGAGATCAGGCGGTTACTGGGAGAAGTTGGCCCACCAACTGGTAAATATGGTACAGCCAGGACTGATCCGGCGTCGAAGCTGACCACCAGCCGAAACTTCGACTCCACTGAGCCAACATCCACTGACACAGTACAAGCGGACCAGCCGTAGCTGGCCTTGGCACAGGACTGATCGCGAGATACAACGTTAACTGAAGGACGCGGCCGAGAACCAGCGCAAACACATCAGGTGACTAAAATTGACTGCGGCAGTAATTTGCGCCGCAAATGGGCACTTGGATAGAGTCGAGCGTCACTTACCTGTCCGTTTTTCCGTTGTTCCTGCTTTCCCTCTTATTTCCTATATATTTCCTATCTTAACTTTATTTATTTATTTTTATTGAAAATGGAGCTCAAGTATAGAGCAGCCGAGCGCGTGAAAGTGGCTAGGAGTTGTAGAAGTAGTGTTATATTGCACATATAGCCGATTCGATCGACCTTGCACCCGCTTAGGAACGATTGGTCGGTGCCGTGAGGTCCTCTCATGCGTACTTCTGAGTTAAAAAAAAAGAAAAAAACTTCTGAATGCTTTCTAAAAATCTTTTGAATCTTTTAAATCCTCCATATCTTCATGAACCTTGTAAATCTTTGAAGTGGAAATCGTATGAGCGGTAAACTTCTTCATAACTTCACTTGCTCTTCTGTCAAGGCTGCAAAGAAGGCGTTCGGCTGCATAGGATCTACATCGACGGGAAAATCTAAGGGCGGAGCATCTACAGTGATTCTCAAGCACGGGCGGTGAGAGGAAGATGAGGCCGCTCCAATTGCGCAGTGTCTGGAAACGTGCTGATTAAGCTATTGCCTGCAGGGATTTTGCTGAGTAGAACGTAGAAAAGTACTTAAAATTAAGTATAGTAGAACGACGACTGAAGGACGTGGGGAGACGAGCCAGGAATGACGGATTGATCCATGTAGTCCGAGGATAGGCCACGTCTCGTCGCCGCAAGGGTGGAAGCCGTTGCGCCTAGGGGGGTAACAAATCCGATGAGACTGCAGTGTTGAGTTAGGAGACCCAGAAAGGAAGGGTTGATCAGCAGCTCCACGGGATAGAGGGTGCTCTACAATAGAAGCATAGATGGCCACAGCCCTGACATTGTATCCAATTGTTGTTTCTAAGGGACGCTGGACCCGGTTTCCAGTAGGTGCCGCTCCCCACCAATAGATGGAGCAACCCAACCCCCAAAGCCTCAATCCTGGCGGTTAACTTAATATCACTGGGATCGAGGCCTTGCAAGCGGGTTTTAGAAATCGGAGCGAAGAAGGTCGAGGACATGGAGGACGCGATGAAGAACTGGGTTACAAAAACCTTTGGAGCATCCCTGAAACTACTATCGGCGAAACTGGAAGATGTGGACCGAAAATCGAAATTGTCTCAAGAAGAGGAGGAATTAAAACGCCCCTTCGCTGAGAAGGAACTACAAGAGCTCAAGAGGTATCAAGTAACGAGAAGAGGAAGAAACTGCCAACAACTCCGACCACATTTCCTAAAGTGGGCCGGATCCACGTGAAGTTTGCAGTGAGAACTCAGAAGGCTTCTACCAGAAGAGTCCTTATCTCTTCTGACGAAGAAGATGACAGGGTTGAACTGATTAGGAGGGGGTGAGGGAATTTGACAAGCAACTTCGAGGATGCGAAAGACAAAAGGAAGGAAAAGGCTTCGGGCGACATGACAGAGATCAAAGACCTATTGAAGCAGTTTGTGACCAGGCTGGGTCAGACCAAGATGGCCACGACAACGATAAATCCATCTCGAAAGAGAACGGGTTGTGAAGAGAGGGGGGAATGCAGCGAGAAGGGGGACGATAAGGTGGAGGAGGGGAAGGAATAAACCGAAGGTGAGGTCTTCACGGATGATAGGGATGAGTTGGGACTAGCGGGGTCTATGAAGAACCGGGTGGAAAATTACAGCTCAATGCATTACACCCAGATCATAGCTAGCACTATGCATGGAGAGGAACTAAGAGTTATGGAGCTGGCCAAGGAAGGGACTAAGAGTTATGGAGCTGGTTTGCCTTGATTTGGAAGAATACATGAGATGTCTACGGGAAATGGAGGAGAATGGTGTCAACAAAGTGGTGATGTCGGAGGATAGTGCGACCTCTAATGACAAGGAGCAAGACATTCAGGGGAACTAGAACTGTGATCTCTCATATCCCTTCGTCGGCTGTTTACACGCGTGCAAAGACTTTGTGAGGAAAGGATTATTGACGAACAACTAGCCACGTGTATTGGACGATTGATTGTCTTGTTTTGTTGCCTTAACGGGAAGATAAAATGGGGAGGGTCGTATTGCAACTTTGGAACGGAATGAGTAACCTCGAGTTAGACTCACTAGTGAATGGTTTTGCTTCCTGTTGTGTGTATCTTATTATCTCCCCTTTTTGCAAGCTGACCTGTTTTGGTATGACAAAAAGGGATCTTAAAAAACGATGGAAAGAACACATTTACGCCTCTAATGGAAAAAGTAGGCAAGAGGTTCACAACTGGCACAGAAAATTTGGAAACTCCTAATACGTGGTCATACCAATTTGGTTTGGTGATGGGGAAAAGGAAATTCGGGCGACTGGAAAGGAAATCATCAAGATTCAAGACCTTAAATCCCCGGTTGAATGGCAGGATCAAGAAGGAACAAAGACCGAGGAGATTAAGAAAAAGATCAGGTAAGACTGAGAATGGGGATGCTAATCTAAAGGAACCTCTGATTTTCAGCTGCCAATCTGAATGTACGAGTCGTGAACCGGATTTTGTGAAAGTGATAGGGAAGCTTAACAAAGATAAGAAGAAGCAGGTCTGGATTGAAAACAATAAGGGGAGTTTATGGCTGAAAGCTGGGAGGCTGATCAAAATGGTTTTTGGGTACTGTTTAATCGAGAAAGAAGGAAAAAGAATGCTCTTGAAGGATGCGAAGGAAATGATCCAAGAGAGGGGGGGGCTGGCTACTATGGGATATAAAACGAATGAAAGGGAAACGGGAAAGGACTAAGGCGGAAGTCGTTGCACTACTTCGGGTACCATGGAAAAGAAGGGAGCTCATGAAAAAATCGCTTGATGAATTGTTGGACATGAAGACTGTTGTAAAATCGTTAACCCTGCAGAGAGATAGGCAGGTCACTCGAGGTATCCTCACAAGAACACTGAAAAACTGATTTGGGATGAATCCAAGAATTTGGCTAACTGCAAAAATCCCATACAATCCAGCTGTGAATAGATCTAAGGTCAAAATGTTGCTTAGTGACAAGGTGGGACAGATGGTTCAGCACAAGACATAGGCAGTATCCTACAACAGCTGGTCAGAGAAGCCTGAGAGAAATCTCCCACCATAGCTGACATCCTGCACAACCTGAAGATCTACGCAAAGCAACAGTCAACTGACTCTCCTTGCATGGACTTCGATCTCCCCAAATGCAATGGGCATGTTAGAGTGCGACTCTGTGAGCTTGTCAATGTTTCAGAGTTTCTCTGCAACGCTTGGAGCTCTCCAGTAGCGGGAGGACTGGAAAGTAGGATTGATGTCAGCAAGGTCTGTATTGAGGCAATTATGCCATTGAAGGTCATGGGTTTGATCCACAACCATGATCCACTGTGTATACATATGCACCTAATCGATCGGGGGGGGCACGCTTGTGAGGCGGGAGCATTCGCCATCGAATACGTATATGGGATCAAGAAGGCACTTGATGGTTTGGTGTTTTTCCCCTGCTGATAAAAACAGTGGCGAAACGATTGTCGAATGCCCAGTTAGATACTCGAACGGTATGAAACTGATGTTTAACAGTAACGACAACTATGAGAAAAGTGAAAAGACGAGGAAGGATTATATAGAAAAAAAATTGAAGCAAAGTGCAAAGTGGGATAGGAAAGGAAAAATGCAAGCCACATATATTATCCCGAAAGATAATGACTTGAAAAAACGAAGACCTATAATTCTCAATTTTTCTAACCCGGCAAGGTTACTGTTTGGGTGTCTCTGTAAATCACTGTACTTCTTATTGAAGAATCTGACGGAAGATGACTTCAACCTACCACGAATGAACGAAAAAACACATAAACAATTTGGGATGGATGATCGGATTCTTCTCAGGACATACGATATAAGAGAAATGTTTACAAAATTTCCTCACCAAAAACTCCTAGCAGCTGTGTTCTGGCTGATCGAAATATTCCACAAACAATGTTTCAGATGGGTCCGAATAAAGATGTGTGGGACGAAAGCCACGTTCGGAAAATCACATGGGGACCATGGTGGATTTCCGATTGACTCAACTACGGATGGCGGTCGATCCGACTGACTCAATTACGGACGATGGTGAATTTCCAGTTGAAGCAGATATATTTTCTGGCCAAAGGACAGATGATGAGGCAAAACGTCAGGATCCCAATAGGGGGGAGGGCTAACCCAGTTCTGGCATGCATTCTGTGTGTATTTGTTGAAGCTCGTTTTTTTAGATCAGTAGGAGGTGATTCGAAACTGATCCAAGGGGATTGGTTTATGGATGATGTCCTACAAGCAACTTCATATAATGGTTCGATATCAGGTAAAGAAGAGGAGACTCAGAGAAGATTGGATAAGATTCAGGGCTGCTACCACAAAGACCTCACCCTGGAAAGGACGGATGGTGACAATGAGGTTATATCCTTCTTGGAGACGAACCTGATTGTCGCGGACATACCAGCCTGGGTATACATGACCCACGAGTTAAAAAACGTGGATACGATCTGGGAGGGGGGAGACAAACACTTTAAAACGACCAAGGATTGCGCTGCCCTCGAAGACAATCTCGCCAGAAATGGGTTGTAGTGGCGGGAACTATCTGGCTGATTAAACAGAATACAAACACGAAGTGGGTTGCCTGGCTTAGCCTTATCACTTTATGCAGGGAAATCATAGTATTGGGATATCGGAAGGAGGCTATTATCGTTGCAGTCTTAAAGGTGGGAAGGAGATCGGACGGTTACTAGGAGTTGGCCCACCAAGTGGTTAAATGGTACAGCCAGGACTGATCCGGCGTCGAAGCTGACTACCGGCTGAAACTTCGACTCCACTGAGCCAACATCCACTCACACAGTACAAGTGGACCAGCCTTAGCTGGCCTTGGCACATGACTCATCGTGATGTACAACGGTAACTGACGGACGCGGCTGAGAACCAACGCAAACACAACATGTGACTATAATTGACTGCGACAGTAATTCGCGCCGCAAATGGGCACTTGGATAGAGTCGAGTATCACTTACATGTTCGTTTTTTGGTTGTTCCTGCTTTTCCTTTTATTTCCTATTATTTTCTATTTTAATTTATTTTATTTTTTATTGAAAATGAAGCTGAAGTACAAAGAAGTCGAACGTGTGAAAGTGACTAGGAGTTGTAGAAGTAGTAGTTCCCTTAAGTTAAGCAAATAGCATAAAGACTGGGTGCGGGAAACACTTTTCAATCTGAGTAGTACAAAAGGCAGAAGGATAGAGATCGTTGGTGCTGGGGCGATGGTGTACGTCATGATAATGGTATTATGACAGTGTAGACCTCATTATCATGATTATTGTGTGTTATATTGCCTAACCTTGGGTTAGCATGAAGCACGATTGCATTGTCTGCATCCAAGGTTGCCAAGTATGCGAGCAGAACAAATTTTTCACATGTGCCCCCCTCGGTCTGTTGAGATTGGTCCACTACGTGTTCCGTCCGGTTGCGGTGACTCCATGTCTATCGACTTTACAAACATAACGGTCAAAAGCAGAAACATAAAAAGTCAAGTGGTGGTGGTAGTAGACAAATTTAGTAAGTTTGTTGTTTTTATTTCGCTGCCCGCTGAGGCGAAGACTAAGTTAGTGATTAGAGTAGAGAGTTCTTCAATCATTTCTCTCTCTCTCTCTCTCTCTCTCTCTCTCTCTCTCTCTCTCTCTCTCTCTCTCTCTCTCTCTCTCTCTCTCTCTCTCTCTCTCTCTTGTTGGACATTTCCGAAATATCTTTTAAGGGAGATGACGAATTAAGCTTCGAGTCTAAGTTAGATAATACTATCATAATAGCACTTTTGCTCTGCTTTTTTTTTCTTCTGCAAAACAGATTCGTTAATACTATAGCTATGCAAGGTGAAGGCAGCCCCAACCAATGCTATGTTCATGCTCGGTATACACAGACACGACAGACAATAACAATTTTCTCTTTTTTTTTTCTTTTTTTTTTTTCAAACAAGAAACACCCTCTGCAATAGATAGGAGTGACGCTATAGGCATGCACTCCTATCTACCCTAAGGTGGCTCCATTCTATTGGTGGGGACCATCACCTGTTGGAAAGCGGGTCATGCGTCCCCATCGAATACAAATGAGTCTTTATATATAAAGTATGCATGACACCTCTTCAGTCCTTACTGGACCGCCAAATCAATTTGAAACAACAAGTTGCCTTGCCTTTCATAAAAAGTGTAAGCAATTGAAAATCACTCCCCCTCTCTACCAAACCACTGCCAATCAACAACAACAAGTTGTGGAGGAGGAAAGAGATTTGTAAAATAATTTGGAGATCTAAGGGAAGACCCTGGCTACAACGCGAACCAGTCCTAAAAGCAGAGATGGAAGTTCTTCTTGGGAGATTCCTCCATCTCTTCAACACCTGGCCACTCCACCTTACCCAGACCCTTCCCTTAAGTTCCCTCCAGCCAGGTCAAGACGAAGTTTTTAATTATTTCTTGTATATAATTTTAGAAGTTTGGTCTTAGTTTTTTCTCATTGTGCACTGATCTCAATCTGAATAACTTAAGCAATTATCTTAGAGACCCCCCCCCCCCTCTTCCAAGGCTACTTTATCTCTTACTAGGACACAATGTTTGTACCAAAGGGCCCATAATACTGTCTTTCTGCCTATAGTAAACAAATTACACTGAAACTCAAAAAGTTGGAAGTCTATAGGGCCCCAATAGCCTAACAAGATAGTGCATCATTCCCACAGTAAATCCATCCCAGTCAGACTCCTCCAAGTGTTATCCCACTGTTACCATAATAGGACCGCACTTGTACACTGCATAAAAATGTGATCAATTTACCCAAATTTTCGTATTAGGGAAACTTAAGTCGTATGACAAAACCTACACCATGGGCAAACTAATTTTTTTTTGTTATCAAATTGAATGGTCAATGAGCCAGTCATTTATCAACACACACCGGGGAATAATTTTTCATTTAAGGGAGGCAAATTTAACGGGTCTTTGTTTTAAACTGTTAAAAAAATTAACATTTTTTAGAGTATTACTATCAATATCCAAGTGTCTAGACCATCGTTCGTGCTCAATTGCAGCTAAGTGCGCCCTTTGTCTGCAAAAACAATATGTCGCCTTAACCATGATGGATTGTAGAGTTCTTGATTATCCTTTCTAACTAGTCTTTCAGACCCACTCATCTGGGTCCAGGGGGAGATTTGAAATACAGTGAGGATGGTACGCTCTTAAGCTTTTCGTTGAATAGAAGTGAACAACCAAAATCTTGTAAAGGTTTAGAGGCGAGAAAAACTTTGCCTGATCATTATGAAATGGTTGCAAGAAAAAATTCTTAGTCATCTTACAAAAACTCATAATAGCCCCTTTTGAGTGAATGTAAGCGATCTGACTTACCTCTCATTATTTTGAATCAGTTCTCACTTCTCAATCTCCCTCTTTGAAGAAGATACCTTTCCTTAGTGTTCTAACCCAAGCTAAGGGAATGGAGAAGACGATTTGCTCCAAGTTGTAGGAAAGTTGGTGAACATACATGAGCCAACCTCATATGAGACATGAAAAATAGGGATTGGTCAACAAATTGTCCTTTATTAACCAATCCCTATTTTTCATGTCTCATATATCTTTGATCCTTAATACTTCTCTTTTAACCCACAAGGGCCATGAAGGATCGAAACTTTTGAATCGGGATGGGAAAGGCCTACTGGGTAGAGGGAAATTGCGTCATGTTTTCAATAAAGATACACATGAGTTATCCAACAATAAATCTCTTATAGTTGTTGCCCTCAACCCTTCTTCTCTAGATTGTACCTTTGCTCTTGGAATGTTCCAATGTAAATCCTCAACTTATGTGAGAGGGTAATATCCTCTGTGGTTTGTGGCACCAATCTACAAATTTGTTACAGAGTCGTAGGTTGTAAGGGTTTACAAGTATAAAAAATCAGTTCCTTTAAACATTGTAATATCAGCGATTGACATTGAAGGGACGAATCAAAAAGTCATAATCCTCCTTTGAGTTTGGATTGGATAAGGGAAAGTCATGCTACTCTAAGGATGATATTTTTTAACTGATGGATGTCTCTCCATAAAAATGTTGTCACCTATTTTTGTAGTCTCTTTGTGTTTGACTTAGTGATCGCTCATAAGGCGAATTTGTACCATATAGATGTTAAAACCTTATTGTTAATAATTAATGCTCTTCCAAATAAAGAAGTTTGTTGGTTTTTCTATTGATTCATTTTGACAATTGCTGGACGAGAAATTCAATCATCGTTCGATATCGGTTTGCCAAGTGCCGTAACCGAGACTCTCAACAACTTCACAAAAACTTTTAATGGAAGCCACTTCACTCTCGGGTATTCTTGGGACACACTCTGTTTGAATGGATCCACCACCCCTGTGTCTTATTTCCCCAATTGATCATCATATCAGACACAACCAAGAAACGATTTATTAATGTTTTAATTCCCTCCATGTAGTAAGATCATCCGCAAACATAGAAGCAATGGGGATTGCATCGACAAAAAACTCCAAGATCTGAAGTCGTTTAAGATTATGATTGACCCTAAGATTTGTTCATAATGCTTCCACGATTATTACAAACAAAAATGGGGTTAAAGGATCCCCTTGCCTTACGGATCGTTGAAGGTGAAACGGTGGTGAGAGAAACTATTTACCGGAATCCTCATGGAAACATTTGTATGCAAAATCCTTACCCATTTATGAGAATTTAGTATAAATTTCATTTTACTGAAACAAACATCCAGAGATCTTCAGTCTACATTATCATATATTTTTTCAATGTCTATGAACACTATTGCCCCGTTTTGTTTAGACTGGCGAAAGAGTTTGACCATTTTGTTGATTAGGATAATATTATCCTTGATATGTCTTCCCTTTATGAACTTAGTCTGAGAGGGATGTACAATGTTTATCATCACAGGAATGAGATGATTAGCTAAGACCTTGGATAGCATCTTGTATATCACTAGTAGAAGAGTCATCAACCTATAATTCCTAATTACTGATTTTTTTTTCTTTCGTATGCAGAAGTGTGAGGATATCTCCACTCACTAACTCCTTTATCCAAACTGATTCTTGAACAGATTCAAAATATTCCATCAGGTCTAAAGAGAGGGTCGTCCACATGGTTTCATAAAATTCCTTAAGGATACCATATATCCCATGAGTTTTATTTTCATCCTTTTGTAGTAAAACTGTCAAAATTTCATCTGGACATTCGTTAAGGGACGCTCTTGTTGATGCTCCAATTATTCCCGACCTTTGTTAAGGGATGTTGCAGTTGTTCCCGTTGCTCTTTTGTGAGAGTTTGGGACAAAGGGACTATAAATTGTGTTATGACTTGCTCATCCTTCTGTTGTTTTGTAAGGTTATTTGAGGAAGTAAAGAGCCCTTTGTAAAAGTCGTATGCTATTTTTGGACAACCCGCAAAAGAATAGGATAGTAAAGGGTTCCTAGTTACTGATGGATTGGGCAAGGCGTCTATGCATGTACGGCTAGACCTATTGCGTGCTAATGCAAAAAATGATGTATTCATTTGTCATTCAATCGAAAACTTAGAAAGTTTACTTCTGACTATATACCTTTGTCAACGATGTTGAGCAAAGGCCAACAGTTGGTTTCTGAGAGTCTGAATATCGATCGTTTGAAGATCTTCATTAATATTTTATTAGGATTCGTAATTAAGAATTTATTATTGAATGCTCATTTCTTGCTGGTGTCTATTTTTTGCCTCAAGTTTAAAATACTCATTACAATTTATTGCTATGAATGCTAGACCATTATTAAACCATGATATGAAATAATTTTGTTTGATATTAGTCAAGTGTCAGTACTCCCATACATTCTCTATGTACTGCCTAAATTTCATACATGCTAAAAGGGATGTATTAAGTTAAAAAAATAAAATAAATCTCGATCATTTTTTTTTTTAAAATTTAACAGCACCGCATACATCTTATAATGCGCCGCTGCCCAGACTAATAAATAATCCATATTTTTCGACATCAAAATCAGATCTATTTCGGGATCTGGATTGATATGGGGTGCAACTATTCCTTATAAAGGTAAACAATTTTTCTTGCAAAAAGATACGACGGTATGTATCAAAAAGACCTTCCTCCTCACACAGAGTATGAATGATGTTCTCATCCTCTTTTACGTATGAAAGGCAAGGAAGAAGAATTCCCCACCGATCTAACCATCTATCCGGAGCTGCGTTGAAATCCCCAACCATAATTATTGGCCCTTTCATGACTCTCATCAGGGCCATAGATGTTAATTACACATATGATTTCCAAGTCTTACTTAACCGGTGCAAAAACCCATCTTTACCGCTCCTTATCCACCGCCCAATGTACTAACTTAACCGTGGAGTGAGGAGGGACCCATATGGCTACCCCTCCTGAAGCGCTTCTCGGCGCCGGAGAGTATATTTTTTGAAAGTGCCATACAATGTTATGTGTACGCGTATGAGTTGGGGACGAAGTGAGATGGCTTTCCTGTTTACAAATTAGGTCTGGCCATGGGCGACCACCTACTTCTTTCAATTGTTTCATTATAGCTTTCCTTCTTTCGGAGTTTGCGGTAGCTAAACCATTTACATTAAGCGATCTGAGGTCCATATCTGTTGTACTAGTCGCACGACGCCATGAAGGATTTTTCCCCTAAAATGCGTGTAGTGCTTCCATTACAACAAACCAACTTTTCCTCTTACCCCCCCCTCAGTCGTCTAAAGTCGGATCCAATTACCGCTGTCTAGGTCAAAATTCGACTGGAGCATACCCCTACGCAAAATGGAGCACAAAAATATCACCACGTCTAACACGGACCAAACTGCATTGACTTGGATCTTGAGATTCTGTAAATCGAGCAAGGCTGCATGGGAGTACCACTTGAGGTCTGCCTCCTTGTGCTCTTCAAAACAAATAAAGGTATCCCTCTTCGCCATTTGTGTTCTTTCTCCAGTTTCGGTTAGTGTTGCCTGAGAACCCGGAACATAGTGTTCGCTAGGAAATTATGCAAATTCCTCTTGAAAACCTCATCCCCAGCACTGTGATACTCCACATATGTAGACCAACCCCTCAGGGTAACACCCCCATATTGATCCCGACCCACAGTGAGAGCCCTATCTCCCACCTGCCCCTTCTTTCTCACCGGAATAATCAAGTTACCGTTCGGTACCTGAGATCTATGCCCTTTCCCTCAATTTCTAACTTTTGCTGGTTTCTTGAGGTGCTGGTGATGGGAAGAAGACTAGGCCTTCTCGACATGATAGTAGCTGAGGGAGTAGGGGTTATGTGTGCTCAAGATGATGCTTATCACCAAACAGCCCTGGCCACTCTGTTGCAAGGATTCTTGTGGAGGGAGGTGAGCAGATTGTAATTGGCCCATCTGCTGGTGCATTTGCTCCTCACATGGTTGGTTTTCTTGAGGACTCTGAGACACAAGATGCAGCGATAGGTTGGGCAACTGAGGCCTCATCTCCTGTTGCAAAACGGATCTGGTAAGATCTGTTTGTCTCAGACATGGCCCGGGCAGTGTAATCCCCAAGATTTATTTCCCTCAGCCGAAACCGGGTAATGGCCCCGGTGCTCCCATTGTTGTAAAAAATCCTCATGGGATGCTGGGCCCGGTTAGATTGGAGCATTTTATCGGAAAAAAACAATAGCTATGCTTATACCACCAGTACCTACTGGTTGTTCAGGACCGATCCTAATTTTTGCCTGCGTGCTGATTCTTGCCGAGCCTGCCGGGCGTGGGAAAAAATACGGGACATCTGCTGCTGCAAGCAGATACCGCCCCTTATGCTGGACCTGCTGCCAGCAGATGGAACGCAAACAGGCCGCCGTTTTCTTGTTTCCACTCACGCATTGAATACTTAGCAATTAATATCAATAAATAATATCATATCTTAATATTCACATTACATCTTGTATATTCTATTATGATTGACATTCTATGGTGTACCATATATGATTTGTATCTCTCTTAGTTTTTGAATGATTTAGCTAGAGTCTATTTATATAGTTATATAGTTAAAAGATTTACGAAGCCTAATAAAATGAGCTATATATATATATATATATATATATATATATATATATA
>BFEA01000011.1:4133976-4152349 GCA_003427395.1 Chara braunii | reverse complement strand
CTCATAACACACAAAACCCCCCCCCCCCCCCCCCTCCCGCCTCCCCCCCCCCCCCTGCACCACCAAAAAAAAAAAAAACTGTTCGTAGGTGACCAAGATCGACGGCCAGTGTTTATGCAGGTCGGACTTCTTTCCCGGAGCCAGGTCCCACTAGCAGCCTGTTTTTTTTTTTTTTTTCCCATACTTGGACCATTTCTCAATTTATGTGTGCGTGTCGTGTTTTTGCTTTTTCCGTCTGGCTGGCTCTTTTTGTCCTCGTCTGCTCAAGTGACCGGCGGCCTCCAGGCAGGTGGTTGTTTCCGACCAATAGACATAGGTTGTCACTCCACTACTCATGAAATGCCCAGAATGAGAATGAACCTTTCGCTAGAAGATGGGAAGATACACATGCGTTGTTTTGTCTTTTGTGCATGTCGAGAGTAGTGGAGCGAGGCTCATAGGCACTGAATCTGAGGTGGCAGGGACGGTTGCTTCGCAGGCACTCTGTGCCGCTTGGTTCACACAGTAGCAAGGTCGTCTCAATGCCAGCGTATCAGCCTCATGTGGTGATGGGTGAAAGCAGACCGTGGTATCCATTTCGCTTTTCCCTTTCAGGATCACAGGACCCTCTTTTCTTCCGGACCCCTAATTAGAACGAACCGTCGTTATCGTTGTTTCTAGAATGAAATTTGACGCAAATGACCTTACATCTAGACTGAAATGTGCCCCAAACGACAGGCAGGGGTCAATATAGCTGTATGGAGAATGAAATTTGCCGCAAATGACCTTGTATAGACAATTTTGCCCCAAACGACAGGCAGGGGTCTCTTTCTACTTCGACTTTGTAGCGAGACTGGGGCCAGCCAATATAGGGCTCCACAACTCACCAAATGTGCAAAATGAGAATGAACCTTCAGGTAGAACAAGGGAAGATAGATATGGCGCCGCCATCTTTTTTGTCGTTTCTGCATGTGGTGAGTAGTGGAGCCAAGCGCATATCCGAATCATAGGGCGTCGTTCGACACTCCTCGGAGTGTCCTCGAGCTCCGAGGACGAATCCTCGGAGTTTTTTTTTTTTTTTTGGAGGTGTCGTTCCACCTGTCCTCGGAGAGTAGCCCCGAGGATGCATCCTCGGGGCCGTCCCGCGGCCATTTTCATGAGATTATAGACGGCCGCGAGGGTGTTGTCCGACCTCCGATTCGGGATGTCCGTGTGCGAGGCGCGGTGGTCCACCAGCCGGACGGCGGCAATACGTCACGGGCCGTGGAAAATAAAATTGCGAACGCGGGAACGGGCCCGAAATTAGAATTTGCTCCGCGCGGAACGACGGTGTGGCAGCGCACAGGCGGAAGAGCACGTCGACTGGGGGATGAGAGCGCAGGCTTGACGTCGCGTTTCGTACTTCAA
Organism: Chara braunii; assembly: GCA_003427395.1. Lineage (NCBI taxonomy): Eukaryota > Viridiplantae > Streptophyta > Charophyceae > Charales > Characeae > Chara > Chara braunii. The sequence goes on along the minus strand of BFEA01000011.1, from coordinate 4,150,963 downwards.
CGGCACCGCGCCGCCATCGTGTGTAATGTGTTCGTCGCAGGCACGCTCGCCACGTGCATGCGAGCGGCGCTTCCGTGGTTCAGGGATGGAGGACGAACGCTCCCATCGCCGTGTAATTTTTGTCATCACGCCTGTCTTCCACACCTCGTCGTAGGCGTCTTCGGTCGTCGTCGCGGAAGTTCATTCGCGCAGGTGGGTGGCAGTGGACGCGCTGTATAGGTGGGCAACAGGAGAGTCGTACGACAACAGCACATCATCTTTCGGCATTGGCAGATCATCCGGAGTTCGAGCCGTGCGCGATGTGACAGCCGCGTTGTTGAGGGTCTACGGGGACAGGATATCGTGGCCGACGGGGGTGCGTAAACAGGTGGTGCTACGGGCGTTTCAGGACAAGGGCTTTCCCAACTGCCATGGCGCAGTTGACTGCACACACATCTACGTGGACAAACTGGCGAACGCTCCGAGCGAGAACTACTTCGACCGCAAGCACCGTTTCTCCGTCATTGCGCAGGTGGTGGTGGACCTGGATCTGCGTGTGCTTGACGTCTTCGTTGGCTACCCGGGCAGCTGCCACGACATTTGGGTGATCCAGCTGTCAAGTCTGTTGAGGCGCGCGGAAGAGGGAACGCTTTTTCGCGGGCCGCCTGTAACGCTGTCGGGAGGGGTGAGGACGAACGGATACATCTTGGGCGACAACGGGTATCCTCCTTCAGAATGGATAGTGGTGCCGTACGGAGGAATCAATCAGCACCCGGACGAGGAAAGGTTCGACAACAAACAAAAGGCCGCTAGAGGTGCTGTGGAGAGGGCGTTCGGGAGGTTGAAGGGGATGTGGAGGTTCTTCCTTCGGTCGCACAAGACGAACTTGGACACTCTACCGCAGCAGTTCACGGCCGTCTGCATTCTCCACAACATCCTGCTCGATGCCGGAATCGAGTTCGACAAAAACTTGTTGTGGGAGGTCGACGAGAACGGGGTGAGGCGGCGAGTGGACCTGGGGATGCATCGTCCACTACAGCCAGTGACGATGCTGACATCGACGGACGCCGCACACACGCTCCGCAATGCCCTAGCGGAGCGAATGAAACACATTTGATCGTGCGTGTCGCGCCACTCTGCCTCACGTACACAAACAGAAGCCGTGTGCGTCCGTCGTGGAGTCGCGAACGATGACATGGAGTTAGCTCGCAGGGTTTGCAGTAGGCGGACGACTCGTTTGTAGGTGTTTGTTGTTGTAGTTGACGGTAGTGTGCTTCTCCAGGTTGTGGGTGCTTGGCAGTGAAGCGGCTCAATTGCCGTGGTGATCGGCAGTGACATCGCTGTTATTTTTTTTTCGTTGTTCATTGATGTCGTCCTTGCCGCGGCAGTGTTCCCGCGCAAATGCGTGGGCATGGGGATGGGAAATGTGAGGGGGGGGGGGGGGGGGGTTTTTGGTGCTTGTTGGGTGGCGGCACGGAGCAGCTCGACACCCCTCTATTTCGCATGTGCTTTGGATCGCTGTTTTGCTTCAAATTATAAGATATTTGTATTTATTTATTTATTTGTGTGAGGTCGCCGTCGTGCGTCATCCTGCTGTCCGTCTTTTGATGGCACGTGTTCTCTGTCCACCACATGTAGCGTCTGTGATGCATGTCGCTGCAATACTCGGCGTTTGGTTGATGCTGTTGGTGAAGCTTCAATGTTGAACTGATGAGGACCACGTGCATGGAATGAAATGTAATCAACAAACAGTTTTCTCGTGATGGGTTCATATTCTGGGAAATGGTTGACAACTCTCTTGTGATTTTTTTGATGGGTTCGTCCATTGTTTGTTTTCGTTTTTTTTTCTTTTCTTCCCCTTTATCTGTGGTGTTCAACATGAACAGAAGTTGTGGACGACATGGCGATGAGGAATAACAAGAGCATGAGAATAGAAGCTGTGGACGCGATTCAGACAATCATTAACGATTATCGTGAACGATAAACCCGCATACAACAGAAGAAAAGTAGCAGTGGCTGAGCAATAAGAAGCATACAGCCACACGACGTTCACATAGAAACAGAAATGATTGCATAAAATCCGTTGAAGTACAGAAAAAGTTGTGGCGGTGACCGACTTTTCTCCTACCTATCCACACTCCCTCCCCACTATCCACCCTCCAATCGCGAACCACGAAGGACGAACTTATCTTGCCGTTTGCGCAGTGCTCCCACGTGTCACCCCGATGATTAACAAACCCTTTTGTGGAGCACGACTAGAAAGTGTGCTCCAATTCCTAAAAGACTACATGAAAAAAAAAAAAAAAAAAAAAAAAAAAAACACAGGAGCCGCTCTCAACACACCCAATACAGAGCCATATGCCGACGTGGTGAGAGATCTTTCTGCACCTCCGCCTTGACAGACTGCTGCGCAGGACCTGCCACCTCACCTATTTGCCACACCCCCCACCCCCAGCACCTGGCAACACCCTTCCCGCCTCTGCGCTACCGTGTCCACTTGAAGGCGCACACTTCCTCCTCTCGTCACCACCGTCGACGAAGCGCCGACGATGCGAACCAACCCGCTGCCATCTGCTCGAGATGACGTGTCACTTGCCATCATCTCCATCGTCATCCGTCGGGGGCCCGCTGCCGATCCACCCGTGTTTTGCGGCCTCCGCTGCGTTCTTCAGGGCAGCGTTGTGCCCGAACGCCAACCCGCAATCACACCATTCCAGAATGCATTGCGGGTAATCTCCCATCGTCAGGTGGGCCTTCCCTAGACAATCGAGGACGAGGTTGGCGGAGTCCACCACGTGTCGGCGCCAGTTGAAGATGTACGACCCCGCCGCTATCATCATCGGTTTCGCGATCATGGACGCGTACGACCATGCCTCGTAATCCGATCGGTCGTTGTCACCTCCCATGCGCATGATCCACATGACCGCGCACAACAACGCTCGCAGACTGTCCGCCAGCCTGGACAACCTCTCCTGTTTTACGCGCCCGCCATCCGCCCACTGTCCGCACCAGATCGCATCTGTCCAGCACTCCGCCAACAGAAGAACTGTCGCCTCCTGACGCGTTGCCATGTCGTCGTCTTCCGGGCGGTCCTCAATCTTCACCCCCGCGAACCATAGAGGCACGTCCATCTTCATCGCCAACGTGTGGTAGACAGGTGCAGGGGATACCACTCTCGACCATTCCAAGGCCTGCCAAACTGCTCGTGCGAGGTCCGTGGCGAAGTCGACGGTGATGTAGGACTCTGCACGAGAGAAGCCAGTCGACCTCGACTGCGATTTAAAGATCCAACCGTGGATGGTGCRCARCACTACTCTCTCCACGCTGCGCGCTCTGYGGAGAGCCGGATCACGCTGCGCCGGGTCGTCGATCTTGAAGCGCGGCACGTCATTCGGCGGCATGATGAGCATCGACGGCGGCTCAACTCCTGCGTCTCCGTTGGCGATGGCGACGAAGTAGTCGGTGCATTCGCCTACCGCCTCCCTCAGAGGTTTCCCGGGACCCTGACCCCAGAAAGCGTCGCAATCAACCCACAACTTGGCCTTCTCTTCCAGGTCGTCCCCCTTCGGTGCTCCCTTCCCCCTCGGCAGAAGTGGACGGTCGTCGCCGTCGTTGCCTTCCCGCTTTCCGTCTCTTCGGCCATCGTCACGGCCAACGTCTTCGACCCCCCCCTTTCCGCACCTTCGACGACCCCGCCTTTAGCTGTGTGATCTGCCGCCGCCGCCTGACTAGCGCTAGCCGTCGCGTCGCCCTTTTGCGCGGTCACCATGTGCCCTCCCCCTGATGCCAACACGTGTTGCAGGGGGAGTGGCTGACGTGGCTGACCTTGGCCTGCCGCCGACGAAAGTTGTCCCGGGACCCGCGCGCCCGTGACGACAACCCCTGCCGTGTTTGGGGTCCTTGGCACCATCCCGACAGCACCGCCAACAACGCTGCGTTTCAGTGCTTGCAGCTGCTCCCTCGCCACTCCATCCCGCCCGAAACCCAACCTCGCGACCCCTTCCGTCCCTTGCGCGTCCACCATAGCCACTTCGTCAGCGAGGAAGTCATCAGTTTGTGAGGAGCTGGCGTCATTGATGCGCTGCCTTTTCGACTTCGGTATGTGGCCTCTGCCTTTGTTGGTTTCCCCACCGTCGCCCCCCCCGCCATCTTTCCTGCCCCTCGCAGAGGCGCCCCGTGGGGGCATCTGGTCCGCAAATCGGAATCAATGACTTGGTAAACGAAGGCTGCCGTCGACGAAAGAGCGCGCGGAAGAAGGACGCCTGACTGCTTCCCAGTGCTTCCACATGGACGGAGGAAGACGTGGATGATGCAGATGACGGAGCAGTGGTCGTGGAGCCGCGACGATGATGGCGACGGAAATGGAGATCGCGGACGACGAAACACGTTGGCAAAGGAGCACGTCCACGAACGATGACGTCGACGAAGGAGCACGTGGACAAAGGCGACGTTCAAGTCCTTGAAGCGCGGCACGTGGGCGAAGAGGACAGCTCTTGCGACGGAGAGGCAGGACCACTTGTTTGATGCGCATGAAGTGGCATTGTCCGCGCAGCGCGATGCGGGAGCGTGGAGCGGCGAAGCGGAGTTGCAGGCGCGCAACGACGAGCAGGTAGGCAGACGGTGCGAGAGGGAACCGTGGCTAAGGAACCACTGCGGTACGGAATGGTGGGCGAAATGTCCTTTTTCTACGTATTGCGATGTGAAAGTACACCGTGGACTCGAGTCCCCGTCCACTACAGCCCACCCCTTCGTCGCTCGCCCATGGTCCGTTTGCGCATGTCATCCCTCGCATGGCCGACATCGAAAGTGGGCGCGCAGAAGGACCCTGGCGGAGGTCGAAAAAGCCCGCCAAACCAACGACCCCCTCCCGCCCGAAAATCACACCCTTCTCCGAAACCCCCGGAGTTCACCATCCATGCGTGCCGGCGACGCCTCACTACAACAGTCGTAATATTCTATAATTAGACGACGTAGTGTAACATCGAAGGACGCGCCGCGGGGCATGAAAGCAATCATACCCATTCTACAATGAAATCGTCAAATAAATGCATACTTAAAAAATAAAATTAGCCGTGCGGCCAAAAAACAACCACTGGCAGCCGTCTGTACACAACCTGCACATCTCGTCACTGCAGCACGCAGGACAATAATGGCACGCGTGGCGGGGAGACGTCACGATCGCTCGCGGATCGCTTTAGCAATCTCCATAAGTGCTTCGCACATCATCAAGTTCGCCTCGTCGGCCTTAACGTAGAGTTCCTTCTGCACTTCAACCTCTCGCTCCAAAATGTCGCACTGCCTAGTCAGAAGTGAGCACTGTCTCTTGCTCGCGCCGTCCACGGTTGTCGCCATCAGACTCCCGTGCTCCTTCATCACGTCTGCAATCGTGTCGAAGGTCTGTTGTCTCACATTCTTCCGTTTGCTGCCCCCGACAACACCACTGCCGCTGATAGAATCCCTCGTGGACCCTTGATCGTCGTCCTGTCCATCCCCGCTCCCCTCGTGGACCGGTGTCGGCGAGATTGGTGGGGTGTATGGTGTGATCGCTCCTGGTCATCACCGCCATCTCCGAATACACACCCTCATCCATCTGGAAATCGAACCCCCGCTCCTTCCTCTCGCCTGGCGTTAGTGTGAAGAAATTTGGCTTCCCCGATTCTCCCATAAACTTGTGCACGGTTTTGAATTGCTGGTACAGGTTGTCCCATTTCTTCCCGCAATTGACGGCCTTTCTACTCGTCACCCCCATTTGCACCAGCCTCTTCTCCACGTCGTCCCACTTCCATGTCTTCGTCTTCATCCTTCCTGTGGTGTGCGCGAGGCCGGCAAGATGTGAATCCTGGTCTCTTTTTGCCCGGATGAGAGCAATCATGTGCTCCACGGTCCAAAAATCCCGGCTTTTCGATCCCTCGCCAGCCGACCCATCTTCCACACCCTTCTTCCCCCTCCGCCTCGTTTGCGTTTCCGGGAACTTTTTCGCGGCCCTCGACCCTCCCCGCTTTCTCCCTACTGGACGAATCTCCATCTCCTCGTCGTCCTCCTCGTCGTCGCCACCGGCCCCGTCGTCCGCCTCGCAATCCTCCGCAACTGCACCATCTTCATCGCCTAATATATCGTCCGCCCCCACGGTAATCTTCGCCACCCCTCTCGTTATGCCGGCCGTGCTCGCTTCACGCGATTGTCGCCGATGATCATCCCAAAACTTTCGACCAACGACCTCCGTTGCTAACCACTCTTCGTTTGGGCGTCGTCCATCCCTTGTGCCACCTGCCGTCGCCGTTCTACAAGGAACTGATCCGCCAGTCCGCGTTGTCACTGGAGCCGGTGTGCGGGTTCTGCCCGAACCTGGGTTCACGATAACGGTGCGCGTCACCTCCTCGGCACTCCCGGACCTCAATCCGAAGCTGATAATCACCAGTCCTGCGTCATAACCAGCCGGGGTATGCCCCTCCAGCAGATCAGTGTACGTCGGCGTCGATGCCTGCCTGTGCAGCTGGCTCCCCATCCAATCCTGAGTCGAACCGCTGCCCAGAGGAAGGGTAGAACATCGTGGGTCGTCGCCGTCATCGTCACTTGGAGGCAACGGTATCTCGTGGGACGGCAGGTGGCTGTACAATGCGAGGTCGTACGGACGCCTGACTGCTTCCGCACTTCTGCAGCGCTGACGTGATGACCCCGCAGCCCCAACGGACAGCGTGGTCCTCGTCTGTACCCTCTCCATCTTCCTGGCCGTCTTCGACGTTCGCCGCATCTGTTTCCTCCCTGGAACGCGCACGAGGCAGCAAATATGGAAGACGACAACGGCAAGCAGCAGCACAACGGCGAGCACTAGCAAAGGCAGCCTGCGGTACAGGTCTGCCATGAACGACAGGGAAGCAGAAACAAAAGACGCACTCGCGCTGTGGCAAGCGCGGCGAACGGAGACAAACGGTGCGAGAGGGAAGACGCCAACGAATGAAATTCATGCAATCTCGAAGCTGGCTGCAGGAGGGCGCTTACAAAATACGTATTTTTCGACCGTTGTGGAGCACGCGGGAACGGCCCGACCACTGCAGGAGCCGGCCGAAGACGTCCGATGCTCGCCACTGCACCTCCGCCGGGACACCCGACGAACCGACACGGCCGTCCCGCGACGATCACCGCCAACGGTAAAACGAGGAGGCCGTTACTCGACGTTTTGGACGCCCACGCCTCGGGATGTCCGTCTTCCGCCTTCCGGACCTCCTCTGGACCACTTTCGACCTCAGTTGCCCCTTCGGTGGCCGCCGCCGACACCCCGATAATCGCGGATCCTCGGGCTCCAAAGGACCTCGCGAGGTCCCTTGAACCCGAGGACGATTTGGCTGGGAAATCCTCGAAGCCCGAGGATTTGTCCTCGGAGTGTTTTCACATTTCTGTTCTGAAAATCGGCTCCGAGGACAGGTGGAACGATGACGAAATCCTCGAAATCGCGTCCCCGAGGAGTGTCGAACAACGCCCATATTCTGAGTGTGAAAAATGGCCAATGTTGGTGCACTCTATGGAGGCAGTGCCCCACTTGCGGAGGTTTACTTCTGGTTTGCTTTTGGTTTACTTCTGGTTTACTTCTGGTTTACTTCTGGTTTAGAGTACACACACTGGTTTGCTGAGGTTTAGTTCTGGCTTAGACTATACATCATGGGTCTCTGCCATCCGATTTGGAAATCTCACGGCCACAGTCCGAGACCATGATGTCCAAAGATACTGGAAACCAGAAACGAACCTCCTCAATTGCGGCATAGCCGCCACAAGATGGGGGCCATTTTCAGAATGGCAATAATTCTGAGCATGGAAAATTGCCAAAGTAGGTGCAGTCCACAACTGGCAGTATGACCTGTTCCGCGGCCAGCACATGCACTACTGTAGGGGGAGGGGAAGGGGGGGAAGAGGGGAGCGGTGGCTATATTACGAAAAAGACGGAAACAGCAACCCATTAAAAAAAAAAGAGAAAAAAAGATGGAAACAGCAAGAGCAAGAGCAAGGTGCCTGCGACCTTTAGGTTGCGGAATGTTTCCCAGCCGGTTTTTCGAAGTAACTGCTGCGGCTTGCATGCTGCCACAACTTTCGGGCCTCGGCTGCCGGAGCGAAATGGCTGGCGGCGCTAGCCAAAAAGAGGCCCATGGTGGTTGGTATTTTTTGGCACGCAGTGCGTTTCCAGGCTTCCAGCCGTTTTTTTGGAGAAAAGTGCCTCCGAAGTACTGGTGGTTTAAAAGTTGATTTCACTGAAAAGAAGGAAAACTGCAAGTCTTAGAGAAAATGAGATTCAGTCCAGTGCACCCCTTTTGCCGTGGTGAAAGAGAAGTCTTAGAGGAGGTAGGGCCCTTGTTTTAAAAAATAGATGGCCAGAAGTGAAGAATTGGTGTAAGTGGGCAATGGTCCTGACTCCTGAGTGATGGTCAAGCTCAGGCTGAGGTAGGATAGTCGGGACGAGGTTGTGCTGGGAGTGTTATCGTGGGGAGGGGTAGGGTAGGTGGCCTATCCTGTCAGGACAACCATTGGCTGCCGCTGCCAGCAATCACCGCGGGTCTTGTCCTTGGCCTCTACAACACCCTCAGGCTGGGCTTCAAACAAACAAACAAACAAACAAACAAACAAACAAACAAACAAACAAAAAAGAATTGGTGTACGTGGGGCTTGGCCCCAGGCATGCCAACGGTGAAAGGACTGGTTACCACCCTCCTCCCTACTGCCGCTGCAGGAAGGTCCCACTGCACAGACTGGCCATTTTGTGGGGGTACCATCCTCAGGCTGGAAGATGTAAAGTGTGGCCCTGAGGTGCTGCCCGGCTTTGTCTCACGCAAGTAGCGGTTTAAACCACCAGTACCTACCGCATGTTTTGTATCCCCCGGCCTCGTATGAATTTGGAACAAAGGGGCAGCCTGAGGCCGATTTGGCTTCCGCGTTCATGGCCGTCCCAACCAGTGGCACCACTTGTGAGGCACTTTTCTCTGATTCAGAATCAGATGCTGGAAACGCGTTGCAATCCAAAGAAAGCCAAAACCCGGGTAACTTTCTTTTGGCTGGGGACGCCAGCCATTTTGCTCTGGTTCCCGAGGCCCGAAAGGCGGGCAGCGTTAAAGGAGGGGCACATGGCCGACGTATGGGCCAAGTACTACTGGTGGTTTAAGCTTCATGCCCATCGGTAGGAGAGCACAGTTTTGAGTACCGTCTTCACCGGAATACAACGTCGGCTAATTATTGCTGTATCGAGACTATAGTATAAGGCTATAATAATCGTATGTGTTGTATTCGAGCGAAGATGGTAGTAGGGCAGAATCAATGGAGTAGTAGATTCAGCATGCAGATATGATCCTGATGAGCCTGCCTGCGAGTTGTCATCAGCCCAATGAAGAATTTCTTAAGTACAACAAGGAAATGAATTCCTCGTGTTGTCTATCTAAGCCCGATGGGGCCGGCTGCTGCACTACACAACACTCTACATGCATTTCGACTCTTTCTGGACCCGATACATTCAAAAATCATGTTGTTATCCGAGCGCACCTGGTCCTGAAAGAGTCCAAATGCATGTAGTGTGTTGTATAGTGGAGCGACACCCAATGTCTCAGCTTCTTTAGAGCCGGGAAACCGCCGCTGACTAGCGCACGCTGATCCAGCTCAGCCTGACTGTGTTTTGGAATCCCTAGCTAGTCCATAGCAAGCAAACGCCAAGTGCCACAAAGTTGTGCTGAATCAGTGCTGAAATTGATGTGCATGTTGGGCCAGATAGGTGTGGACTTTGTTTTAGTGGGGGTGAGAATCTGATGTGAAGGTGGTGAATAGTTTAGAAATTGCGCACTTGAGCCACCATTCCACGCAAAGCAAAATTCTTGAACCTTATTTTCCACCCAATCCTGAACGTCTGACCTGTCACGAGGTCGGGCCTAGGGGGGCCGCCAGCCTATTCACCCCAGTGGGCCAAAACGACCTGCAGTCCCGTTGTGCAGCCGCGTGGTCTAAAAGTGCAAATCAGTAACGTGCCTTCTGAGTTTTGAAGCCCAGATCGCATTTCTGCAGCCCGCCAGGTCTGACCTCTTTGAGACCCAGGCTTGCTACCCTCTCTTTCTTGGTGGTGGGAGGGGCAGGGCACTACCGTCTTCCTCGAAACACATCATGAATGCATACAAGCAGAATTTCGAATCCAATACAGGCATGATGAGGGTCTGACTCAGCTGTGTTCGGGGTCGTTTGGTACTTGCCCATTTTGTGGTGGAGCTAGCCCAGTCCCTATCCCTTTCACATTAAGACAAGGGGACCATTCTTTTTTTTAATTTGTGTGTGACACTGTGAAAAGGAGACGGCATTGAGATAATCATCGATCTGACTGGCCCTAGGTAATGCAGAATTGTCGTATTTCACGCATCTGCTTCCACTGGAGTTCGAACTCAGGTCTGTATTTCTAACAGTTCAGTCCAGGGGGGGTGTACCAACTGAGCTAGTTGGACAGTTGGTAAGGGGACCATTCTTTTTTGGGGTGGGGAAAAGCTAATAAAGCCTGCTCCACAGTTTGCAAATACAAAGTTGTCACGTCAGAATGCACCTAGACGTGCAGGTGCCCAAGTGCATAATTTGCACATCCAAGCCTACATGGGTAAACCGCGAGGAGGCCAATAGCACAATACATTTTTCTATTAAAACAGCTGCCTGGAATCAAATTAATTTAAGGGCATACTCACACTACCTCTTTCCTAAATGTATATATGATTGCAATTACGACCGTATGTGGATGAATCTGACTGCAATCACGTCCAGAGCTAAGTAGAAAACGTCCTTGTGTGAGTATGCCCTATGTATGGGTGATTTTGTGGCATAGGTTCCTTTACTGTGTCCTCCCATGGGAGAGTGTGATGCCATCTCATCAAGGATGGCACCACCAGTACATCTGGAGAATTCGAATGAGCCTCTCTGAAAAGTTAGGGGACTCAGGACGGCCCTCCTGGGGCCGGGCATAATTTTGTTTTGTTTAGGGATGGGCCAGTGCCACTCCACAGCATGGGACCATTTTTTTTTTCTACTGGCCCTTGGGACGCCCTGTCTCGAGCCTCCAAAGGTTTTAGGAGAGACTCAATCGGATTCTCAACTTGGCTGGGGCCATGTACTGGTGGTCTAAACCACCACCACCTCCGGACCTGACCCGCCAGACAAGGGAAACTTCAGCCTAGGTTATCAAGGCTGGAAGAACCCTCAGCCGAAGCATCACGTCGATGACCGCGCCCGACAAACACCAACGGAACCTCGCGCCATCGCCTGCCGCCGTACCCCCCATTGCCCACATCAACTCCTGGATATTCCCTCGCAGGGAGCCGTGCCGACAAGGTGCCACCAACTCACGAACCGGCCCATGTCGATAGCAGAACGGTGCGGCGCTCCTGGTCGCGCCGCGCCGCGTTCCGTCCCTCCCAAATGACGAGGGAGTAGGAGAGACTCAATCCGGTTCTCAACTTGGCTGGACCTGACCCGTCAATCCTTGCAGGCTCTTGCTAGGACCTGGTTGGGAACTTGGGACGAAACTGGTTTCGGGATATCTTGGGAGGCCGCAATGTTAGGACATGCTGGAGGGGCTTTTATTTGTCGTTGTTGTTTTTTTCACGGGGCCCTTTTGCTGTTTTCAGCTGGGCCTGTGACGAACAACCTCGTGTCCAGCACTGTTTTCTGATCGAAGTCTTAGGCTATGGCCCGACACTGCCAGAAGGGGGTGTGCTGAGGGTTTTTCGAATTATAGGGTTTGGGAACTTTTTGGGGGTGACCGTCCCCGGCCGGAACTGGAATCTCAGTGTATCGGCAGATAGTACTTCTGAAGTTTCCCTTTCACACAAGGACTGAGGGTGATGCATGAAACCGGCATGATAAAATCGTAAAAAGCAACAGCTTAGGGCGGAAAACATGAATAGAAAGAGAAAGGGCGGAAAACATGAATAAAAAGGGAAAGGGCGGAAAACATGAATATTTTTAGTAACTACATTTTCAAACAAAAAGATCGAGGTTACTCAGAGATGGACTTATCTCTCATGCCCGGAGAGTGGGCATCCAAGATCGGGAATTAGGAGGTAATTGGTGATTGGCATGAGAAGCCCTTTAGGCACAATAGATGTGTTTAGTACTGATTATTGCGACGTCATCCCAGCTTGCGCTTTCCACAATGAAAAGGTGCTGGGGTCTGCGCCGAGGGTGCACTTAGGCATTTTGCACTGTTGGAATCTGTTGTGGACCGATGCTGATGCACTTGTTTTCCTTCAAAGTCCTCCTCTGCGCGATGTGTGTTCTTCCGGACACTTGGATACAAGGTTCCCGAAGCTTGACCCTGACCAAGCATCGGACTCAGCAGCCCAAGGAATACCAGTGAGAGGTCATTATAGGGCAAAAACACCAAGTAGCGAGAGCTTGGGAATGATGTTTCAACAGTCACAAAACCATCACATGCATAGCTGGTGCAGTGGGAGTCGTTTGGAAAGGTAGATGGTTTATTAAAAATCTGTGGCACGACTTCCCTTAGGTTCCGCTCAACTTTATGGAAACCGCGACAAGTTTCCAAAAAGTGAGTTTTCGGCCGCAGGGTGGGGACAAGTTTCGGGGCCGCTGCACTAAATCGACCCGAGTAAGCAAACATCATCTTGTTTCTGAAGTTACCGATCCTGCACTAATTTCATTCAATAAACATCATGATTGGCAAAGATCACGTACACGTATCGTGCGTATGATGGTGCAGTATATACAATACAATCAATGACATACCATATCACCTTGCTCCCACAAAAACTCAGGGGGATTATCACCAGATCACCACCAAACCACCCGGTGTGCAGAGGGTTCATCGTCTCGCGCATGCATATCATTGATATCTAGATTCAATCTGTTACCCCACTCAGTCTAATCAGCACGTCAGGCTTGTCTCTCACTGGCAGGGGCTTGGCAACTACTGATAAGCTCAAAATCAGGCATTACTGTAATACTGTCCATTCCTGGCCAGAATAAGTGAGCATGACATAACCATACGTTGTTTCCGAAGACAAGTGCGGACATATTAGCCGTGCACTTTTTCGCCAGTGATTTGGCGATTGCTGTTATATGGAACCTTGTCTATGATTGCATTTCGAGTGCTGTGTTACCACTCTTCTGAGTTTGTTAATGCTTCTCTTGTATTTGATTTCACCTACCTGAAGAAGGCACATGTGAACTGTTCTGGAGTGGCAAGCTGGAATAAGCGAGAGGATAAAATAACCCTTACCTTTGACGATGTTGTTTCCGAAGACACGTGTTGTCGTATTAGCCGTGCACTTTTTCACCAGTGATTTGGCGATTGATGTTGTACGGAACCTTGTCTATGATTGGACGTAGAGTGCTGTGTCACTACTCTTCTACGTGTGTCGACGCTACACTGTAATCGATTTCATCTACCAGAATGTGCCCCAGACGGATAGCCCGGGCTAGGGGGGCCAATAAGTCTCCAGCGAGAAACCCACAGTTATCGCACAGCAGAAAGCCTGCTGCTTGTCCAGAATGTTCCACATCCTTGCTGCCGTAAAACCTGCCATATTGCATCGTAGACTTGTGCTTGGCTGCTGTCAAATCTGTCATGATCCTGCATCATCTTAGCCCGCTTCTTGGCCCAATCACTGCCAACCATGACTCAAAATAATCTCGAGGAGGACCGACCCAAGTGGGTTCTCTTTTCTTTGAGTGTTTGTGTTATGTCTTAAACCACCAGTACTGCTCGAAAGCGCGGCCGCAAACGCACCTGGAAGTGCTGGGATGAATGGGCCTGCTGTGCCGGGCTATATACTATATACTATATACTATATAGTCTATTTATTTGAAACGGTACTGTAGCGATTTCCGTTAAAGCGCCGCTCTCTTTGGAAGTACTTGGTGGTTTAATTTGGCATTTTGGGGCATGCCCCAGTCGAGGCTACATACTTGACTGTTAAGTATTAACTTTGTCTTTTTGTTTCTTACTTGGTTCACTACGAGTTTCAGCGGAAGGGCAACTACTAGGAGCAAACATCCGTAGGAATGTAAATAACAATGTGGCAAAGAAGTTAATGAGGGTCATGAACTTGGAATGTACCAGGCGATTGTTCCGGGAATCAATTGGAAACAGAGAGCAAGGCACCACTAGTGGTATATCATATACGCCACACTTGCACAAACCTGGCCACTATTATGACCGAGTTCATGTTTTCTAAGCATGAACATATCGCAAATGGGGCGTGGCCATTCTACCGGGTCGATGTTTGTCTTTCAAAAACTCGAACCTGACCGTTGTCATGACCTGGTTCATAGTTCCTGACCACAGACATAGCACCAATAGCCCTCGACCGTCGGCTAGCAGCCAAGCTTCATGCTTCACTAGTATAAACTCAGCTAGCGGGAGCTGATTTGGGGGATGAATTTAATTTAGGGCATTTGCTAAGAACTTGGGTGCAAAAGCGAGGTGTAGGCTTGCCTTGTTGTGGGGAAACTCTGGCTGGGAATGCGGATTACCAACTTAAGCTGGCTGGAAGAGAGGAAAAGAAAAAGGGGGCTTTCGTAATCGGAGTTTCATAATAACGAGACTTCAGTGCGTGCACTCTTGCATTGCTTTGATCTCAGCCTTGTCTATTCTGGTTTTTGGTCTCCTCATGCATGCGGGTCTTGACTCCGAGTTCGTGTTTATAATGAGTAGAGTTCTCACGGGGCAGCAGGTTTCTTGCACATGCCTTTGTTTAGTGCAGATGTGCGTTTGCCGGAGCTGTTCGGGAAGGAGAGAATAACATAAAGAACGCAGCTGTGTTTTCTCCAAAGCAAGTTGAGCTTTGTTGGCCGTCTTGAGCCTTTTCAACGCAGTTCAGTCGTCCAGGGCGAGAAGATCGTGAAGCGCGAAGCATTCCAAGGGAACACCACTGATGATTGTGATGTTGTCTGCCGTATGGTACCCTGAAGTGCACATTTTGTTTTTGCTCCGAAGGAATTGATTGACGCTGTGTTGGACGGTTCCAAAGGGGAACTTCAAGGTACCTGACCTTCCTTTTGTCTTTCTTACTTCGTCCTATTGGTAAGATGTTTCTGCATAGTCTGCGTTCGAAGTGGGGTTGGACAGCGGTTTCAGAGCACGGTTGAATCCGCTGCAAGATCCGTTTACAAAATCCTGTTGCAATCCAAGGACACGGTGCCGCTGTGCAAAAGACTGTCAGACTGAGTGAGGAACTGGCACAGCAAGAATGTTTGTCAAAGTCTCGGAATAGACATGCGGCATCTTCGGAGCAAATTGCAGCAGCAGTCGTTGTGTGTGTGCTCCTGTTCTTGTAAATACTAAATAGCGAGCGAAAGCAGTTTTGTTTGGACTCTAGCTCTGTGAAGCAAGCGTTGTTTGCACAAAACAAATCAGTTGAAGACTTGAAGTTTATCGCAGCCATGGCAGAAGAGCAAAGTCTTTTCGTCTCGGACAACTACTTAGACATTTGTGGCTCACGACAGCTTTCTTGTGGCATGAGGGGTGGACCTAATAGTACCACGTCGCCTCTCACGAGTTCTGTGCATCAGTTCCTTCCTCGGTTTTTGGTGGAGGCCTCTCCACCTCCCCCCAAGCCTGTGCCGCACATCCGAGATTTCCAGTTGGACTCTCCGCTTGGGGGCTTCGATCTTCCCTCTCCGACGGATCGGTTACCTTCGTCCTCTCTCACTGGTGAGTTTCTTTCCTCCTCCGTCCTCTTCCCCCTCCTCTCATGCCAGTCCTATTAGGGCCCCTTTTCGTAAAAAGAAATTGGGAAAGGAAGGGGGAGGGGCAGCCAGGTGGATGGGGAAGATCCACTCAGGTACTGCATGGCCCCTTGTCACCCCAATCTGCGACCTCCCCACACAGCCTTACATGTGGATATGCATATGTGCATGCTCCCACCCAAGTAAATGTCTACATGCATGCATGTTGAAAGGGCCTTTTTCACCCAATGCAGGCCTCAGGCCTTGTAACTAAGCAACGTGGGCCATGTAAAAGTAAAGCAGCCTGAAAAGGTATCTCGCCAGGGCTCAGAAACGTGAAAAGCAGGTCAAAGTTCTTTACCAACGGGCACATCCTGAAGCAAAGGGCATTGTCAAAAGACTTACCTGTTCGTCAGCAGTTGTGTAGGTCATGAATAAGGTGTGTCTGTACGAGTAGCCATTGTGCCTGTTCGTGAACAGAGGAAAGGTTGTGTCTGTATGTACAAAGCTGGTGTCTGTTCGTCTAAGATGTGACCTTTCAAAAGAAAGTCAACAGTTATGTCCCAGTGGCTGGTCTGAGTCGTAGGGGCAGTCCAGATCCAGACTTCTAAATTCAGATTCGGGCCGTGAGGCCTCAACAGCAATTGCTTTTCATTGGGAGTGCTCTGGGACACATGCAATGCAGGGTCTGGGACAAAAGGACAGGCCGAACTGAGCCAATGCAGACCCAACGTGGAGAGGCCAGCACTACTTAAGGAGCAGCCAGCCTCATTCCACGGCAGATCTCCTCTGGCATTCAATACGTGGAAGTGCTGGTGCACTTGTACGTTAGTCAGGCAGGAGCAGCGCTGGAGGAAGGAGATGCGCTAAAGGAGGAGAAAAGGCTGGGCGCTGGAGGGAAGCAGCCATCGCTGCCCAGCAGATTAGTGTAGACTTAGCAGGGTTAGTGTAGATAGCTATGAGTGACATTCAGAGTAGATCCTCGTGAGAGAAGAGTGTGTATGCATCGAGAGAGGAAGGGACTGAGACAGAGAGAGTGTTCTTTCAAGGTCTGGTTATGGAGGACACTTACCTGAGTTAGAAGCAAGTGACGAAGGTGGCATTGATGTATCTGATGTGGGATTGGTATTGCGCTGAAGCGCGTTGACTCAGGGAACTGTGAACTCATTGTAATCATAATTTTTGATAATATAAGTGACGGGTCTTGGTCCTATTCTCATCTACCTTTGTCTCGTGTGTGGTAACTGTGTCCATTGAGTGTGAAGACGATGTTTGATGTATGCACATCTGCGTGAGTTGGTCCCCAGGACCCATGCAA
>BFEA01000011.1:4068763-4082656 GCA_003427395.1 Chara braunii | reverse complement strand
AAAAAAAAGAAAAAAAAAAAAGAAAGAAAAGAAACGAAAAGAAAAGAAACGAAACGAAAAGAAAAGAAAAGAAAAGAAAAGAAAAGAAAAAAGTAGACTGTAGAAGTAAAGTGCAAGGAATATGAGCGAGAGCGATAGACAGAAGTCCAAATTGCAAAATCACGCTGAAGTCCAGATAGTCATGTACCAAGCAGAAAGCACAATGCACCAAGATACCATCCAAATCAGAGCAATACAATGAACGCAAATGTCAATGCCGACGCTCTCTGGCCACACCAACATAGTATCCAACATCGCTCCTACTAAGTGGCGCCCAGCGCCCAGCCTACAGTACTCAGTCTGTCTAGCCTATCTACGTTCATGCAACAGGAACACATCGAAGTTGAAGACCAATGTACGTGATGCCAACCTCAATGCAGACTGCCAGCATACATCAGGTATGTGTCTCACTGCTCTCCTCATCACCCGTGACTCCCCACTGCATGCGCCTCCTACCGAAGACCACCATCGCCATCACCTGCCTCCGCACGCGCAGCCCGGCTATGGCCCCCGTGCACCTGCTGCCACCTCAGCTCCCCCTTTCACCACTTGCGCCCGTGTGCGCCCCCGGCCTGCCTGCTAGTGCAGCTATCGCATGGCAAAGCAGCAGCGCAGCAGTGTGGCCGCAATGCCTGCTCAGGCCAGAATGCCCCTGGCTGGAGTGCTCACTTTCCTTTATGGAAAGTGATCCCTGCTAGGCTGTGCCTTGGGCCTGGCTGGGTGAGTTTCCAGTAGCTTCCAGTCGGGCCCCAGTGTCTGCGCCCAGGCCGAACTTCAGATACTGGCCTGGGCCCGGTGCAGTTAAGCACGTCCAGGTAACCCACAAGGCTCCAAGTGTTCGGCGCAATCCCATTGGCTCCAAGTGTTCGGCGCAATCTCGTTGGTCTGTGACCATTACGTGACTTGTCGGCCTCTGAACGAGTGTTCCCAGGGCCTCAACCGAATGAGCCCTGGGCTCAACTGTATGATGCAGCTGCTGCTTCTGGAAAGAGCCAGGGAAGGCTCACGTTGCTCTGTAACCGACTGGCGTGCTGTAACTGTCTGATTCCCCACATACGGAGAATGGCAAAAATAGGCCTCACGCAAATATGCAGGCCCGCCTTCACTTAAGCCGGGCACGAGGCTTGCTGGGGGCCTCTGCCCATAACGTCTGTATGCCCGAGAAGGGCCTTGCGAGGGCTCAATCCTCGCAAAAGCAGGGAAATTGGCAATCAAGGGGAAAGAGACATAGAGGCCGCGAAGTGTCCTTCTGAGGCCCGCGAGTCCCACGCCCCCCTCCCACTGCTTCTTATTGCTGTGTTCTCTCCCATCTGCATGTGTGTGTGTGTGTGTGTGTGTGTGTGTGTGTGTGTGTGTGTGCTTGGAGTGTCATAGTTGTTGGAGGTCCCGAGAGTGTAAGTTTCCCTCTGTTTGAAGTGTGAGTTGCTGATAGGTTCGGTGCTGAACCTTGTTGGTTTGGCAGCTTTTGATGATCAACCTGCCAGAGGAGGTGAACATGGAGGACATAGAGAGGTTTTTTGAAGGCTACAGCATCTCTGGGCAAGGAGTGAAGCTCCTCCGATAGTGAGTTCTCTTTGACTTCCCACCTTTTCACTCGTGAATGGACCACATGTTTCTCTCTGTTTTTGTGGAAGAAACCAGAGCACCGGAAGACCTCGAGTATGCCCCTTTTCATTCTCCTCAGCTTGCATCCTTTTCCAATTCTGGTATCTATTACAGAGCGTCCACAGCTGACCACGCCCGGCGATCAAATGTGTGCCTAGTAACTGGCCTCTACAACACCCTGGACTTTTTTATATAAAAGAAAAAATAAAAATAAAAATGGTGGGGTCGGTAGAGGGGGTGTCTGCTCTTACTGAGAGGGGTAGCAAGGTTGGATGAATCACGGAGCATCAGCAAGCAACATAAGATAAGACAAACACGAGAAAGCTTTGCTTTCGGACTTCATTGGCCATTGACATTTGTGGTTTAGTTTTCAATGAGAGACATGTCATGTAAGCACTCGGCATTGCCTGGGAGGCTTATTTTTGTTGGTTGGATTCTCAAATTTTCGCTGATAGTGTTGTTATTTGCTGGAGTTCTTTTGTTCTTCTTTTCGGATGGTCTATATGTGATTTAGCGCTTGCTGCACAACAGCAAGTGTGTCTCTTCTTCCACTTCAAGGTTGAAAGGTAAATCCTTTTCTTTTTTTTAATTTTTTTTTTGCCTTTTTTGAAGTTTTTTTGCATTTGGCGAGTGAAGGTGGAAATGTACACCAGTTTTTTTATTTGTGTTTTTCACATTTGGCAAGACTAGTGGCGAAAAGAGGAGGCCCCTAGGTTACCTGTGTGTTGAGTGGTTGCATTGTTGGACTGCAGTTGAGGTTTTGGAATCGAGCACGGAGTTTGGCGAAATTGTAGAAATGCTTATCAGAAGTAAATGCAAGTGTGATTTCACTGATGTCAGTGATATGACAAAATGCAAGTGAGAATGATGTGATGTAATGTATAATGAGTTCAGCTCTGACATTTGAAAGCAATGCTGGCAGCGGTGGGGATTCCATTGCATTGTGATGTAAACTGAGAATTGTTTGCATGTTTCAGTGTACATGAGAAGGTGAGAACGCCAAGGATCAAGCGTCTGCAGGGAGAATGGAGGAAGACGATGGACAATGTGGTGGAGAGGAGGGCGTTAGTGTGTTTCACGTCAGAACTGGAGGCACTGAGGGCACTAAGAGAGAGGCAGGGGGAGTATGTGCAGGACATGGAGATTGAGCTCAAACTGATTCAATGAACACGCTAGGAGAAGAGGAGGCAAGGGAGCAAAATTTCTTTTTCTCTTGGTCTTCGCGTGCGGACGAGGCAATGTACTGCTGTTGGTGAAGTTTGGAAGGGCGAGGTGGCATCCAGCTGTGAGGTGATGACATCCATGTCCCTGAACCGATGCTTTGTCCATCGGCAAACTGAAAGGGTGGGCTACCACTGTACAGTGTTGCTACGCGTGTCGTCTTTGGATAGCCTCTCTCACCCTCGGGTTTGCTGGCATTCCTTTGTTCTCTTGTGTGTGTGTGTGTGTGTGTGGGTCGGTGTGTGTGTGTGGATGCGTGTACACATGCAGTAGTTTTTATGTGTGTGTGTATGTGCTTGTATATGGGGGAGGGAGGGGGAGAGAGAGAGAGAGAGAGAGAGAGAGAGAGAGAGAGAGAGAGAGAGAGAGAGAGAGAGAGAGAGAGAGATTTTGTTGTGCCATGAGCTTGCTTTTTCATGGCTTGGTGATGATGCTTCTATCACCTGCAATACAATTGCGCTGAATATGCTTATCGCTTTCTATCCATGGTCATTTAGCGCATAACAGTTTTTTCGTTCTAACTACCGACTTTGGAAGGCTGTGTATCCATGTTCCTCTCTTGTGCTTGAGATGAGGAGTTGAAGAGTGAGTGTGCCACTCTGAAGAAAAATATGACACTGAATTGGACTTTTCCTGGTAAGAACACAATGCCATGAAAATATCTCCAGGAGCTGTAGCACGTTCTGTCCATTACAGCGAGCAACTTCTTGCACTTTTGACGATTGTTTCTGTGCGTGCTGGTAGCAGCAAGCAAGTGGTGCAGAACTTCCCGCTTCCCGAAAGCTAATAGTATAGTCCACAGCTTTAGACTTTTCGAAGAGAAGCCGTTAATGCGAACGGCCGTCGGGTAATTCTTTTCCCCGTCTTTCTGTTTCTGTTTGGGACGCAGCATCTGCATACGGTTGTTATGAATGAGAGGCAAGAACGGGGGATGCTGCTCGTACTCGATTAGATCAGACGTGTGTTTCACACGTCAAAGGCATGCGATGCGGCGGTATGAGGACACAGACTTGGGACATCCATTATAATTGCAATGAGACTGTGGACGCTAATGGGGAACTCATCTTGTCTCCTATTTTCGTAAATCCGTCAGCAAATTTAAGATGCAGCATCGCTCCATGGAACCAGACGGAACCAGACGGAACCAGACGGAACCAGATGGAACCAGGTGGTACCAGATGGTACCAGATGGAACCAGTTGGTACCAGATGGAACCAGATGCAGATGGTACCAGATGGAACTTACTCGACTTCTACTATCTGTTAAGAACCCATGGAAAATGATGGTCATCGAATCCTGGCCGTACAAGTTGAGATCACAGCTGAGATCTTGGCCGTACAGGTTGAGATCCGCTGAGACCCTTCAGCGAATGATGTTTGCTCAGCAATCCTTCTACTGCTACTACATCTGGCATCTGCTTTTGTGGACCACCCAAGGACGGACATGTGCATTTCACTCTGAAGGAAGGCTTCTTAATGAGGTAATTTGGTAAATAATAAATAATAATTGGTCGGGTTATGAGGCCCTGTTGTAACAACAACCACACCTCATGTGAGCTATCGTGTGTCGTGTTGTGGTGCCGCTACATCATCGTTCATTCATCGAAAGGCTGTTTTTGGTCAGCAGTCTCTGGCGACTGGATTAGTTGCCTTGCACCTCACGGTTCCGATGCATCATATGCTTCGCAAACGCGAACGCGTCGCTGCTGTGGCAACATACTGAACAAGTTATAATACAAC
Organism: Chara braunii; assembly: GCA_003427395.1. Classification (NCBI taxonomy): domain Eukaryota; kingdom Viridiplantae; phylum Streptophyta; class Charophyceae; order Charales; family Characeae; genus Chara; species Chara braunii. The sequence continues at coordinate 4,078,052 of BFEA01000011.1, read as the reverse complement.
TCGTCGCTTGGAGCCATTCATTCATTATCTTCTTCTTTCCATTGTATATTCCTTCCACACTCTCTTCTTTTCTTAAAAGCAACATCGGATCGCTGATTGGTATATATGGGTAGATAATCGGCCTGAGTACAAGGGGTTGAATCACCAGGCAGGCATTCCTGCCTACCCGTGCGGAAAGGTTTCTTCTGTTCCCTAAGATCTTTTCGTCTGTGTTTTTGCTTCTCGACTCGAGCTCCACTTCCCTCGCCTCACCTCTTTTGGCAGTGTGTGTGCATGCTTCAGAATCGGACTCTGTTTGCCTTTTTACCCCTGTATCAAAGTCATGATTACATGATGACCCTCAGTATGATGTCTCCAGGTGCAGAGAAAGATGGACCAAGTTATCACCTTGCAGTCTTCTTGTCACCCATCCAAGTCCATCATTGGCGAGCTTACGCCATTTTGAGTCACTTCCGGTGGCGACGTCATCATACCCCCTGCAGTTACTGCCAGCTCAACTTGCTGTTCTCGCATTTTATTACCTTCCAAATTGCCCTGTTTTGTGCAACGCATGTACCCTTTGGGCGGTTCGAAATTGCCCTCTTTTGTGCGACACGTGTCATGTACTGTTTGGGCGGCATGTAGGTTCTCGTGCTATGTCTTCCAAATGGCCCCGGTTTGTGCGACGTATCTATCCTTTAGATGTCATTCAGGCTCCCGCACGATATATCTTCCAAATGGCCCTGTTTTGTGCGACATATGTATCCTTTGAGCGGCATTTAGGTTTGGCGCAAGGGTTCGCGTTTGCCTCACCCCAGCACGGCTCCCAAAGAACCTCACGAGACATCCATGGGCAGTCATTTGTCTCCAGAGGCCTATGCAACCACTCATTCACAGCCTGACGCTGCAATACCTCCCCACACCTCCTCCTTCCATTTTCCTGTCTCTATGCTGTCCACTTCCTCTACATCACCTTCGTCACAATGTGCTTCATTCAAACCTCCCTCCTCCTCCTCCTCCTCCTCCTCCTCCTCCTCCTGCTGCTGCTGCTGCTGCTGCTGCTCCGCCGTCTTCGTCTTCGTCATTCTGTTATCCTTCTTCCTGTCATTACTGTCATTGTTATTCTTGTTGCCTTTGTCATCATCATTACCAATTGCATTTGCCACCCCTCCTCATCCTGCTCCTGCTCCTCCTCCTTCTCCTCCTCCTCCTCCTCCTCCTCCTCCGTCTTCGTCTTTCTGTCGCTGTTCTTGCTGTCATTACTGCCTTTGTCACTCTTGTTGCCTATGTCATTCTTGTTGCTTTTGTCATTCTTGTTGCCTTTTTTTTGTCGTTCTTGTTGCTTTTGTCATCATCATTACCATTGCATTTGTCACTCCTCCTCCTCCTGTTCCTCCTCCTCCTTTGTTCGCCTTCGCCTTCGTCTTCGTCTTCGTCTTCGTCTTCGTCTTCGTCTTCGTCTTCGCCTTCGTCTTCGTCTTTGTCTTTGTCTTCGTCTTCGTCTTCGTCTTTGTCGTTGTCTTCGTCTTTCTGTTGTCGTTCTTGCTGTCATTACAGTCTTTGTCCGACTCTTTCTTGCTGCCCTTGTCATCACCATTACCATTGCACTTGTCACCTTCCTCATCACTGCCATTGTTGCTGATGTTATGGTCCTTACGGTTCTTATCATTATTGTTAGAGTGATGATCACCGTCATCATGCCATTTCCATTGCCACGGTCTTCGGCGCCTTTTCCTAAGCAGAAGCAGCAGCAGCAAGAACAATCTACTCCGCTCTGCATCTACCCCCCCCGGGGTTGATACAGACCTTACATACCAGGTCCAGTCCCGACCGCAGAATATAGCAGCCCCCAGCGTCAACCCCTACCCCTCAAGGACATTTACCTCGCACCATGTGAAGCCATGGTAGGGAGGATAGTGATCCCCCCCTCGAACCTCCAGAGTCCAGATCAACCCTGTAGGGATGACTATCTCACAAACCATCTGAAAAGCATTGAGACCATTGAAAAACAAATATCGACCCTCTGATTAAAACGGACAATTTCTTGGGATCCTCATTTGTGAATCAGGATATTAGGAAATCCAATGATGCCCCAATGATTCGGATATTGGAAAGTCCAATTAAGCATCAACAAGACTATAACTATTTTTTCAAATTTTTCTACAATAAGATCGTTAAAAAAAAAAAAAAAAAAAAAAAAAAAAAAAAAANTTTTTTTTTTTTTTTTTTTTTTTTTTTTTTTTTTTTTTTTTTTTTTTTTTTTTTTTTTTTTTTTTAACAAAAGAATTTTAGGGATTATTAGAAGTGTAGGATTTTAGGAATCACGAATTTGGGAATTAGAAATTTAGGAATTAAAAATTTAGGGATCAGGAATTTGGGAGTTTGGAGACGGGGAATAAGAACTTTAGGAGGCAGGCGGGAACCAGTTTACGAGATTTTTTGAAATTAATAAATCATTACTGATTTTTGAAGTGCCACATCAGCATCTGTGGTCGGGAGCTCCATAGCTCCCTTTGCAAGCAGGTTGGCCGTAACCATAATGCCCTGATTGGAGATCGCAAGGATAGGCTGGACAAAAATCTTTGGAATATTCATACCGTCAATAGCGATGCTATCTTCCTGACCTAATGTCCTCATCGAATCGACCGTCATGAGACTTGCTGGTAATCCTGGCCGTCTATCACCTTTGCTCCCTTCTCTCTCGACAGGTCCATCTTTCTCCGACCGGGCCACTCGAGAACCAGTTTGAAATTTGAACCCATCGTTGCTTACGTCCCTGCGTGTCCTCCGCACCCCTTCTAAAGCTTCCTCCCCGAACGAATGCGTTTACCGCGCAATCTTCCATGTGGGAAGTCCGTTCCTCCTCCTCCACCTCTTCTTCTTCCTCTTAATACGTCTTCCCCTTTCTTGATGCCTTTGATGAGGTTCGTTCTTCGCTAGTGCTATTTCCCCTTCTACCCTTTCTTCCCCTTCCGCTTCCCCCAGCACTACCCTTTCGGCTCGCGGAGGTGCTACTCGTACGTGGGCCCGTTTATTAAGAAGAAAAAGGGCCTTCAAGTTGTTCCACCACTCACAATGACACTGTTTTGGTCAGTGGCCTCACCGCTCCACCACTCACCATGTCCCGAATGTCAGAAGACGTTTGTTTTGCCGTCGTGAGTGGGCTGTGGTGAGCACTCACCACGGTGTTGGTTTTCCACGCCTGCGACAGCCGGGTTGCGGAGCGGGGTAGTGGAGGACCATCTTGGGTTTGCACCAAAAGGAGTTTACAAACCACACTACAAGACAAGGATGGCGCCGGTCTCAACTGGCCCGACCTTGTCTTGTAGTGTGGTGAGCGAACAAGGGTGGTGAGTGGTGGAGCAAGGCCCAAAAACCTGGCAAATATGTGAGGGGAAAGGTACCAGAGTGAGGGCTCGGCTCACATGCCATTGCCTGTCCGGTCGGCCGGTCGGCAAACATGTGCACGATCGCCCACATATGCCCGTAGTGCACATTTGGTGAGTTTTTTTTTTTTTTGGTTGTTGTCAAGTTCTCACAGCCCACCATCAATGAAAACTGGCTCTCGTGGCATGGTGCTCACCAAATCTTTTTTTTTTTTTTTCCGTTTTTTTTTTGTATAGCACACGGCTCAGGTTACTACCCGGGGTGATATGAGCACCTTCCGGTAGTGCCTTTGCCAGGCTCCATTCTATTGCTGGGGAGGATCACCTGAGGCTGTTGGAAACCAGGTCAAGCGTCCCATTACATCACATTATCAGCCTTGGGCACTGGGCCCGTTTTAAAAAAAAAAACCGTCACATTGTTCAACACAGAATTCTCGGTTAAGTACACAACTGAGGTATTACGAAGGGTCTGTCCTTTGGAACTGACACTTCGTTTAAAGTTTAAACTGACATTTTCTTTTTTTTTTAAATTCACGAAAGTGGACTTAGTCAAAATTTTATCAAAATTTCATTGCTCATTGGGTGAAAAAGTGGTTATCTCACTTTGACCATCTGATGTATCTCAACGTGAAGTACCGTCAAAATATATCCAAGGGTCCAATCATCGGGCTTCGTCACGACGCCCGACCATCAGATAGCCCGATGTCATGGGGACAAAAACACGCAAAAAAAGTACTGTTTTTTTTCAGACGCCCGTCGCCCAATTTGAATTTTGTGAATTTAGATAAAAAATCTCAGTTTTAATGAAATGTCAATTTTGGAGGGGAGCCGTGCCAGTCTTCAAGATCTGCCATCCAAACACCCTGCTGGAAAACGGGGCCAACGTCCCCCCCCTACTGCGAACACATGTTGCATGGAAAATCAGCAGGTTGTCTGCCTCTTCAGCCCCCGTTTGTCCGCCTGCTCTGTTCTTTCTATGCGAGCAGACACCCCAGATAAGAGTAAAACAACCATTACATTCATTGCCCCCTTTGTCCCCTGCCACTCCCTCCCATACCACCGAGCATCCACCATGGCCGGAGCCGGCGGTGGAAAGAGTTCGGGGAATTCTGGGCCGCAGCAGCGGGATGGAGGCATTCATCTTTGTCCAGTCATGAAACTGGTGGACGGTGGTGGTAATTGTCCCTTCCACCATCCCCGTGTTCCCTCTCTTCGTCCCCCTTCCACTCCACCTTTGCAATCCTGCCTCCTTTTATCCCCCCCCAGTCAGTCTTTGCTGAACCGTTCGATGTGTTGTCTGATTTCTGTTTTTGACTGCAGATGTGTTATTTTTTCCTTAACTTCTTCCCCGGGCCATTGAATGTTGTCTTGCTGCATTTGTATTTTGATTGACTCCACAAATTCCACTCCTTCCGGGCGTACCCCCTCCACTTCAAAGGTGCATCGCCGCCACCGTAGTTCCCAAGTGACCGCTCTGTCCCTCATATTACACTCGGAGGTGGTGGCATGGTCTGGTCACCAAGCTTCGCAGCACAGCGCCTATCAGTCCCATGGCCAGGGCACCGTGGTGCCCATTTGTCCCAACAGGCTGTCCCACCACCTCCACAACTGGACTGAACTATGTTCAATAGTGCAGAGTGGAACTCTTCCGGAAGCGTGAATGCATACGGGATCGTCTGATCCAACGTGCTTTTTGTGTGGAGTTATGAATGCCTGAGCCCTTAAGAATGAGTGTGAGAGTTTCTCTTTTCTTTGTGCATGAGGAATGCTCTGACTGCAAGCTTTTTATCTTTCAATGGTGGTTTAGATGAATGGGTAGCTTCGATGCTTTGTGAATGCATTGTTTAGTTGCTTGTTAAAATTTTCTCTTGGCACACGATCCCGCTTGCATGATGAGCGTCGGGCGCTATTCTTCTGGAAGTGTGAGCGTGATTTCCTCTTCTTTCCCTCCTTTGTGCAATGATCGCCTCACATGTCGATCTTCTTTGTGTTTGGAATGGGATATATCTTTTTGCTCTCTATCTTCGCCGTACAATCATCGTAGATTGATCATCGTGTTGCGTAGGATAGACCAGACCATTGTGTAAACAAGGAATGTGAAATGAGTGATCGTGTTGCAGTCTCTCTCCCTCCTTCTGAATGAAGTGTGACTATCCTCACGAGAGCTTCTTCCTGAACTCGTCCATTAACTTCCGTAGGTAATCCTCCCCTTCTGAGGGACATTGTGCACGAAAGTCATATCGCCTGATTTCTTTAGCGCGGATGATTACACGAGTCAATGGGGCCTAAGTCGATTTGTTTGTGAACGGTGGATGTGTGTGAAGCTGATGACTGATGACAATGTAGACCGAGACCAACGGGTCATCTGGGCCCCGACTTCGTGATCATCCCCGCTCAAGCCCTTTTCCCTACAACGAGGATAGGACACGTGTTTGCAAGTGGGATGTGCACGAAGCCATAGCTAAGATTTTGCGGTCAAGGTCAAAAAAAAAAAGAAAAAAAAAAAAAGAAAGATTGTGCGGTCAAGGTTCTCCGGTTTGTTCATAAGATGGGTCTCCTGGATGCATACCACATCCGACCATCTTCTTCCTCCCACCCCTCTCAGCTGGTCCCGTAGTGCTTGTTTTTTTGCTGGGTAATATGAGGCCAAACCATTCACATTCAGGGATCTTATATCCAGGTCCACGTTCCGGAGGCAGTCCCTCCATAATTTCGGATTCCTGCAATACAAGGTGTCTATTTCTTCCATGCTGAGGACTTATGCCGATGCTGATGGAAGTTTTTTTTTTTTTTTTCAAAGACCCTGAGCCACGGCCTGCTGGACCAGTCGACCGTGCATATCAGTCCGTTTCTGAGGATTTTTGAGAGGGCAGCGTGGTAGGATGTGCTACCAAAGTATGCTCTTATCATCACTCCTATCTGATGTAGGACGTGCTACCAACAGTATCAGAGACATCATGAGGAACGCTGGGCCCGGTTCCCAGCACGTGCTGTTTCATCATTTCCTCATTGTTGCTCAGGGGACGGTGGACCCGCTTTCCAGTAGGTGTAGCTCCCCACCAATAGACTGGAGTCCCCATGGCAGGGAACTTCTTTGGACCTTCCTATGTCCTTGCTGTACCCCCCCACATATCAGGACCTATCCTGTCTTCCATGCCTCAAAACTGCTGCCTTTCATTCCTGCTGACGCATTTCCTGATCGGCCACTGCAGTTTGGACCTCCTATCCCTGGAAAGGGATATGAAGTTGAGAGCATTGAGGATCAATGGGGCACTGGCCCCGACTGTGAATATCTTGTTAAGTTCCTTTTCCAACCTTATATTGAGGACCGTTGGTTTACAAGAAAGGAACTTCTCAAGTCTGCAAATTCAGTTGTGCGGTTCTACGAGTCTGAGCAAAGTGGGAAACTGCCCAGGCGGTCTCCTCGTGGACACTCTACCTCGGGGTCCTCGCTCCTCGGGAGGGTAGGTATGCAAGGATTCAGAATTGCAGTGCTACAAGCGGCCTGTATACTAATTTTGTCCCTGTTGTCGTTGTCAGGGCTTGATCCCGCAACCTTTGTCTGTCGTGTTGCCTGTTTGCCTGCTGTTTGTTTGTTTTGAGCGTTGCGGGACTCGATCCTGTGACTTGTAAACTTGTGTGTGTTTTGTTTGTGAGTGTTGCGTCCCCTGGGACTCGATCCCTGAGTCTGTCACCAGTGGTCTCTATGTGGTAGTCTTAGGCCATCGGCCTTTTCTTTTGCCTTGTCTTAGGTCTAGGACCCCTTTTCCCGGATTTCCGTCCCGATACAGATGAGTTTTGGGCTGTTGCCTGGGGAATCCCTGGTAAGTCTAGTCCGTGAGTCTAGAAAGTAGCGGGAGGAAAATAGAGTTGGGCTGGGCTGATTTCCCGGGCGCCCGGGTCCCCAGACCACGCCCGGAATGGCGCCCGGGTGCCCGGCCGGGCATGAGTCCCTGGCAGGCCCCCGGGCGCTCTGTGCGGCATTAAAAGAAAAAATTGGAAAAAGCTGCTGGGGAGGGCCTGGGGCGCAGAACTGTCGTCAGGTCCAAAAAAAAATAAAAAAAAATTACTATGTTTTTTCTCACGCCCGGTTGACCCGGGTGTCGGACCTGCCTGGGTGCCCGGCCGGGGGTGACAAGCTGGGTGTGGAAATCTTCCTAGGAGTTGGGGGGGGTCTTTTGCATCTCGTTTTCACTGGGGAAACTCTGCCCGTGCCCGTCCGTTGCTGGAGCGTTGCTGCACTATTTTGGGCGAGGTCATCTTCTTCCTCAAAGCCCAGCCATAGCTGGGGTTGGGAAACGAAGTTGAAGATTGCACTGCTGCTATTTCACAGCTCTGCATGAGAGCTTCCACAGGACTGTGTTGTTGGGTTTGGGCGCTGCCATTTTCCACTTGGCAGCAATATCTGCAGTTCCTCCTCACGAGGAACTTCATCTTCACCTTCTTCGAAGTGCTGGATCGGTTGTCTCCTTCTTCGTCAGGACTTCCAGCGCTGCACTTCCGTGCGGGCGCTGAGCTGGCGCTGCTATCATTGGGGTTGCTGGTTGAGATTGGCACGTTGTGACAGCTGTGGGGTTACTGCTGCTACGGCAGCCATAGCCAGGGGTATGAGGTGGCAAGGAGGAAGAAGAAAGAGGAAGAAGAGGACTCCTGCATACTTCGTTCAAAACAGTTGTTTCTGGTTGTTTGGGGTAACCGTTTTTGTAAACGCAGTTGTGATTCTTGGAACAAGTACTCTGGATTGATTGGAGGAGGACGGGGGATCACAGAATTGAAAAACGTTTTTCAATTCTCTGTGTATTTTGAGCTTCCGCTGCGCAGATTTTCTCTCCGGTTTTGTGTGGATTTGTCTCCTTCGAGTCTACTCTGCAATTGCATGCGTGTATGGGAATGTGTGAATTCGTTGTGGATTGAAGTTCAATCAGGTACATAACACCTGCATGACAGGTAGGAGTGCATGCTCTTATCATCACTCCTGTCTGTTGTCGCGGGTGTGTTTTCCTATTAAAAAGAAAGAAAAATAAGGTCCTCCTACGACCAGACGCCTTGACTTTGTGCAATCGTAGGTCCATCAGCTCACTGTGGTTGCGCCAAACCAGACCGGAATCCTTGGCCTCCTCGAAGAGATTTTTTTTTTTTTTTTTTTTTTTTTTAATTTATATAATATAGAGATGTGTTGAATCCAGGAGCTGTCAGAATGTAGGACCTGAGAGCACTCCCGACTCTCCCACCTGAAGTTCTTCATTTCGAAGAGACCTTGTGACCAAACTCCGAGTTCCGTCAGACATTCAGGAGTAGAGCTGGATGGGACAACATACTTGTGTCAGAATACGCCACACTGAACCTGGCGGGAAGCCGCACATTTTGGAAATCTGAGAGCACCCCCTTCAGGAGTGCAGTGTAGCGGCACTCTCACACGGGATCTCCTCTCCCAGAGCACTCCGTGAATTTGGGAAAAGTTATAACCTCCCCCAGCGACGAAACCTTTGTACTATGAAACCGTATGAGCACGCGTGCTTAAGCGTGCGCTTTATCCCCCCCGCCCAGCGCTCAAAGCGCTCAAAGCGCTTTAAAATAAAAAAAAATAAAAATAAAAAAACGTGTGCACTTGAGGGGGTTGCGCGGGAAAAAAAATAGGGGGGTGGGTGTGATTTTTGGTGGGGAGGGAGGTTGGTTGGTTGGGGGGTTGGGGGGGTGGTGGGTGTGTGTGTGTGTGTGTGTGTGTGTGTGTGTGTGTGTGTGTTCACGTGTGTGTTTGTGTTTGTGTTTATGTGTATGTGTGTGTGTGTGTGTGTGTCTGTGTGTGTGCATGTGTGTGCGTACGTGTGTGTGTTTGTGGGGGGGGGTTGTATGTGTGTGTGTGTGTGTATGCGTACGTGTGTGTGTTTGTGGGGGGGGTTGTCTATGAGTGTGTTTTGTTTTTT
>BFEA01000011.1:4041760-4060131 GCA_003427395.1 Chara braunii | reverse complement strand
GGAAGAGAAGGAGGAGGAGAGAAGAAGAAGAAGAAGAAGAAGAAGAAGGAGGGAGCAGTTTTCTTTTTTTTTTTCTTACCTGTGGTTTATCTCGCGGCCTATCGCTGACGAATGGAACAAAAACAAAAAAGAAAAAGAAGATAGTTGGAAGAGGAGAAGAAGAAGAAGAAGAAGAAGAAAAAGAAAATGATGATGATGAGAGGGGGACGGGCGGCTCCACGGCGACGGGCGACGGGCGGCTCCACGGCACGGGCGACTCCAAGACGAGGGCTGCAGCGACGGGCGGCTCCACGGCAACGGGGGAGTGAAGCTCCCGGGCGATGGCGACGGGCGGCTCCACGACGACGGGGGAGACAAGGGGCGGCTCCACGACGACGGGCGGCTGAACGACGAACTGCGCCGGCGGGGGAAGACCAAGGCCCCGTTTGGACAGCCGACGCAGGCCGCTGCAGCCAGTCGACTGTTCAAACGGGCTTCGTTTTCCCTCCAAACATCAAACGGCCCTCTGGCCGTCGATCATGGATGATCGACGGCCGGAGGGCCGTCACAATTTCAAAAAAAAAAAGCTGGCCTCACGGGCCCAACGCGCCTTTTTTCAGGCCTGGTCGGACCCGTAGGCCCTGGGGACACAGCCCACGGCGATTCGGGGACTGAACACCCCCCCTGACGAGGTGTGCTGGGGGTGCCCGGCCCCTAACTGGGCCGCCCGCCCGGCCAGGCCGCCCAGGACCTCCCCCGCGCAGGCGCCGGTCGGCCGGGCGGCCCGGATCCGTACTCAAAGGATTTTTTTTTATTTATTATTATTATTATTATTTTTTTTTTTTGAAAGGGCGACAGTCTCAGTTGGCAGGGCACGAGAGTGGCATTCAGGAGGTCTTAGGTTCAATCCCCATTCGCATCATGCACCTTCCTGGGCAAGCTTGGCACCCGCCACCTAGAGATATGCCCGTTGGTCCCCCCGAGTGGCATTGAGCAAAGACTGGTGATGCTCATAAGGGGAGGGTGTGACAAACTACTTTCCGCAAACGCACAACTTTCTGCGCGACTGTATTTCGGGGGTTAATTGGGAGGGGCCCGCCCAATTACATGAATGCCCCCGTCTTTTGGAAAGAGGTTGGTCCCACGACGGTTGGTAATTGATCGCGCCTTAGCGGGCGCAGAAATAAATGTTGCCATAGCTTCTTTCTTGTTCTGTTGCGGGGAGGGGAATTTTTGGCGCGATCACCACACGGAGGATTTTTTTTAATTTCTTTTTGAATTTTGAACCCGCACAGGTTCTCGGAATTTATCCTTGCAATAACGATTTTAATTAGGCTAGGAATTTGGGAGCGTTGTAATTTTTGGCTGTAACTGCACGAGACTCAGTACCTGCGCGCGCATGGCTACGTCCTGTCCTGCGCTCTGCCCCCGCCGCGCCTAAATTCTAATCGCAACTGTAATATCTTGTTGCTCCTTCTTGGCAAGCACAGGTGTAATCCTCTCCCTTCTTGATCTCTTCTGCGAAACTCGGTGTCTCTTTCCCGGCTACCTCATTGGCCCACAGATGCATGACTGGATCGATGCGTGGAGAGCGGCTACGTTCCCCACGCCGCGGCCTCGTGATGCACCCGTAGGCACTCCCTCTTCCTCTCTACCTCTTGCTTCAGCATAATCCGGAAGTATATTGCATGACTACCGAATGCTATAAAGCTCGCAAGCGCGACTAATTCGCCCTCTAATCTACACTTGGGAGTTAGCGAGGTGGAGAGGATCGGCTAACGAACGGAGACAGAACGGTGAGTAGGGAGTTGGACGATCCGACGAGCTGGTGCTGGGTAGGCGGGGTTAACGTGTGGCCGCGAAGGGATGTGGCACACGGGCGAACCTGGCTTGCATACTCGGACTAAGTGGGATGATAACTTCGGGTTGTTGATAGGTCCGAGGCGACGGACTGCCCGCATTGTTGGAACTGAGAGAGAGAGAGAGAGAGAGAGAGAGAGAGAGAGAGAGAGAGAGAGAGAGAGAGAGAGAGAGAGAGGTGCTGAGAGAGAGAGAGAGAGAGAGAGAGAGAGAGAGAGAGAGAGAGAGAGAGAGGTGCTGAAGTAGGGGTTATCTCTTCGCATCTTCTGTATAATTTTGATCTCTGGTTCTAGACCATCCTTGCTTGCGGCACTCTCGGATTTCCATTTTTTTTTGTTTTGTTGATGTATGAATTGTCTTTCCCTCCCCCATCTCTTCCTTTTCCAATACAAAATGTATGACAATTCCAAAATGGATTGATCACTCGAACGACTTGCATGGAGGATTGTCGATTGTAGAGACGAAGGATTATGAGGAATATGGGATGGACGCCCTGCTGATGTATGGAGAGGTGCATGTAATCCCGCCCATTTTGGTATGCCCATGTTTCTGTATGTGCAGTAGTGATCGACCGTGTGATTTCGTGTCAAGCCTGTAGAAGTTGTCTTCCCGAATAGACCCGAGTCGGGATAGATGCATGTATAATAGGTAGGTTACGGTCAGCGTATATGCATGAGTATGGGTTGGATCTTCCTCATGTACGATCCACGCGTGATTGACATATGATGTATGGGAATATTACTTACTCTCATTTTCCTTCTGCCCGTCGAACTTTGTGAAGTTGATTCGGATTTTGTGGGAACAGATTATGTGCACGCACTTATACGAACGACAGTCATCAGACTCATCACGTATACGCGTGTCTGCATGACCTGTCCCCGACATCACCTCTCCTTGCACGGTCAAATGTATGAGTCAAGTCCCTCTTGCCAAATATGGATATTATCGTCATATTGGCGTTCCATTCTGGATCACTGACCGTGCCAATTTAAGGAACCCCGAGTATCGGGAATACTGGGAGAACGAACAACTCTTCCGCCGATCGAACTTAAGGCTTCTAGCCTACCCTTGTCAAACTGAGGGCGATCGGCTGTGTGTCTGGGATTTTCATAGGGCCATCGGACGGAATTCCCGAATCCCAGATTACCTTAACACCCGTAATTACCAGTACTACATCACTTCGAGATTCATCGCGATTGAAACCAACTTCCCTCCATTCTATCTCCTTCTCCCCTATCATCATCTGGCGGTTGTCCCTTGGGAATTGATAGCCCATGCTGACCCCGAAGGTCGTGCTCTGAGTGTCGGCAGTACAACGCCTATCGAGTCGCGGGATTTGTACGACGAACCCGCTATGAAGCTGAGTGTCGGGAGCACAGCCTCCGACTGAGGCCATGCACATCAGATTCCGAGATTTGTGAAACCCACCGGCAACAGGTGTTTACCCAGAGAGACACCCATTGTGTTCCCACCATGTACCAAGTACAAACCCGCCCCAAGCGAAGTGGACGACAAAACTAGTTGCTCGACTCTGAGAAAAGCAAAACCAAACATTAGGCCCTACGTGGAACCACTCACATTTCTGTCCTTCAAAACTTTGCATTGGAGATCTTAGTTTCGGCTTGGGACTCCACCCCCACTTTTCTAAAATCCTTGGCACACCCCTAGTACGCACTTCCGTGCCCCCCTCCCACTCCGAAACAGGAATTCGCGCTGACCGTGAGGTTCGTATCGGAGTCGACACGTGTCAAGACCAAGGATTGGCAAGTGATTCAGCTCAACAACTAGACCGACCTGCCGAGCCCACGCCGACGACAGTCTAGACAGAGAAACACACCAAGGCGTGATCCAGTAGTAACTCGAAGTAGATCGGTCGGTCGACAGGCAGCCGACATGAACGCTAACCAAACACCAAACGCTAATGTGCTGCAAGAACCCCACTGGACCTATTCGCGCGCAGCCAATCCGGGTTCATGCGCCTGCAGCACCACCGGATTTGTATCTATTCGCTCCTGCCCATCACTTGGTCGGAGCATGGTTGGTCACACTCCGTGCACAACAATACGATAATGATGAGGCCGTGATTAATATCACAACAGGATTGGGGGGCGGTGCACATCATTGGTTTAGCACCTTGCCACCTACCTTTGGAGAAATCTTATGACATTTGAAAGGGATTTTTTGCACGGATTTGATTATATCCACCCGGAACAAGTGTTCTTCATGATCAAAGACTGAGTGCAGAAACCCCTCGAGTCCATCGCCGAATATCGCAGTCGATTTTACAGACTTTTCGTAAAATCCGAGCGAGATGAGAAAGTCGGGAGAGATTTTTTATCGATGGGCTTAGGAGTCGCGCGATGCGAGCGAAGCTGCGAAAACAGTTTTCCCCCATTAATCACACCATGCAACAGATCATGGACGAGACTCAAGAGATGAAACGAAAATTCGCTGCTAGTTTTCTTGAAGGGGAAGATCATGCTAAAGACGGGGACTCTATCGAGCGAGCTCGGACGCGAGCGAAATTAACAGCACTTCAGGACAAGTTCGAAAACATGGGGTTTGTATCGAGCCTCGTCACATAACTGGAACAAGTGGCGACAAAGAGACCTCTCTCCGATCTAACCACAGAACCATCAATGGTGAAAGTTGTTGTACGCTCTACGAATACAACTGGCCGAACGGACAAGTTCAATGCAGTATTAGAACTAACAAAAACCCTGGTACATCTGATGCAAGAAAGCAAGAAAGAACAAAAAGAGTACAATGCCAAGATGGAAACGTTGATGTGATCGATACGCCGTATCACTGTCCGAACCCCTGCGTATCCTTGCGGAAGCCAACTTGCCCAAGCAGTCGGAGGATCCATGATAGCTCTTGCCATTAGACCCGATGGATGATATACCTGCCATCAACCAGGACACATAGCACGGGATTGCCCCAACCGAGCTCCACAAGCTCGGGTAGGAGCAGCCTCTATGGCAGCTGCACCTATAGCTAATGGATCTGGACGAGTCGGAACGATGGTAGAGGAAACAGATGGGATGATGACCGACACAACGGTCATAGACGAAGCAGCAAATCTCATCCCCCTCGGGCCTCGACCAGTATCTTACGTTAGGCTATCTCGGTTTGGGCATGTTAGCTAGTCTAAGATGGGAAGAGAGGATCGACCGGGTTTTTCGAGCGCGGGTCTTAGAACGGGAAGAAGAGGAGTGCGAAGGATAGCGCGAAATGGGTCCAAGATTCAGATGATCAAGAAAGAGAAAAAGGGCGCGCGCGGGGAAGGAGAGAGAAAAACAGTTACAGGGGCTGAGGGGGAGAGAGCGAAAAAGCATGTGCACGCGAGGGAAGGCGCTGAGAGGGCGCAAGAAGGAAGGAGGAGGGATCTCGTTTGCATGGTGCCAAACAACAAAAGAAGAATGGGCACCGAAACAATTGCAGTTTTTCCCAACCCTACGCTAATTCAAAAATTGAAATCACCATATCCGCGCGAAAAGTAGACGCGGGAAAATAAAGTAAGTCCTACGCTAATCCATATTCCTACAAAATTCCCAGAGTCTTCCATGTCGAGGCCAAGAACATTCGCACGTGAAAGGTCACGCCGCGTTCCCTTAATTCCGGAATTCCTAACTATCGAGCCAAATTCCGAGTGCGCTCACTAAGGCGCGCAAATTTCCCATGCATTTTCAAATAAAAAAAAGGTGGAATTTCAAGAGCTACCAGTGCTGACAACATACAGATTTCAACGAGGTACCTTCAATCGAGAAAAACAAGAGGGGGCGTTCTCGGGGGCCGATCAGGACACCTCTAGATGCAGAGGAAATACGGGGAGGGAAGGGGTCTGAAAGATGGCCCGGTTCCGGAAGCTGGTTCGTCACATATGTGATGCGCAGGGGGTTCCAAAATTATGCGATCTCATGATTGCATGCCATGGCCATGGCGGAGGAGGAGGGAGGGGGAAGAGAGGATGAATGAGGAACCAAGCGTATCAGGAGAGAAGGTGTCCGCATCAGCGCAGAGTTCAAGTTGACGCCAACATCAATTGCAATATCTTCGCGAGTCTGCTGGATCGAGCTGCTGGAATTCCCTTGGCTTTTCGATCGCCGGAGATTGTCCAGGTGACGCCATCATCGTCCGTTGGTTCTCCGTGTGCTCTGCACCCCTACCTCGTCATTGGAAGTCCGCCCGGCGGTAGTCGACAAGGAGAGGATGATGGAGAGGTCGGGGCAACTCAGATGTGAGCGGAGGGAAGTAATCCGCCGCTTCGTCACCGAGATCAACAAAATGGACGATCTGGTGTGCGCGGGGGAAGCGATGATTGGGTCAGGACAGGGATAGTAGGTAATCGGGGTATAAGGAGGGGATGGTGCGGAGGACATTATCCCTTAGGGACTCGTAGTCCTCCACGACAGGGAAGGTGCCGGAAATGGTTGAACCATGCCCAAGCGACACTGAAGAGGAGAATATTGAGAGGGAAGGAGGGGGAACGACGGGGGAAGACCGTGCACAGGAGATGGGCGGGGAAATGATGACAGAAGGCGCGGCTGGCGAAGATGCGATAGTCCAGGGGGAATTCAAGGTGGGAGAGGGGACGGAAGGAGAGGTAATCAAGGGGGCGGCGAAAGACGGGACGAGGACGGTACGTCCGGGCCGGGAGGAGGACAGGGATGAAGCGTGGAGGGGGCGGAAACGGAGGGAGATGGTGAGCGAGAGCGGCGACGCCGGCGGGAGGTTGCTGCGTCATCGTGCCGACTAGCGGCATCTGAGGGAACGACGGGATTCAAAGCGGATCCTCCTCGGACGGAAGGCGACATTCGTGCTGGTGAAGCCTCTCGGGGATCAGGTGCCAACGCCTCTTCTTCTTCCTTTGACGTCGACCGTGCTTCCGACTCCTCTTCCTCCGATAGCCCGGCGATGGCTATGCGACCCAGGTCGTTGTCCGATGACAGCTCCCTGTTCTCTCGATGCGCCTTCCAAAACTCGTCGAAGTCGGAGTTATCCGGTGCAAGTTCGTCCAGGTCCAGGTAGCACCAAACCGTAGGATCGTGATCGCTTAGATACTGCCCGTAGTCCTCCGTATAGTTCGTCCAGATTACGGTTGGCGTCAACTTCCTTTCCAGGGTCACATGTCCAGCCTGACTCGGATCGCTCGAATTGTAGGAGATGATGTCCGTCGGTAGGTCGTCGACGAGCTGAGACAAGAACGTGAGGAGCTCGTAGGCAACCGTTGCTCGCCTGCCCTTAGCGATCTCTCCGCACAACAGCCCTACCAATGTGTCGTCGGTGGTCGACTCGTTCGACCACAACTGCGCCAGCACCAGCGACATCTCGTGAGTGTGCTCCAAATCCCGACTACTGTAATACTGCGACCAGTGACACTTTACTGTGAGCATACACACACTAACCGTCGCGAACTCGACCCACTTGCGGATGTAAGCTGGACTCAATGGAAGGGTTGAGGCAGGACGAATTTCCAGAGTGAGAAGGGGGTCGGCCCAAGATGGCGAGATGATCGAAAAGTCGGAGGGGAGAGAGAAGGTGGAGAAACGATTCATCGGTGCTCGGGGTAGGGATGGAGATGGGGGAGCGGGCGAGTAGGGCGATCAGTGGTGCTGGTCCACAGGGAGAAGGTATCAATACAGTCAGTCCCCACTACTTGTCGCCTTGGCTGGGCCAGTCGCTGCCGCCAATCAGCCGCCAACTCCTGTCCCCACTTGAAAAGATCGGTCACTACTGCATCGCGCCGCTGCGCGCCGATGGTACACAGATCGCCGCTGAAAGCCACGATTACCGTTACGTCGCTCTGAGTAGGTCGTGAGTAGCGATGAAATCCTAACGCCTCCGCTAAGATAACTGTCGAGCCTCGATCGGTTGATATAGTTATCTCAACGGCGGCGCACCAAGCCCCGTCGCTGAAGAGTTGCGCAAATCGGAGAAGGTAGGGACTGAGGCGGGGTTGGGTGACTTGGCGAAATTGCAGTAGGGTTCGAGGTTGAAGAAGCTGAGGTGGCAGGGCCGGCTCAATGACAAAACTCATGGTGAAGGTGAGGGGGAGGTAGATGCAAACGAAGGAAAGGAAACGAGTTCCTCGCCCGCGCTGGAGGAAGAAGAAGGAGATAGGTTGAGGTTCTCAGAAGGAGGGAGGGGACGAAGGTAGGAGGTGTGACGGACAATGGGAAGGGAGCTATGGCTGGCGCTGGCTTCGGGCGCGATGCGCACCATGTTGGCTCCGTTGGGACCAAGCTCTACGACGCGAAAACAGCCAGAGTTAGGAGCGAGTTTATGGTCACGTGCACATTTGCGTACCTGCACCAGATCCCCTAGCTTATATTGGTGTTGCGGGCCTGCATTCCCATTTCGGGCCTCATAGCTACGGACCTTTCTACCATGGGCCAGTTCGGTCATTTTCTTTCTTTTCCGGGCCAGCTTAGGAACGACCCTTTCCATTAAATCCGCATATCGCTTGGCTTTGGCCTTAAGGGCTGCACGCGTGTCCCGACCCCCTTTGTCGGCAACTTCTAAGGTACCCTGATTATCGACACATGGAAGGCTATTGGTTTGAAGTTGGAAGGGGGTGAACCCTGTGGATTCATGAGGGGTAGATCGATGGATTCCGACGATCTGATAGACAATCTCGGGCTACGGACGCGTGTCACGAGCCGCTAAGTTCTTACGGAGGGCGGTCTTAATCATGCGATTCGTATTCTCAGCCAATCCATTCGACTGAGAAACATAGGGAGTGGTGTGTCGGAGAGTAACGCCACAACACATTAGTAATTCCTCTACCTCAGCCTTGAATTCAGATCTATTATCGGTTAGAATCTCCTCTGTATCTAGATGGGTATTGAGGAATCGATCGATGTATGTGGCTATCTTTGAGGCCTTACGGGTCTTACATGGATAGACTTCGATATATTTCGAGAAATGGCCGATTAACACCAAGAGGATGAAATATTCGCAGACGTTAGGGCTAGGTGGCACCGTGGCACGTCAATATCAGTCATATCCATATTGACCCACTGAAAAGGTCGTTCTACCTCTGTCGGGACTATTGTATTTGGTCCACAAATGGGTGCGCGATCGGCCGCACAGACTAAAGAGTTAGCGACCACGTGCTTCACATCGTCCCGGATATTAGACCAGAACCATCGATTTTGGTCGATAGTTGCCTCGGTGACACGTATTGCGAAATGAGCGGCCTGTTCTTCGTGCGCCGACCTAGTCCAGTGATATCTCTGGAAAGGATGGGGAACCGTCAACCATAGTCCCGACCCGTCTGTCTTACGCTTCTCTAGATGTCCGTTGATCCATCGATAATGCCGGGACCTTTCGGTGGCCCGACGCCTGTCGTGCTTAGTGAGATGATCCAACGGTTGGCCAACTAATTTAGCTAATAATATTTTATTCGTCCATACCTCCACTCGTCGATATTTCGCATCGTACTCAGGGCCGTTCATTCGGGAAGCTTCGAATCGCACCTCCTTAGGGAGTTTGTCCGTCCTACACAGGGGGCATCTCCATTCCTTACTACTTGTTATGTATCGAACACACGCGCCATGTGCACGATTGGCACACGTGGCGCATTCTACCCAGTCAGTGAATCCAGACTCGAAGACGTAATAGTCTACCCCGTAAACTCAGGAAATACACGTACAAAAATAACAAAATTTGTTCGGAAGAGTGGCGAGAAAGTCCAAATGAGCGAGGGGAGCAGAAGAGGTGGGAGAGATCGAGACAAGGGGAGTTTCCACTGTTCCAAAAAAAAGAAAGGGAAAGAGAGACAGAGTTGGGTACACGTGTCCACTTAACCCTTCGGCAGGATCTCCACTTGTCCGTATTGAGGCTCGTTCTTTGGCTTCGGGTCTCGCCAGGGGATCAATTCCTCACTCTTGGGTACCTTGTCGGAACGGTGGAGTCGTGTCAGCCCGTCTGCGTTGCCATGTGACCCATGTCTCTCGTGTTGTCGATGACGAATGTCAAGTCCATGCTCTGCAACATGGTGGCCCATCGCCCGAATCGGCCGATCATGCCCGAGTAATCCTTGGACTTCTTCAGTGTCAGCAGTGGTTCGTGATCGGTCACCAGCGTGAACTTCCGACCATATAAGTACGCTCGGAAGTGACTGATCCCCCACAAGGCTGCGTAGCATTCCCCTGTCGGGGCAGAGTAGTTGCGTTTACAGGACGGTACAGTCTTGGACGTATATTCCACCACGTGTTCGAGGCCGTCTGATCCCACCTAGGCCAAGATCGCTGAGACCGCCTCGGGCTGCTAATCGGCGATGAGAACAAAGGGCTTTTCCGGGTCCGATCTTATAAGGACTAGAGCCGAAATCAAGGCCGCCTTGAGTTCTCGGAAAGGCTGATCGCACTGCGGAGTCCAGATTAACGGTTGATCCTTTTTCAGCAGATTCGTAAGTGGTCCCGCGATCGCCGCAAACCCCTTAATGAACCTTCGATAGTACGATGCCAAACCCAAAAAGGCACGCACTTGTGTTACGGACGTCGGCACTGGCGCGTCTTTCACAGTTGTTACTTTCTGAGGCTTCGGCTGCAATCCTTGGTCCGTAACCACGTGGCCGAGGAAGGAGATCTTAGTGAGAAAAAACTGACACTTCTCAACCGCCACTTTGAACCCTGCGTCCTTCAGTGCGTGCAAGGTCCATTCGATGTGCTGCACTTGTCCCTCATAGGTATTGGAAAACACAAAGATATCATCCATGTACACAATCACATAATAATTGATTATGCTCTGCGCTAGCCGCATTTTTCGCACGAAGTTTTGGAAGGCCATGTTCATCGCGTGTTGAAACGTGGCTGGGGCGTTGCAAATTCCCATCGGGCATCGGACCCATTGCCAGGTTCCTTCGAAAAGAATGAACGCCGTTTTCGGGCGGTCTTCTTTTCTGACAAGGAGACGGTGGAATCCATGGTGAATATCAAATTTACTGAAAATTCGAGCACTACCGATAGCATCCAGCAACTCATCAATCCGGGGAAGGGGATACACATCCTTGATCGTGATATCGTTCAATTTTCGGTAGTCAATGCATATGCGAATTCCTCCTACCTTTTTCAGTACAATCACCAACAAAAACGACCATGGTCCGATAGCGGGTTCTTCAAATTCCTTAATCCTCTTAAATGCGGCCGCTCCTTGCGCCGGCGAATACCGATAAGGAGCACAACTAATCGGCGGATGATCCCCCGTAAGGATCGCATGCTCAATCACATTAGATAATCCAATATCGTTGTCATGTACACTCAATACCTCCGCATACCCATGCAAAACATCAATCAGGGATCTTTGGATGTCTCGGGGGACATGACTGGGTATTGTAATTACAACGTTATCCGCGATGTTCAGGGGCGTTTCGATCCAATCCATCTTTCGTGATCGCCTGTCGTGCACACTGGAGAACATGGAGCTACTACTTCGAATCGAGAAGACGGTGGCGATCATTTGGGATTCAGCCGGGCTGATCATCTCAGTCGCCTTAATCTCAGCGTCGGTTTCAGAGTCGACGATGCTTTTTGCTATTTCCACCCCTTTTTACCCGGTCATTTTCTGCATGAGATCCAAAACATCCTCTATCGGAGCCTCTGCTTCTTGTTTGATCAAAGCGATCATGGCTCCTCGCGTGAGTAGTGAGCCCGGAGTGAAAGTGCGCCCTCGTATAACGTGCGAGGGGGTTCCAAGAGATCAGCTATGTCTGAAATTTGCAAGATCGGTTCTCACAAGAATGTCGTGGGGGAGACTCGTCTTTCTGCGGACAGAATACGGCTCGACTCGCTATTTTCCGAGCTCAGATCGAATATTCGAGCGGTTGCGGGGATCATTCAAAATTCTTCTTTAGTCTCGCAATCGAACATTTCGACTAATTGTTCTCATTCTTTTTCACTAGGCATACCGCTCAGTTCTTCCTTGTAATCGCATTCGTCGAACTCGTCTTCCCACGCAAGGTGTTGTTCTTCATCGTTGTTTGGGAAAAGACTCTTCCAGGTTCGGGATCTGGATCATTCCTATCCGGACAATACTGGGATTTTTCTTCGGCGATCGAGTAGAGACTCGTAGTGGCAGTGTTTGAGGTTTCCCCCCCGTATGGGTGAGGACGAGTTGTTTAGAATCGAAGTGGATCCGTGCTCCTACCGCCATCGCTCAGGGCAGGCCTAACAACACCGAATAAGAGTGTACGTCGATAACTAATGCGTTAACCAGCACATGTGCCCAACCTACCTTGACCGCGACGTTCTCAATGATTCCTACGATATTCATGGCTTCTTCACCGGCCGAGACATAATTGTCCTTCCCTGGTAGAGAAATGATAGAGTTCAGTCGGCCTGCCTTTCTGACTGTGTTCAGGGATATAGCTACGGTTGGTGATCCAGTGTCAATAAACGCATCAAATAGTTTACCCCAGACCTCGCAGTCACATTCAACACTTTTCCATAGCACCGATCGGACACACACAAAATGATCTTTCTCGGCGTAAGAAATGGCGGCGATTCTCGCCGTTTCAGGTGCGTTAGATTCGATCGCAGGGGGAGGACTTGCCTCGCTCTCATCTTCTTTCTTTTTCTTCAGCATACGCTGAACGCGCTGGATATGGTCAGTATGGTCAGTAAGTGTCCTACGGGGACCGACACTCGGATGTCCCGCTATTTGAGTGTCTGTAGGACATCGATCTCTCCTGTTTGAAACTTTGGTCCTGGCTCTGATGTGCGCTCGACCCAATTGAGCTCGTTTTTGGCAGGCCGGATCGCTCCGATCAGTCTGGCCAAATGAAGGTACTCGGCGGGATCGATGGTATCGGCGGCTTCGGAAGATGATTCCGATGTAGACGCGACAGGATCAGTTGAGGGTGGTTGATCGGCCACGAAGGGGGAAGCTTCCCTTGCGTGTTCTAATACTGCAGCCACCCGCCCTTGATTCAAGGCCACGGGCGCGGCTGCAAGGGGAGGTTGATTACGTTTCGGTTGAGGGCATTCTCGCGCGAAGTGTCCCGACTGTTTACAGTTGTAGCATTCGATCCTTCCTGCTAGATTAGCCATATGAAGGGGTGCGGCAGGAGGAGCTGGTCCCCCTGCGGGAGGGGCGGTTAGCAGCGGGTACTGAGACGGAACAGGGCGAGAAGGGCTGGAATTAGCCTTTACTAGTTTCGTCATGATCTGTTCCAATCAATCCATCTGAGAAGCCTGCATCTGAAGCAGATTATTCATCCACTCAGACTGCTTAGTCGTAGCGGTATGAATCATTTGGGCCAGATACATGTTGGTGATAAGTACCGATGCGGCATCTTGGGCCTGACTGTGTTTACAGACACCACTTTGGGAGGAAGAGGAGGTTTCGTGAGAGGTAGGGAGTGATACGGGGAGGGATCCGGGGCGGGGCCGTCCTGATAGTCATAATCGGGACGAGGGTAAAATTGTCCCACCACTCTGAGCCATGACCGCCGCTTAGCAGCCACGTCTTGGATCGTGTCCGAAATGTCTTCTTCTCCTTGACTTATATACTTACGCGTGTCCAGCAGATCTAGCTCGAGGGCTTTAGCTATAATGACAGACAGTTGGTTCGTCTTGGGAGGGACCTTTTTCTGCAACTTCGCCTTCAACACGGGATTGCGGAGATGATCGATGAACAGGTCTCGGGCAGCGTTTTCTTCCCATCCTGATTTGTCTAAGGCGGTCTGAAATCGATCCACAAAGTCAGGTAACAATTTCCCTGGTTCCTACAGACTGGTTTTCAGTACGAACCATGCAACATCTTCGCTGACCGCGTCAATCGCGCTAGGAACGCTCTAAGACTCTTAAAAGTATTCCAATCCACCCATCGGTGCCTTCTGAACTAATCGTGCGCGGTCACGATATTTTGGAGTAACAGGGTGATGACGCGGGGAAGATCCGCGGCGCCATAACCCTGTGCTTGCACGACTTCAAGCCATGCCTCCGGATGAGTGTAGTTAGAATAGAATAAAAAGGTAGCGGGGATGCTTACCATCACCCGGGGAGGTGTTCCATTAGCATTGGTCATGGGCATCCCTATTCGAGCCTCGACGGAGCTCTGCCGAGTGACGGGAGGACTGAGGCGATTAGATTGTTTAACTGATCTTCCTCTCGCCAGCTCGTCTTACTATCGTAAAAACCGACACGTGTCGGCTCCAATACCAACCTCATGCCCTGTGTTGTCTTCCGTTCGGAGTGTTTTTGATTGCGGAAGGGTGCCCTGACAGCAAGATGGGGTGTGCCAAGCATTTTTGGGAAATTGAGTGTGGGGACACAGACATAATAGAAATCCCCCGTGTTGGTCTGATGAAGTAAGAGAACCGTTCGGTTGCAACGCGGGTTACGAAGAAGCGCGCGCGCGGGATTCGCGACGTGGGGAAGTTCGAATTCAATCCAGAAAATACTGTCGAACCTCCCACCTAGCCACGACTCTTCGTTTGGAGTGAAATGCAGCGGGAACGTACTTAGTATTCCGTTTTCGGACTAACTCCCGACGCCGCACGTTGCACAATTCCGAATCTGACGTAGACGGCCTTAATCGCGTGGCCCTTTCCTTATGCTCGTCCTCATTCCGTACTCGGTAGTGGAAGCCCTTTGATTGGTAGTGATTGAAGCGTTGGCAATCACTACACAAAGTTTTCGGCCAATGGGGCGCCACTGCCGACCACGGAATGATGATCAACTCGTTAAACGGTAATAGCAACGAATATGGCGGAAAATGCGTATCGATAATGACAAACCCAGCACCGACAAACCTAGAACACCGACTTTCAGGAGGGAAGTAATATCGCCCACCGATCTTTGCGACGGCTTTTCGTACGTCCCACTCACACACACGCATCCTTTCCTCGTTATACGGGAAGGGGCGAGGTGGGGATACAGGAGGCCGACGCTTAGTCGGGTTGGAAGTTTGAATTCAATCCAGAAAACACTGTCGAACCTCCCACTAAGCCACGACTCTTCGTTTGGAGTGAAAGGGAGCGGGCACGTACTTAGTATTCCGTTTTCGGACTAACTCCCGACGCCGCACGTTGCACAATTCGAATCTGACGTAGACGGCCTTAATTGCGTGGCCCTTTCCTTATGCTTGTCCTCATTCCGTACTCGGTAGTGGAAGCCCTTTGATTGGTAGTGATTGAAGCGTTGGCAATCACTACACAAAGTTTTAGGCCAATGGGGCGCCACTACCGACCACGGTATGACGATCAACTCGTTAAACGGTAATAGCAACGAATATGGCGGAAAATGCGTATCGATAATGACAAACCCAACACCAACAAATTCAGAACACCAACTTTCAGGAGGGAAGTAATATCGCCCACCGATCTTTGCGACGGCTTCTCGTACGTCCCACTCACACACACACGTTCTTTCCTCGTTATACGGGAAGGGGTGAGGTGGGGATACAGGAGGTCGGCGCTTAGTCGGGTTGAGCCCGTCAGTCCACATGGCAATCAATCAGGCGCCAAAGATATCCTCAATCATTCATCGTAGGCCCAAAATCGATACTAGTCGAAAAACACACAGTCTATCGATCCAACCAGAAAGGCAGAACCAAAACTCCTAAAAACGAAGAAGGTAAGGAAAGGAGAGAGAGAGAAAAAGACTCATGTGTGGTGAGACACGGCCACTGTTCACGTGTACCGATCACACGTGGCTTTGGAGTCCCTCATTAGTCTACGAGACCCGGTATGCTGCATATGGTGTGTAGCATAAGGCAAATGGCATGTGCAGTGTGTCCCGAACAGCAGCTCCCGGGGTACTCTTTCGTAATCACAGCATCAACAGATCTAGACACTCTTGCATTGCCAACAACATTGCCCCTGTCATCGATCCGTCCGGACTATATCCTAATCAAGACGAGTTTCGTGCTCGATCATTTCCATCCATATGCATACATTCATTGTGGAAGGTGTGAAAACGGTAGACATACAATACCCCTGCCCTTTCGTGTCTAAGGCAAGTAATCACAATCCCTTTAGATCGTTGATGGTCGCTACACGCGCATCCACCGTTCACAAGACAAGACGATCAAATCTCAGTAGGTCCGGGGATTACCTAGGAAACTAATGGAAGAGTTCTTGAAGAAGTTCTTCCGAGCACACATTCACAAATGCTCATTCCATCACAAGCAAAAGATTGACTCATCATGCATAGTTATTCATATCAGCGAGAGAAGAGAAGGAGGGAGGAAAAGACATGCGAGAATATCAAGCCAGGAGGGAAGAGTTACACTGAGATCGGCAAATGCAAAGAAGGTGCGGCTTTACCGCCGTGCGCTCACACCAAAGATTTTGAATGGATTCGCAACAAGGGGGGCGTACTCGCCGCCAAATTCCAACATGGCCCCGGGCCAGTCATCCACTCAGTTCGGATCACTCGTCCTCATTCATGCACCGACGATCCCTGTCGTCGCGTGTCACCATCCACTACTGCGATCGTCACCCTGTGACGAACCACTTTCTGTAACGCGTGACTTTCTGCACGGTTGCAATGAGGGGTCCTAAGTTGGGAAGGTTGGGCCAATTACGGGAGATCGGGATCGGTGGGAAATTGGATCAGTGTCCTTGCTTTTTCGTTTTTTTCGTCGCTTCTTTTCGAATGGCTGGGTTCGGAGTTGGGTGTGTCCTGGGACGGCCGGTTGATTGATTGGTTGGCCGGATGGCTGGCGCGCCGCCGCGCGTTTTGTTTCGGTTTCAAACTTTTGGGCGCAGACATCGCGCGGGAATTCGCTTCGTTCTTTTTGAAATTTTCTTTTAAATCTTTTTTGAATTTTGTTGAGCCCCGATAGCTCTCGGAATTTCGGACTTTTCTTTTGGAATTTGTGTTTTTTGCTTCTTCGCATTAGATAGGAATTTAGGAGTTCCGTAATTAGGATTTTCCTTGTCGCGCGACGCTTTTTGTCTACGCGCTTCTTCATGCGGCTGCAACGGAACTCTGATTAGTAGGCGCCTTTAATCGTGTCTGTGACTGTAATATTGGGCGGGCGCCATTGTAACTGTATCTTTCTTCTTGCGCTTCATCTTTCCCGCCCTTCTTCTCTTTCTTTTGCTGCGTTTTTGGTAGCCACGGTCTGCATGATCGGATCGATGCGTGGAGAGCGACTACGTCCCCCACGTCGCGATCAGACCATGCAGAAGTAGGCAATCCCTCCCCCTTCACTTCTTCTAAGTCCTGGTAATTCCGTGTTCTTCGTGCACGCATGCACGCTATAAATTCCGGCTGCGCGATTAGTTAACTCTCTTAACCAGCAGTTGGAAGCTCGAGGTTGCGCGATCAGAGAAGGTCGGCACACGAGCGAAGTAAGAGGTGAGTAGAGTAGGAGTGGGGCGACCCGACGAGCTGGTGCCGAACGCGCGCGGCTGACGGGTGCGGGAGGACTAAGCGGGGTGACGACTTCGTGGGTTGGTGCGTGACGACAGACTGTCCGCATCCGAGAAGAAGAGAGAGGGGAAGAGAGAGTTGAGGTGGATGAACGAGGATTTGCTGTTTCTTTGTCTTTTCCCCCTCTTTGCCTGTGTACATAAATTTTGATTTACGGCTCTGGGCGATTCGCCCGTTTTTGTTTTCCCTTCTGTTTTTCGGAACCTGGACTTGGATTTTTGCTCGCACTTGTCTTTGCGATTCGGATGCACTGTGTGTATGATTGCTGAATGAATGGAGGTATGGATGCCATGTTTGATTGTTTATCTTTTTGCCGGATCTTTGTCTTTGCTTTTATTTGTCGCATTTGATACATTCGTAAGCGGAATAGGCATTTTGCGCAATTTGTCTCCACGTATCTTTTGATTGTCCTGATTATGGTTGTTGCATCTTGCATGCCCCAAAACAGCACGGAGTGATTAGACGACCGAATGTCGGGTTTGGCAAACGCCGTCGGAGGACACGTGTAAACGCAATCATAGTTGCGCTCTTACACGTATCCCCGGGCGACGATTCGTCAATCCCAACAGAACCCTTGATCACGGACGCATTGTCTGACTGAGCAGGGCCAACCCGAGGCCCGCAACGGCGCAGTCGCCCCGTACGAACACGCGTAAGCCCGACTTAATTTGCAAGGCCTGCGCGGGCTCACACGTGGCAATCGCAATCGCCACGGACCCACCCTTAGGCAACTCGTAGCTCTGCGATAACACTATGACACGATCCTGGAATTCAGACTCATCCTATGACCCGGATTACTTCACCCCTTGGATAAACGAACTCCTCCGACAGAGATACCCCTGCCTAACCAAGAACCGACTGTGTCCTCGGGAATTCCACTGCGCCACCACTAGCGACCCCCGGTGCTCTGATTTCCCTTCTTCAGACCATACCTACTACTTCATCCACCCCGGATTTGTCATTATCACCACCAGTTTCCCTCCCTTTTGCCTTCTTCTTTCATACAGTGTCGTACCCCCGTTCACCGTTCACGGGGGTTGTGAACGGAGACCGGTCACCGTTCACGAAAATCGTGAACGCCGGTAGTTCATGGAGTTCACGGTGAGCAGGAACTCCTTTTTTTTTTTTTTTTTTGGCTGGTAG
>BFEA01000011.1:4009366-4025527 GCA_003427395.1 Chara braunii | reverse complement strand
CTCTCTCTCTCTCTCTCTCTCTCTCTCTCTCTCTCTCTCTCTCACACACACACACACACACACACACACACACACACACACGCACACACACGCACGGGCTTCCGAACTTGAAAGAATGAGAGAGTCTAGCCGCGTTTTTGTGGAAGATTCATTCTCATTTGCACATAGGGAGCAGCAGCGGGTCTGCTTCTATCTCCCTATGCGCATTCACGCACACACACACACACACACACACACACACACACACTGAGGGCACACTCACACTACCACGTATTTTCGCAAAATAGCAAACTTCATGTAGTTTTTCGGGTCACAAGAGGCACGTATTTTGCATGTTCACACAAAAGGGCACGTAAATGTCGGCGGCCTGGACAGCCGCGGGCTTACATATTGCAAAATTGTATTTCTTTTTTTTCAATATTTTTTAAAAAGGCTATATTCTTCTCTCAATTTCACGTCAAACTACCTCCGTAGCAGCCAGAACCGTGTTCACCGGAGAACATGCGGGGGCTGCTCCCAACCTGCAGGTGGGCAATGCGGGCTACGTAGGGGACAGTCGGTTGCATCAGGGACCATGCCAACAGGACCAATCCCTGTGCCTCCATTCAGGTGGTGGTCCCCCCCCCTAGAACATCAACAGACTCTGCTCAATGTCGATCGGAGGATCCAGTGGTCTACCTCTAGGTGGCAGGCGCCAGACATCCCCAGGAAGGTACAGGAGGCCAATGGGGATTGAACCCACGACCTCCTGAATGCCACTTGCGAGCCTTACCAACTGAGTTAGGCGGCTGGATCCTATTTCTTCTTCCTCTACTGCTTTCCCGAAGCAAAAAATTACAATTTAAAGTGCATTGTGCTGTCTGACTGCACACAACGTATTTTCCCATCTCAAGGCCAGGTCGCTACCCTGTCCTTTCTGCTTTGGGCGAAAAACGGGTGAGCAGTGTGACCCGCAGGTGCCATATAGGGCCTCACCGCACCACTGTCGAAAGTCGAAAAAATTCGACTGCTGTCAGAACAAATTCGACAGCCTCCATTCGATAGTTTGCCCCCCCTTCGCCACACCGCACTGTAGAGTGCACGTACTTGTGAAAGCAAGATGGAAAAAGACGAACGGGCCTGAGGGTACGACAAGCATTAGTCCATCCCGACCTTACCCCCACTCACCAAATTTCGAAGGGAAGTCGAGGGCGCAGCCGAGGACTGTCGAAAGCATAGTAGTAGCAGGCTGGGGATTCAACGACTTTAGACAGGAGGCGTTGAGAAGCATTCTCTGACAACTTGCAAATCTTCTTCCCGTCTCCTACTTGGACAGCCTGTGTGGCGAAGAGGAACTGTCTAAAATCGCATTTTCGACAGTGGTGCGGTAGCCGTGCGGCGGCCTCAAAAATGCGATTTTAGACAGTTCCTCTTTGCCACACAGGCTTTCCAAGTAGGAGATGTGAAGAAGCTTTGCAAGTTGTCAGAGAATGCTTCTCAACGCCTCCTGTCGAAAGTCGTTGAATCCCCAGCCTGCTACTACTATGCTTTCGACCGTCCTCGGCTGCGCCGCCAACTTCCCTTCGAAATTTGGTGAGTGGGGGTAAGGTCGGGATGGACTAAGGGCCTCATTCGACACCACTACAAAACCCTTACATGTAAGGTTTTCATCGTTCCACCCCTCCCTAATCCCGAAGAAAAAGAAGTAGAACTTGTTTTCACATTCGCGGCCGTCAGGGCTGGCCCTACAAAAGTAAGGACTCCCCAGCCAAAACGGACCCTGATGTAAGGAGGCCCGTGGAGGTGACTTGAAAGTAAGGGGTGGCACGCTTACATCCGCGAAAGAACCATTTTTATTTTTTATTTTTTTTAACATCAGGTGTGTCTTTCGGCCTCTTAGAATGCAAACCGAGGCACCTGAAATGTAAGTGCGCCTAAGTGTAGGGTTTTCATAAGTGGTTGTGGAATTAATCACTTTTTCGCTGTAAGGGCACCCTTACAAAGTAAGGGTTTTGTAGTGGTGTCGAACGAGGCCCTAATCCATCTTGCTTTCACAAGTGCCTGCACTCTACAGTGCGGTGTGGCAAACGGGGCGCAAACTGTAGAATGGAGGCTGTCGAATTTGTTCTGACAGCCATGCTTGCTTTTTTTTTTTTTTTTTAAACAACGTTTTTTTTGGCCTTTCGACTGTGGTGTGGCGAGGCCATAAACGCAAATTCACATCCGTAAAATTTGCCCAAGTACGCGCTAGTGTGAGTATGCCCTGAGCTAGGCTTCGGGTTTTGTCGAGCGCGAACGCCCCCCTTTGACTCCCGCGCGCTGCCAGATGTCAGGAAGGAGCAGTAATTCCCCCCCAAATTGTGGAATGGCAAAGTCAACGGTCAGATCGACTCGGAGTCCTCTTTTTTTTTTTTTTTTTTTTTTTTTTCAATGATCCTTCCGCGGTTGCACCTACGGAAACCTTGGCCCCGTTGTAATCAATGTTTGCATTGTAAAACAAAAAAACAAAAAAAGAAACTAACGAAACGAAAAAAGTACGACTGCATCTTCACGCAGAGCATGGCAATATGCATCCGTTTCTGTGGATAGCAACGAACGCATCTGACCTTTTTCTGGGGATGATGGATTCGCTCGTTTTTCGTCTCGAGAGTGGCGTGGCGGGGGGCCTTGTAACGACTTTTTTTTTTTTTTTTTTGGTCCTTCCTCTAAATGATAAGTTACAAAAAAACAGGAAAAGAAAAAGAAAAAAAATGATAAGGTTCAATGAACTTGTCACAGCAGGCCCGCTGCAATCACCGCAATCCAGACAGCTCACGAGTCCTCCGTTTTAGGGCCTAGTCACATTATAGGACTATCTCAAATGTACCAGACGGCAATCACGCCCATGGCTAGATGTATGTGGCCCCAATTCCATCAAAAAATATGTAAAAAAGTCGTAGTGTGAGTATGCCCTTCAGAAGGACTGGCCCGCGGGCCCACTAGCAACGTGGATCGGCTCGAATGCCTGAATCTGGACGTGTTTTACGCAGAGAGGCAGAAAAGCAGTTCAGTCTCGATTTTCTGCACCTGTCCACCAAAAAGTCCAGATTCAGGATTTCAATCCAATCCTCGTTGCTAGTGGGACCTCGCCCCAGCCTGGCTCTGGGGGCTCGCTCCACTACATAACACTCTACCGGCCTTTGGACTCTTTCTGAACTCGATATATATTCCAAGTGTTGAACTCGTCCCAGTGCACGCGGTCCACAAAGCATCCAAATTCATGTAGCGTGTTGTGTATTATAGGAGAGAGGCCTGGCCAGCCGCCGGTTTTGCGATTCCGCGATTTTGAGGGGGTTTAGGCCATATATATATTTTTTTTAATATTTGGTTTTACTCATCAAATTCCATCATCTAGGTTCGAACTCAGGTCTGTATTTCAACAGTTCAATGGTGTACCCCCTGAGCTAGGCTCCTGAGCATAGTCACAATAGGCCTTTAAAATCGCAAAATCGCAAAATCGCAAAATCGCAAAATGAGCGGCCAGATCTAGTCCTTCCTTTACACCCGCTCATTTTGTGATTTTGCGATTTTTAAGGCCTATTGTGTGGGTATGGGTCTCGCTCCACTACTCACCACGTGAAAAAAACGACCGAAAAAATGCCGGGGCCAAGTTCAAG
Source organism: Chara braunii (assembly GCA_003427395.1). Taxonomy (NCBI): domain Eukaryota; kingdom Viridiplantae; phylum Streptophyta; class Charophyceae; order Charales; family Characeae; genus Chara; species Chara braunii. The sequence continues at coordinate 4,021,892 of BFEA01000011.1, read as the reverse complement.
TCCCACCACTGCAGGGTTGAATTTCCTCAATCTGGACGTGTTCGTGGAGATGTGCGGTCGACGAAACTCAACGCCATTTCTGCACATTTCGTCAACCCCGTCCAGATTCAGGCGTTGCGGAAACGCAACGCTCCTATCCTAGCGGGACTTGGCCCCCTGTGTATCTTCATATGTTCTACTCATTCTCGTTTTGCATATTCGGTGAGTAGCGAAGCGAGGTCCTATGCCCTATGCCCTATGCCCTTAGGGTCCTCGTTCGATTGGAAGAAACGTGCTCCCCCCAAGGAGGCGCCTACTTCTATTTTTCTTTTTTTTGTTCATTTTTGTTTCAAAATGCTGTTCTGCTCTGGGTCTGCATTTCAACACCGCGACTCGCTTCGTTGCATTTTTGTTTCAGAATGCATCTGAACTCTGGGGGCCATGTCCCACTTGACCGGATTCTTCACTTCTGGCCGTTGATTTTCATGATCTACGGTCGGGAATGGAGGATCAGGTAAGTGGGACTTGGCCCTGGGTCTGCATTTCAACACAGTGACTCCGTGGGTCTCCCACCTGAGCCGCCTTTGGTGTCTACTTCAATTTATTTTATTTTATTTTTTTCATTTTTGATTTAGAATGCTGTTCTGGTCATCCGCCGCTTGCATCTGAACTCTGGGTCTGCATCTCAACACAGTGACTGCGTGGGTCTCCCACCTGAGCCCCCTTTTGTGTCTGAGGGCCTCACCACACCACTCTCCCGAAATGTGAAAAGGACAAAACATAAGGCCCTCCTACTAAAGAAAGATAATGCTAGCCGGATCCAAAACACCCGCGGCAAAAACCCAGGTCATTGTTCTACCCAGTAGAATCAGACTAATGACCTGGAATGTCCGCGGTTTTGGTGATTCAGCAAAAAAATATAAGAAAGCAAGGTTTAAAGCCTGGCTGCATTCTCAACATGTGCAAATTGCTTGCATACAAGAGACGAAATTGGATCAACATAAAATCAATGCTCTGCACAGATGGTGGGAGGGCCCACAGATCTGGGCCCCGGCCCATGGCTCGAAGGGCGGTGTTGCTATCCTTATTAATAAGGATTTAGACATCACCGTCCTAGACTCGTATGCTGACATGGAAGGCCGGTGGGCCTGGATGAAATTCTCCATTGATGATGAGGAATGGGCTGTTATGACAATATATGCCCCGGTGGACTACATTGATCGTACCCATTTCCTCGCCAATCTTCCGGCCTCAATTCCAGACTCGGAAAACCTCATTATCACGGGTGATTGGAATACAGTATTCGACCCCGTTCTGGATTCATTCTATCCGTCTCCGCGGTGCTCAGACTCGCTCCTTCTGTCCTCCTTCTGTGAGACGCAGTCCTTGAACGACCCCTTCCGGATGTTTAATCCCCATGCAAATGGATATACCTGGTTTCCCCCCCCCCCCTCCCGCTCGACCCCGGCCCCCAAAAAGAGGTTAGATTTTTTTGTGGTCCGAGGAACTCCGTGGGATAGGAGTATGTGGTGCGAGACCCTCCCTGGATCCTTATCTGACCATAACCCAGTCCTCCTGGATGTGTTGGCCAAAGACATAGTAGACCGCCATCGTCCCCCTTTTCATTTGAACATCTGTCTCCTAAAAGACCAGGGTATCTGCGACTGGGTCAAAACGCACATGACTGAATGGATGGAAGCCAAGGACTTATTTCAGAACTCTAACACGTGGGCTGACACAGCCATAGCCATAGTCAGGCAAGCCCTGATCACCTTTTCAAGGATGAAAGCGGCCAACCTATCTTGGAAAGAGAAATCCTTGCAGAAAATAATCTGTCAGGCCGAAACGGAAATGGGTAAAGACCCGTTCACTGAATTCTATTGGTCCAAGATCCGAAGAGACGCCTTAGTAGAATTAGAATCATTGGAGATTAAAAAACAAGCAGATAGGCTTGAATTTCTGAGATTTAGGGGTATAGTTGGCTATGATAGAATGACCAAACTTACTTTTCGTTCTCTTTTGATACGCCAGGCTAGACCTGCGATTCGAGAGCTGGCCCATCCTTTTGATGCATCAGCCCCGTTAGCATTAGATACAGTTCAGATGTGCAGTTACGCCTTAGAGTATTATAGAGATATTGTGACGACACGTCGCCCATTTGACCACCCCCAGATGGACCTCTCTACATCCTCCGACTTTTGGAACTGCTCGCTTACCCCCATCTCTGAATCGGCTGCTGAGGAGCTGGACAGACCAATCTCTGAAGCTGAACTTCTCGTGGCAGCAAAGTCAATGGCAAAGGGCAAATGCCCCGGCCTGGACGGCCTGCCCATCGAACTTTTCTTGGCAACCTGGTCTGCTTTCGCCCCCTTTTTGTGCGGGATTTATAATGAGGCCATAGCCTTGGGCTGCCTTCCTAAAGGCTTCACCAAGGGCATGATCTCGCTTATGTATAAAAAGGGGGATCGATGTGATGTGCGCAATTGGGGTCCGATATCGGTTTTAAATGTTACATATAAGATACTCGCCAAGGCTCTAGCCCTTCGGCTGGCCAAACTTCTCCCAGGGTTGATTGGCTGGGAACAGGGGGCCTTTGTTAAAGGCCGCTCTATTTTTGAAAATATTCTATCAACAGTACAGGCCCTGGAAGTAATAAGCAAAGAGAAGAGGGACGTCGCCATCCTTCTCCTTGATATGGAGAAGGCCTACGACAAGGTGGGGTGGGGCTTTGTGCACACCACCTTGAAGAGGTTGGGCTTTGGCCCGAGTTTCAGAACATAGATATCCGCTAGCTATAAGAATGCTACCTCAGCCGTAATCGTCAATGGGAGACTGTCCGAGGAATTCCAATTGACTCATTCTTTAAGGCAGGGGTGCCCATTAGCCCCTCTGCTTTTTGTTCTGCAATTAGAAGTACTATTAGACAATATTAGAATCAACCCCAGAATTCAAGGTCTGAGCTTTACCCCCCGGCTTGTATGGAAGTGGGGAGCAATTGCTGACGATCTGACGATAGCTTGTGACAACAGCCCTAGGGCCCTTAATGAACTCCGTAAAGCAAATGACTCTTACTGCAGTCTCTCTGAAGCCTCCATAAACTGCAAAAAGTCAGTCTACTTCTTACCCCCCTCACGGGTGTTGAGCGTGGATTGGGGTCTTAAACGGATCCCGGCCAATACCTCGGACCGCTTTTTGGGAGTCCAAGTCTCTCTGTCAGATTGTTCAGAAACCCAAGATGCTTTATTTGCAGATAAGATTTCGGCACGAATTGCAGGGTGGGCCCGTAATTTCAAACTCTCACTCTTCGGACGCGCCCTGGTCTTGACTTCAGCGGCCTTCTCTTTGTTGTGGTTCCCACTTTCTGTACAAGGCTTTATATGGAAGGTTGCCTGGGACTGCATTGCTCAATCTAGGCTCCAGGGGGGCCTGGGGATCTTGGACCCAATGCACCAGAATCTGGCATTACTGTGCAAATGGGTTATTTCCACGATATTTGGGGGTCTATCTTAGAGCCAAATTTCTGTGTCCTTCGGGTTTTACGAGCCTAGCATCCTGTTTTGGAAAGTGAGCTGTTTTACGAGCCTACGTATATCTTCTTGTTTTGGAAAGTGAGCTGTGTGTGCGATCAGCAAGTGGGTTTGCTGGCCCAGTGGGCCATGCCGTGGCACAGAACTTCAACCAGTGGTGTGTACCTATATATAGTTCGGCACCTGGCAGTCTGAACCTGTCCTTGGTATCTGGTTTGGACCAGCGGTTAGGTTAGTTAAACTGTGGGCCACAGTACAAGCCATAACTTGGCACATAACTTGAACCAGTGGTGTGTAGGTATATATAGTCCAGGCACCTGGCAGTTTGAACCTGTCCTTGGAATCTGGTTTGGACCAGCGGTCCAGAGGTTAGTTAAACTGTGGGCCAGTGAACAAGCCACAACTTAGCTACATTGTGGGCCACGGTACAAGCCACTGGTTGCAGACTGTGGGTCATTTTGACTTAGCTGCTTACGTCTGGATTGCGCTGTTTGGTAGTTGTGGCAGTCTGGTCAGGCCCACTTGAAGTGACATGGGGGACTCCTTGGGGGTCTCCCTCAGATGCAGCAGCCCGCGCTCTGAGCCGATATTGTACTCCGTCAACGGTTCGAGTTCGGACAACGGTGTGAGTTCGGGGACCGGATGGTACTTTGGTGATGCCGACATCCCGAATGGCATAGTGACTCCTAATGGATGCGATCATCTTGCTTCGGAGAATGTTCCGAATGCCTTGCATCAAAATGGAGACCAGGCTGTTTCAAATGGCTTCGAGGACGCAGTGCGGTTCGTTGAAAATGTTGGGGCTTCTCATCGCCACTCGACGAGTTATCTATGGCGAGCTGAGGTGAATGCACGATCAAGGAGAGAAGGTTGTCAGGTTAACACAACAAAGAAGAAACAATTCGACAGCGAACTCGCTTCGGAGAATGTTCTGAATGCCTCGTGTCAAAATGCAGACCAGGGTGTTTCAAATGGCTTCAATGATGCGGTGCAGTCGGTCGAAAACGGTGGGCCCCTAACTCGAGCTGAGGTAAATGCAGGATCGAGGAGAGAAGGTTGTCCGGGTAACACAACAGGTTGTCCGGGTAACACAACAGGTTGTCCGGGTAACACAACAAAAAAGAAACAATTCGACAGCGAACTCGCTTCGGAGAATGCTCTGAATGCCTCGCGTCAAAATGCAGACCAGAGTGTTTCAAATGGCTTCAATGATGCAGCGCAGTCGGTCGAAAACGGTGGGCCCCTAACTCGAGCTGAGGTGAATGCAGGATCAAGGAGAGAAGGCTGTCCGGGTAACACAACAGAGAAGAAACAATTCAACAGCGAACTCGCTTCGGAGAGCTTTGTGAATGCCGCGCGTCAAAATGCAGACCAGGGTGTTTCAAATGGCTTCAATGATGCGGCGCAGTTGGTTGAAAATGGYGGGCCTTCTCATCRGCATTCGGCGAGTCATGCATGGCGAGTTGAGGTGCGTGGAGGATCAAGGAGAGAGGGTTGTGAGGGTAACACAACAAAGACGAATGGGAAGAGTCGTTCAGAACAATCTGGCACTGAATATGGCGATGATGCGTATGAAGGTGATGACACTGGCGTTGGCGGGGGTCATCATGGTGATGACAATCATCGTGCTTGTAATGATGAGGTGCCAAGCTGTATGGAGGGATGTGTTACCACCTTGCTTCAGGGACTGGGAGAAGACGTGGAGAGAGAGGGCCTGCTGAGAACTCCATTTCGTGTTGCGAAAGCACTTCAGTTTTTCACCGAAGGGTATGGACAGACAGCAAAGGATGTCATTGGGACAGCATTGTTCCGTGAGGAAGTGGCAGTGTCGGCAGAAGGGGATAGTTGTCACGGGTGTGCAGGAGTTGTTGTTGTCCGGGACATCGACCTATCCTCTATTTGTATTGGCTGTCTTTCGCCACTCAGAATCACTGACAGATGTCATCATTGTCATGTTGGTTATGTGCCTTCTAAGCACCAAATAGTAGGTCTCAGCAAGCTTCCACGGATAGGCGAAATGTGTGCAAGGCGCTTGCAGAGCCCATGGCGAATGGCCGATAACCTGGCCGAAAGTGTGCATGGTGTGGTTCCCAGCCATGGAGTTGGAGTGGTCGTAGAAACCTGGCACCTTCGCAGCCCAGGCTCCTTACTCTCTTTGTCCTCTTCCCAGAGGCGCCTGCAGAAACATGTTCTCGATGTGCATGGGGATGCAAGCGGAGCCCTGATGTTGGATGAGGCAGGTAGCTGCGAGCCCGGGATCTGGGTGCACCATGTTCAGGGTGCTGCAAGGGGCATTCTTCAGCACAATCAAGGGCATTGGGACGAGTTTCTTGCTTCGCTTCAAATGGACAACTTCAGGGAGTTGGTGCCTGTGAGAAGCGACTCATGGTTGCAAAAGGAACGGCGGTCAATCGACTCATGTGACTRCTGGTGYCGTCTGGGGTGCAAACCTGATTTTGAAGTCGAAGGTTCCCATCYGCGGGAGGTTGCAGGTGAAAGAAGACTGGATTTGGTTGGAGATTGTGMCYGGGAGGATGCATCTGCAACTTCAGYGGAACCYCGAGCAGACTCAGTGCCGACTATGCTGTCGGCAGTAGAATCGCTCTTGTATATAGCATTGAAGGGGAACTTGCCGTGGAACACGATAAAAAGAACTGCAATCCGATACGTTCAATGGTTGTTATGGTCTACCCGTGAGGGGTTGCAAGACGAAGTTGAAGTCAGTTCGTGGAAATCGTTGGGTCCTCTGGTGGACAGTGGTGTCAATGGTGCTGCAACTGTGACATCTGGAAACCATAATGGATGGTTGAATAAGAATAATGTGGATTCAAGTGTGGGTGCTGGAATCGGAAACTGTACGAGACGGCCATTTAATGGGAAACCGGAGTTCACTTCACATGCGACGAGTTCTCCTCGATGCAAGGAGAAGGGATCAAATGATGTGGCGGCAAGTTTTTCAGAGATTGCCCCTGTTCCTCCTGTTCCTCCTCACACCATGGCATCGGAGTTGTGCTTGCCTTTTTCTTCSTTATGCGAGCACCACCTGTTGCCATTCTATGGTCAGGTACACGWGGCATACGTCTTCAGGTCATCCTCRTCATCATTGCTAAGACAAGGATCAGGTTGGGAGCAAGAGGAGCAGGTAGGTGTTGTGGACAGACGTTTTCTGAAACAGATTGTCAGTGCATATAGCAGACGCCTGCAAGTCCAGGAAAGACTGGGACGGCAGGTAGCACGGAGGCTTGTGTCGTTATTTGATCTCTTAGGGGTCATGGTTGTCCTGGAGGCCAACCACTTGTGCATGATGGCCCGYGGAGTGAAGCAGGTTTGCAGTAACACCTTCTSTACGGCAATGCTCGGATGCTTTTCTACCTCACCCAAGCTACGAGCTGAGTTTCTTCGAAAGCTCCCCAAGAAATCAATGTCAAGAGACCCAGTATGACAACCTCAGCTTATATTCATTGAGTACAGGGAGGGGGAAGGTGGGGAGGGGGATGAACGTGTGGGCCATGTCCTTGCACTTGTAGAGCACTGGTATGGCAACTTTAGCTCTGATTCCTTGAGAACCGGGGGGAATGAATGTGTGTGGATAGCACTGCATACCCTTGCACTTGTAGAGCACACATGCACACACTAGTGAGCGACATGTGATAACATGCACGCTCACATGCACTGGCATGCCTTGCACTTGTAGAACACACATTCATGCACGTGCAGGCAAACACAGGCACCATGCCTCTTTTTGTGCAGTTGTGTATAGACAACACATTCACACACACACACACACACACACACACACACATACGCACTTCTGGTGAGCAACATGCGATAGCACACATGCGTACATGTGCATTCAGACTGTGATAGCACATATGCACAAATGCTTCTTCAGACTGTGATAGCATGCATGCACACATGCACATCAGACCTCTCGGGTTTCCATTTGTATGATTTTTCTTGTCCAGGGCATTACCTGGCACTGGCTTGCACTGCCAGTTGTTCATTCATGTGTTTTGTACTGCCCAGGTTATTACTGGGCAGTAATTTCCACTGCCAGTCCATTGGCATTATGGGACAATTTCAATATCAAAAAAAAAAGAAAAAAAAAAAAGGACAAAGCAAAAACATCTCGCGGGAAGTTCATTCTCAGTTTCCACATTTCATCACTGAGGCCGCTGACAAAATGGTCGCCAGAAAGTCCTCATAACAAATGTGCTCACTTCCCGCCACATTTTCGTCTTTTTCACATTTCGAGCGCGGGGTGGCGTGGCCGGGGGGCCCGATGTGAACCCCGCCGAAATCTAGATCAAAATTTGAGACCTTGGGCCTGCGCTGCACTACTCTGCGCTGCGCAACTCTGGAAATGTGCAAAATGAGACTGAACCCTCCGCCAGAACATGCAAAGACACACAACCATCTGTTGTATTGTCTTTCGTCGATGTCGAGAGTAGTGCAGCGAGGGCTTTTGGGTTATATCAGGTCCGCGGCGTGAGTATATGCCGTCGATGTTCATGTTGACCTCTGCTCGTACCAAAATCTTTCATCGCCATTCGCTGCCATGTTCTTCGCTTTCGTTGGTACGCCGAGCACTTGCTACTCGCAGCCTGCTGGGGGACCGCCGCGGAGCACCACGCGCGCTTCTTGGCTATGGTGTCTGGTCTGTTTTGCGGTGTGCGTCATCGTTTGATTTGATTTGATTTGATTTGATTTGCCGGTCAGCAACCACGTCTCTTATTCGTATTGGTGTTATTACGTCGGTCGTCATCGGATCGAGTTCCACTTTCAAATTGTAAGGAAAATCCTCATCCATCTCCTCAGCTTGTCCTGCTCGTTCAGTGTTAATTTCCTTTATAGTAGCTTCTTCCTTCTGAAAGTTTTTCGCTGAGAGCGACTACGGTAGTACTGGTAATAGCAGCAGTCACGGCAGGAATAGAAAGGAAAAAAAAAGAAGTTATCGTCGTTCTCGGTACTTCCTCGGAATTATTCCATTTTTGAGAACGGTTGTCAGCAGCAGAGTCCGCACACTTGCACGTGCTCAGAACTTTCTCAGTAAATTCAGTGGAATTTCATTTCTCGGTGCTTTGTCTGTACTCTCTTCAAGTTGGTACTTTCTCGCAATTCCTTTTCGCAGAACAGAACGTTCTCAGCAGGAGAGTCAGCAGACTTCCACGTTCTCACAGCACTTTCTCAGCACGTTTCCGCATACTTTCTTCTCGGTACTTTCTCGGTACTTTCTCCGTACTTTCTCTGTTCTTTCTCGGTACTTTCTTGGTAGTGTCTGGGTAATCTCTCCGTACATCTTCGGTATTTTCTCAGTAGCAGGTTCTCAGCACGTGTTCTCAGCGTTTGCGGGAAAAAAAAAAACAAAAAAAAAAAGTGTCGCCATTCCCCGCAACTTAGGGCATACTCACACGAGTAGTAGCACTTTCACAAGTTTCACGGATGTATATGACCGCTTTTCCGACCTGGGCAGGATGCACCTGACACCTGACCGCGAATACGTGCACAGAGAACGGGAAAATTCAATTTGCCTACTGTAGTGTGAGCATGCCTCACATCAGGACTTCTTTTTGCCACCTAATTTCTGGACGTAATTGCCGTCACATACATCCAAGTACTACTCGTAGGACCGTGGTCACGGCCAGATACATGTAAGATTGTGCTACCGGTAGCTTGAGTGTTCTCTCAGCCCCCCTTGTTGACAACGAACGCTTGGAACTTTCATCATCACATCCGCCCCGCCCGGCAGCTCTTCAGCATATGCTCGCTCCCGCTTGATTGAGAGAAAATTCATTGTTTTAGTAGTCAGACTATGACTTTTTCTACTGCTATCTGGACCTGATTGCGGTCAGATACATCCGGAAGCGGCTCCGATTGAGGTCAGATTCATCTAGGAAAGTCCTTGTACCCACGTTTCACCAGGGAAGAGATGTCGCGTGTGAACTTCGCGTCTGTCTGATGATGCGTTCATCCTCTCTCTGGCGTATTTTCTCAGCTGGCAATCAAGTATAATTAGAATTATAAATTCATAATAATGATTACAGTACCACGTACTAAGACACACTCATGACAAAGGGGACTTTTTGGATGTATCGGACTCTCACTCTGTCTAGATTCCGTTGAAAAAGTCGTACCTACCGTTACCCTACCCTACCCTACCCTACCGGGCCTACCCCAACTACCTACCTATCTACTTACCAAGTGTGGTGGTGGGGGATATGCTCCGCTCCGCCTACTGATATAGAGGTCACACACTCATTCCCCCTTTTTTTTGTTCTTTCCCCCCACACACTCATTCCCCCTTTTTTTTGTTCTTTCCCCCCACACACTCATTCCCCCTTTTTTTGGTTCTTTCCCCCCACACACTCATTCCCCCTTTTTTTTGTTCTTTCCCCCCACGACCAACGGATTACGACGTTTCGAGGTCTGGAAACAAAGCGCTGTAATTCCATCACCATTATGATATTTATTTTTCCGATATGAATCGTGTTAATTTTTAACTGAATTTATTTGTATTAAATTTATTTGTATTAAATTTATTAGTATTAAGTTTTATTTGTATTAAATTTATTAAATTAACGATTTATTTACTATCGAATTATTGCAAGTCATTGTTTTTTTTTGAAGTATTTATTGCTGTGAATTGTGTCCCCTTGCTAGCATCACACTACATCAGCGCGAGCATTTTTAATTTGAATTTTTTATTTTCACTGTTTACCACCATCACCACCATTTTTCATCCTACAGTGATTTCCAGCAGTCACTATGATTGACTTTGTAATCTTCATCTGAAACTTCAGCGTAGTGACATGCTGTGATTGATTGCGATCTCTTGTTATCATCACAGGCATAACCTGAAATAAATCGAGGACTGCCGAGGATGAATGTTTCCGTCTTACAGGGTCAGATTCAGCTGAAAACGCTCAAGTGCAGTAAAACGAGTCCTGTCGCTCACCTTGTCCACATCTGATCCGATCATTCGGTCCCAAGGGCAGGGCGGGAACCAACAAGCTCTACTGCAGATCGGGATCCCTCATATAGCAGTCTCCTTCAGTGACAATCAATCACTGACAGTCGATAACTAAATAAATCAAAATCACTCATCATCATCACACGAAGGTTCTATTCACACTATAAGATTTTATCCGATATAATATCTGATCACTCTTCCTGTCCCACCTGCACTGTGGGTATAGCATAGGTCTCGTTCTTGCCAGAGTGTTTCACTTACCACGCACCTACAGCACGCACTTAGCACGCAGCAGGTCTTGTTGTTGCCAGAGTGTTTCACTAAGCACGCACTTAGCACGCAGCAGGTCTTGTTGTTGCCAGAGTGTTTCACTTAGCACGCACTTAGCACGCACTTAACACGCACCAGGTCTTGTTGTTGCCAGAGTGTTTCACTTAGCACGCACTTAGCACGCACTTAGCGCGCACTTAGCACGCACTTAGCACGCACTTAGCACGCGCTTAGCACGCACTTAGCACGCACCAGGTCTTGTTGTTGCCAGAGTGTTTCACTTAGCACGCACTTAGCACGGACTTGGTCTGGTTCTTGCCAGAGTGTTTCACTTAGCACGCACTTAGCACGCACTTAGCACGCACTAAGCAGGCACTTTGCGCGCACTTAGCACGGCAGTGGGGATTTCAGCGCACAAAAACTCTCCCACAACCAGACTGCAGCCTATTGGCGATTCACTTAATTCCTTTAGTTGTTTGGCGACAAAGAGCTGCGAACTTGCGAAGTGCCGGTAGGTGTGAACAGCGGTGGGCGACTGGGCTACTCAGATATGAAGATCATGGCGATGGGTGCGGCAGCTTCGTGTATTTTGGCTTTGGCGATTGCTTTGCTACTCGGAGAACCTGCAGTGAAGGGTCAAGACACCTCCGCTGGTGTGGCGGGAACCTTACCCCCCTTAAACAGCTCGAGCCTCGATATGTCGAGTTTCATCGACGGCGCCGAGAAGCGCGTCCGCTACCTAGCAAATTGTGCGCAGGAGAACGATGAAAAAGCCTGCGGTAAGTCTCTCTCTCTCTCTCTCTCTCTCTCTCTCTCTCTCTCTCTCTCCTCTGTCTCTCTGTCTCTCGCGTCACGTTTCATGGACATCTGTAACGGGTGCTTCCGCAGCCCAGCTCCTCCAAGCTGAGCTCCACCCACTTGTCCTTCCTCCTCTTTGATACATTAAAAAAAAAAAAGAAAAAAGAACTGAATTTAGATATCATCTTTGAATTGACCGGCCCCAGGTTGATTCATTTACAACAGTTATTCTCACTCAATGACTTTTGATTGTATCTTATCTGGGTTCGAACCTGGGTCTGTATTTCAATAGTTCGTGGGTGTACCAACTGAGCTACCGTCCTCACTCGAAGACGGTTATTCTCACTCATTTGAATGCATCTGGATTCTGGGTTCTCGAACTTGCGTGTTTATTTCAACAGTTCTTGAGTGTACCAACTGAGCTAGGCCAGCTGGTGTTTGATGCTATTGTACTTGGGGACAGGATTCGCCCCCCCCCCCCTCCCCCCCCTTCCCTTTCGGACAGGAGATATCGTATATGAGAAAGAATTGCTGGCTTCTTTGCGAAAGTAGTACCTGGGCTGGTTAGTCCGATGATAATACCTCAAGGCCATCGACTAGTGTAAAAATTTGCAATTTTCTTCGCCCTCTTCCTCTTCTGATTTTGGTGTTTTATAAAATAATATGTGCTTAACCCAGAGAATATCGCCCTTGCGAATGCATTGGCAGTTCTTTTTTTTTAATATATTTTTTTATATTTGGAGTTGTAATTGTCAAGCAAGGCCGGAGAAGGGCATGGGAAGAACGTTTCGCCCTTGCGAATGCATTGGGAGTTATTCCTTTTTTACTTTTTATTTTTTGCATTCAGAGTTCTGATTTATGTGCAAGGCTTAGCTTCCTTCCTTGCTAAAAACTGCTTTCAAACTCGAACCGTATTATTAATATTATTTATCATTAATATTATTTAATATTATTATTATTTATTATTATTATTATTTGCAAA
>BFEA01000011.1:3949927-3960398 GCA_003427395.1 Chara braunii | reverse complement strand
CTCTCTCTCTCTCTCTCTCTCTCTCTCTCTCTCTCTCTCTCTCTCTCTCTCTCTCTCTCTCTCTCTCTCTCTGTGTGTGTGTGTGTGTGCGCACGCGTCCCCGCACGCCGTTCTCTGCCTTGTGCTTTGGCCAAGACCGTGGTTTTTTTTTTTACTTTGAGCTCCTTTTCTTTGTGTTTTTTTATTTTTTCATTCTCGGTTTGCCCGTGCTCTTGGGCAAGAGTCGCAAGACTGGACGTTCCCCTTCCCCGACGCCCCGTGTGAACCGCCGCGTATTTGTTTCTCAAGCAAGTGGATGAGCCTTTGGCACTGGGCCCATTAAAAAGAAAAAGTCATGGAGCTAAGCAAGTGGATGAGGGATGACGATGAAGCTCAAGGGAGACAAATTGACAATGGATGTATGGCAGGAAAATCTATTTGACGGAGCCAGATGGGCGATGCAGGGCCAAAGGGAGCACAGTCTCGAAAAAGTGGATGGATGGGGTGATGGGGCACAAGAAGACCCAAGATGAGCTAAGTAGTGTGTATGCGTCATGGATAATGCAAACGTGTGGGAAGACGGACACAACACGTGCACTAGGTGACGAGTAACACCTTAACACCTTTGTTCCTTCGTCTTGCCTGTCTTTTCTGTGTTTTTCATTTTTTTCTCTTTTCTTTGTGGGGGATGGCAGGTTCTTCTCGTCTTCACCTTCGGCAAGGTGGGTGTGGAAAACGCTATCCAAGTCATCAAGGGTTACAATAGTACTGCGCCACAGACCCCGGCACCCCCCGCGGTTTTCCTGTATGGTGTTGCCATACAGGAGCCAGTGGCCTTCCAGAACCTGTCCGACATCGCCTACAACGTTGGGGGCTTGGCAAAAAACGTTGGAACTGGAGATTATCTCCTGGGCATCTACTCCTACTTCAACTATCTGTCCAGGTTCTATGCATATGCGAATGGGACGGTGGCCCGCTGGGCCAGGCGTTATGCGGACGCATTCGATATGGGGAACATAACGACGTTGGTGATGCCAGGTAAACAGCACAATCTGATTGTGTTTGGTACCTACTTTGGTCTGTTTTTCTGTTTGTGTCTGAACTGATTGGCAAAATAGTGAAGGGAAGTTTGTTGAAAAGCCCCTGAAAGTTCGTGGATGTGCTAAAATACCCCAAAAAGATGTGGGCAAAGCGGAATACCCCTCTGAAATTTTGGAAGTTTGTGAAATGCCCTTTTGGATTTAAATGTTTGCATTCTGCCCCTGTCAGCAGTTTATGGAAGTTTGCGTTTGGCCCCTGACTGGGCTATAACATGAACTTGGCAACCCCCTGACAGCCTATATTCGGGTGCAGGGCTGACATTCCACTAGCAGGAGGATCTACTCCATCCGATGTGAGCGCATGCACCTGGTTGCAAAACGAACTGTGCAGATCCATTGTCGCCATCAAGTTGATGGCTTACAATGGAGCAAGCAAGGAATCAGCTCACGTCACCTGAGCTTACCGTTCTGCTGCCACCATCTTCCCTGAAAAGAATGCACAGTCAGTGCAGCTGTAGTTGGGCCAATTGTCGGTCTAGATACCACTATAATGACCTTGCGCCCTATTCGGGTGAAGACGGTAATTGGGGTGTTTTGGCCCAGTCGTTGAAAATGGCACACACAACAATGTTGCCGTTTGTCACATAAGCCTTGGGAAATAATATTTGTTCATATTAAGTTCAAATCTGACGGGGGCGAGCCCCTCTCATCTCACAGTTCGGCGGTTCTTTTAACCGTTGGGGATCTCACAGTTGTTTTTTTTTTTCCTCCAAAAAACATCCCCAGGCTTTATCCCAGGGGCTGGTAAGAGCAGCCCCCTGTGATAGTGTCCTCGGGGGCATATGTGAGGATTGAGCCCTCAAAGGGGCCTTGCCGACATGGATATGCCCCCAGCAAGCCTCTTGCCCGCCCTAAGTGAAGGCAGACCAGCCATGTGACCGCCCTAAGTGAAGGCAGGTCAGAATATCCACAAACAGGCCTTTCTTTCAACATTTTTGTAAAGTGGGTATCAGACAGTTGCAGCACGCCAGTTGGTTGGAGTGCATCGTGGAACTCAGACTCCTGCGAGAAGCAGTTGAGCCCAGGGCCTCAGTTGGTTGAGCCCTGGGCACAGGCCAGGGGAGGCCGACACATCACACATTGGACGCTGGCCAATCGTAAAGCAGCATTGCCGTCGTAGAGGCCGAGTGAACCAATGGGAAACCTGAAAGGGTCTGCATCTGGACGACAGCCCTGGCATAAGGGGCCCAACTGTACTTCCTGAGCCACATCGGTGTTGGGCCTGGGCGCAGTTACTGGGACCCAGGCGCAGGCTCGAGGCAGGCCGCCCACACGCAGCAAGGCATATAGGCAGATTATGCGAGAGAGCAGGGATCTTGGCCAATGCAGGCATTGCGGGCACGCTGCTGCATTGTAGCGCTAGCACTTGCGCTGTGCAGTGGCTGAGAGAGGCGGGCTAGCGCTAAGCGGTAGAGCGCAGCCTGGGCGCAGGGTGCTGGCGGCCATAGCCGGGCTGCCTGTGGGCGCAGAGGAGGTGAAGGGCGAAGGTGGTTCTTCAGAGGTGAAGGGCGCTGTGTGGGATAACAAGGGAGAGTGAGGGTGAAGAGAGAGACGTACCTGGTGAAGAGGAAGTCGGCATTGGTGTTGACGTCATCACTCGCTGGTCGTCAAGTTGTCTGGTTGCTCCCATGTTGTAGTTGTAGTATTAGGCGGTAGAGTAGATAGGGCGCCTGGCGCCATTCAAGAGTGAGAGCTACATTGGGTTATGTTGTTGGTGTTGCCCGATAGGGCTTGGACATTGACTCACGATTCTGCTGTATCGTTCTCAAATGGATGGTTACTTGGTTCCATTGTGCTATCTGCTCTTGCTTTGACTACTTGGACTTCAGTGTGATTTTGCGATTTGGATTTTTTTGCTTCGTCCACATTCATGTTCCTTGCATTTTGGTATCGGAGCTGCTTCGATTCGCCACTTACCTTGGTGCGCTGACGATGCTTCTTCGCAGTTGGTTCTTGTGACGTCAGGCCATATTAGGCGCACGACCTGGGTAGAGAGGTGTGCGCCGGAAGGCTATACGGCATGGGATGCCGTGGTGACGGCGGAATGTATGATTGGTGATGAAAGCATGCTGATGTGGCATTTGGCTGAGGTGGCACTGCATTGCGTTGTGAGTGGTATCAAGGCTATGACCGGTCATCAAATGCACACTCAGCTCAATTGGTGAGAAATCTGTGGTTGGGGAAAGCTATCTTCAGGTACGTTGTTCCCTTACCTTATCTACCTTCTCAATCTCTTCTTACCGCTGTGAGGAAACCCGGGGAGGAGCTACCTACCGTTCGCTGAAGCCATGGACTACGGCGCCAGTCAATTCGCCGCGCCCGCTTCCGAGGTCCTCAGCGACCAGCAGGGTTATCCCTTTCAGCAAGGTCACTCTTGGTCCTTAACCACAGGCCATTTTAAGATTTTTTCCTTTGCGAAAATTTCACAGTAATCTCGGTCAGAATTGATCCCTCCGTGTCACGCAGGAATGTTCAATCCTCTTACCGTTCTCTTCGGATCAGCTCACCTCCGCGCAATCAGAAGAGCGGCGAAGCCGCCAAAGAGGGAACGTTAGCTTTCATTTGGCAGAGAGCAAGGAGCCAATCAGGGCTCTTTTCAACGACTTCTCGAAAACGACATTTCCCGAAAATGATTTGCTGTCCAATCCACAAGGCTCGGAGCGGCGAGCCAATCAAGGCTCTTTTCAATAATTTCTTGAAAATGATATTTTCCGAAAATAATTAGCTGTCCAGTTCACAAGACTCCGAGCAGCGAGCCAATCAAGGCCCTTTTCAATAATTTCTCAAAAATGATGTTTCCGGAAAATGATCGACTGGCCAATTCCCAAGGCTCAGAGCAGTGAGCCAATCAAGGGTCTTTTCAATAATTTCTCGAAAATGATATTTCCCGAAAATGATCTGCTGGCCAGTTCGCAAGGCTCAGAGCAGTGAGCCAATCAAGGCTCTTTTCAATAATTTCTCAAAAACGATATTCCCCGAAAATGATCTGCTGGCCAGTTCGCAAGGCTCAGAGCAGTGAGCCAATCAAGGCTCTTTTCAATAATTTCTCAAAAATGATATCCCCCGAAAATGATCTGCTGGCCAGTTCGCAGGGCTCAGAGCAGTGAGCCAATCAAGGCTCTTTTCAATAATTTCTCAAGAATAATATTTCCCGAAAATGATATGTTGGCCAGTTCCCAAGGCTCAGAGCAGTGAGCCAATCAAGGTTCTTTTCAACGATTTTTCGAAAATGATACTTTCCTGGAAATGATTTGAGTAGCTAGCCAATTAAGGCTCTTTTCAATATTTTCTCCAAAATGATACCTTCCTGAAAATGAGTTGAGCAGCGAGCCAATCAAGGCTCTTTTCAGCAATTTCTCGAAAATGATGCTTCCTCTAAGATGATTTGCTGGCCAGCTCACAAGGCTCAGAGCAGCGAGGAGATCTCCCAGGTCTTCTAACAGTTCACCATCGTCCTTCGGGATCCTGCTCTACCACTCTCGTTGCCCTCTCTTATTAACTAACTCTCTCTGTCTCTCTCTCTCTCTCTCTCTCTCTCTCTCTCTCTCTCTCTCTCTCTCTCTCACAATCAGCTCTCTCACTCTTCCTCAGTCCCCTGTCTCTCTCTTTCTCTCTCGAGCACGTTGCGCAGTCTGATCCTCCCACTCTCTCTCTCAGTCTCTCCGCACACCCCCTCTCTCTCGCCACACACTCTCTCTCTCTCACTCCAGGTCAATCCTTAATGCCTTACATGCGCTGGTCCTCCCAGCACTGTTTTTGCGTCATCCGTCTCCAAGCGAAATCACACTTCCCTGAAACGCAGCTGGTCTGGCCCGGGGCGAGAGCGGCTGATCTTCTCAACAATTGAAGGTCCCAGATCAGCAGCAAGAGTGTTTGGCCATCTATTCAGCGAAAGTGGATGCTCCTGTCAATCAATGAAAATGATTGATCCCTTCCCCCAAGGAGAGGAGGAATGAACATGGTTCTTCACCCCGCAGATATGCGGCAGGCAGCAAAAAGGATATGACTAGTGAACGTGACTCTTCATACCGCAGACAAGCGGTAATCAGCAGAGGGACTATGGTTGTTCTCATCGACAGCGGTAGGTGAACCTGGCTCCTCACACACCAGACAGGCGGTTTCAGCGGAAAGGCAATGGTTGTTCTCGAACTTCTCGTGTACAGTGGTAAATGAACATGTCTCTTCGCACAGCAGACAGGTGGTAAGCAGGGAGAAGGCTATGATTGCTCTCTTCGACAGCGGTAAGTGAACATGCCTCTTCGCACAGCAGACACGCGGTAAACAGGAAGAAGGCTATGGCCGTTCCCATTGACAGCGGCAAAAGAACAGTCGTTCCACGCCCGCCACTCGCTCAGTTTAATGAAAAAAGTTTCTCAGCAGTCGCAGTGGATCTCCGTGCTCGCTTGGTATGGCCCGCCCAATTATTCTCCCTCTGGTCCACGTTCCTTCCAACTGCCCCCTCGTTGACCCCTTTCGTGCATGCTACGTGAGCGGGGAACGCCTTGCATGCTGCTCCCTACGTGTTGACCTGCCTGGATCCCACTATGTTGTGGGCCAGGTACACCTTGCATGCTCCTTTCCCCCACGTCACTTCCCTCACACGCGGAGTAACCGCCTCAGCGCTGGCACGTCTTCCCCGCGCTTGCATACGCGGGTACACCTTGCTCGTACTGAGTGCGTCCCTCCTCTCTTCGCTGCCTTCCCCTATATGCTGCGACCGTAGCCTTTTACGGAGCACATGCTGCTGAGGGCCTGGGTACCCCCGTACTGTGGGAATTCCAGTCCAACGGTACCGATAGGCATTGCAATCGAAATCAAAGAGAACTGTCCTAGTTACCAAATCAGAAACTGTGCCGAGCATAATGGTACCGCGGCCCCGTGACCTGGCTGTATTAGCCCAAGGACCGTACCAGTCCGGTGACAGACCAAAGCCTCACGCTAGTGTCGTACATACCCAAGATGATGAAGAGGGCCTCAATATTGAACCGTTTAGTCCCATTGACATAGCCGTCTGGGACTGCAGCTACTGGCCACGGTATTTTGCAACAACTGTTCCGTGACAATGCCTCCGACCGTAGCACCTGTACCAAATCATACTAATCATTTGGAGTCGTTTTTCACACACACATCCGATCGTTGTCGCAGAGAACTGAAATAGYCYGTACCGTGYCAGYCGAYCCCAAACCRAACCAGAAAATTAATGTGGYAATGRCTTCGATGCYGAAATAAATTGYCGTGTTGGTGCTGATCCGGAAGTAGACGGTCGGAGTCACGTCGAAGCTGTTCCGATCCTGAAATAAATCAATGTGGTGGTTCCAAACCGGATAATAAATCACCCTGATCTGCTCGAGCCTGAAATAAGGTGATGTCGAGCCCTTGTCGAGCTGGAAAAAAATATATGTCGGTGTCGAGTCATACCGAATCCGAAATCAATGGCCGGGATAGCACCGTGCCCGGGATAAACCGCCATGGCGGCGGCGAAGCTGAAATAGATCGCCGTAGCAGCCCCAAGCCTGACAATACATCACGCTGATATGTCCGAACCTGAAATGCACTGATACTGAGCTCACCCCGAACCAAAACACCGAACTATAACCGGAACCCCTCCGAACCGGTGTCCGTACCGACCCAAATATCATACCGTTGGTCCAAAGCAGCACCGTCTCACGCTGCCCATGTGATCATCCTCGGACTGACTCAGAGGGTCAATAGTCAGGTAAAACAAGAGAACGACGCGGAAAATCTCGATCATCAGGGGATAGTAACAAAAGGGGTTAGAGTTCAGAGAATTTGATCAACTCGGGGTTCCGAGCTGACGGTGGGTAATCCAAACAAAATCAGGCCAGGCATCGAATAGTCAGTAGTTCCTGTTCGTTCCGTCTTTGTTTTAATCATTTCACTCTCTTCCTAATTCTATTGTCTGAATTAGTATAATAGTNTCATTTCACTCTCTTCCTAATTCTATTGTCTGAATTAGTATAATAGTCGCAATTTCACAAAAAATAAACACTGAGGGGTTTTAAATCAAATGATTGAAATTCTTTTGTTTTTCTTTTTTTTTGTCATGTTTAATCTGTTTTCTTCAGTTTTGATCTCATTGCCGGAAACGTAAAATAACGACGGAGTTTCTACTAAAATTAAATGCCATGGAAATTATAGAAATCAAAGAATATTTTGTTTTTCTCTCTCATCCCATCATCTTTAACCGTCTCTTCCATTTTAATTTCGGCATCAAAATTGACAAAAATTCGAGGCATCACTCGGCCCCGATCGTGTGCTGCAAAAGGCGTTACCGCGGGGTCAGTCACCACGATGTCTCTTAGCGGCCGGCCATTTCAGGTCTAGCCTCAGGACGGGCGGAAGTGACGGTTCCAAGATGTGCCGGGAGCGGCTACCCATTTTGCCATCTTTGAGGGTTACTCGTAAGGTTCAATGCGCACAAAATCAGGGGTGCCCTGAGTTCCCCTAATTTTTGCTGCCTCGTGAAACCAGAGTACCATCAAAACACACACTTGTTTTTGAGCCTAGGTCCCAAAGCCGCAGCTTTCAGGCGGCCCATCCTTTGTGGCCGCCTGACAGTTAGCCCGGACCTCTTCTCGACGCCCCCGTCGAGCCCTAGCAACTTACGTCAGACGAAGCGGACGAGCTTCAGGGTGATGGCCCGTAAAGGACGCCCACGTCGGCGTTCAATTGTCTTATGTTTCAGTTTGTTATGAGTCCCGGGGCTAAGAAGATGCTTTTTGACTCTCCTGTGTCTTCTGGTTTTTGGCCCCGGCACGATCCTCTTTTTCTTCTGTCTTTGCCCCGAGAAGGGTGCCGATCCGCCAGTACGTCTAACGCGAACTCTCCGTCTAGCTCGCTTGAGCACGAATAACCATCTCTTCTCTCTTCCTAAAGCTTACCCTTTGACCTTTCTCTTCTCTATTCTTTTCCTTTTCTTGGAACTCTCCCCTGCCTCGAATTGCCTCAAGGGGGCTCCATCCTCCATTATGGTTTTTCCCTTCCCTTTCGGGCTTGTCAGCGATAAGATGGGTGCGGGCCTGGACCTAAACAGCTTTAACCTAGCACCTGCCACTGGGTCCTTCCACTTGGATCCGTCTAATTCTGCTATCATATATGCACCCCAGTCGAGTGCCTCAACCACTCTGTAAGATCCCATCCATCTGTTGGCGAGTTTTCTGGTCCAGGTTCTTTCCAGCGCTGCATCGTAGAGAAGGACCATATCTCCTTCACTCACCCTCTCCTTCCTGATTCTCACGTTCTTATCCCATCTCTCTTTACCTTTGTCTCTTTCCACTGCCAGACGATCTGCCGCTGTCATAAGGTTATCTTCTAAACCGTAGGCTATCTGTCTTGTTCGGGCAGCTATGAGTTCCTCTCTGGACATCTCCTCCGCCCAGTCRACGGTTGTCCAGCTGTCGACGTGAAACTCTATGGGAAGCGGACAATGTCGCCCAAACCACAAGGTGTATGGAGGGTATCCCGTGCTAGCCCGGACCATGACGTTGTCCGCCCAAATTGCGTATCGAAAATATCGTGGTCAATCACTGTCCTTGCCTTTGCACCACTTAGATAGCGACGCTATCAGGGTCTGGTGCCCTCTCTCTACTGGGGAGTTCGACTGTGGGTGGTAGGCAGTGGCTATCGAAACTCTCGCCCCAGCTCTCCTGAACACGCTCTGAACCTCGTCGGCTAGGAATTCCGCCCCTCTATCCATCACTATCTTGCTGACACAACCATACCTAGATAAGTACTCTAGGACAAAGTTCTTTACTTCCCTTGCCGTCTTACTCCTGATAGGTCTACCGTCCACGAACCCCGTGAAGTCGTCTCGTATGTTCACAACATAGTTCATATTGCCTACCCCTTTCGGCATCTTCACCAGATCGATGTGTATCTTCTTTCTTGGTCGGGTTGGATAAGATGCATGAAGTGGCTCTTTGTATTTCACAAGAGCTCTCTTCTGGCATTCTTCGCAGGTCATACAATATCTCTCGACGTTCTTATACTATCCTTCCCACCAGTACAGCCTGCGTACCTTTTCGTAGGTCCCTTTGACTCCTCTATGTCCTCCGACTACCCCGTCGTGAAGCTCTGCAACTATTGTCTGTCTCTCCTCAGGGTCACAGACTACTCGTAAGGGCATCCTCAAGCCTACTGGCCTTTCGGAAAAGGTGGCCCGCTCTAAGGCAGTACTGGGCTGCTTGTCTCCGGATATCTAAATCTCGACTCTCCTCTCCCATCAGGTGTAGCCCGATTGTTCGATACTTGCCCTCGTAAAGGTTAACGAGAAATCTCTCGGCGCGTCTCGGCTCCGCCATTGTCAGTGCTCTAGCTACTATCGGGCGCTCTCCCTCAAGAGGAATCCGAGAGAGTCCATCCGCTACGACATTTTTAGTGCCAGATATCCTCTCTACTGTGTAATCATATAGTCGAATCCGTATTAACCATCGGGCAATGGTCGGGTCTGTCAGGCTAAAGTCCTTCTGGAGGACAGAGGCGACCGCGGTGGGATCCACTCTCAAGATAAACCGTCGTCCATAGATATAATGTCTGAACGTGTCTAGACACCGCAGAACAGCTAATACTTCCTTCTTGAATTGACTATAGTTTCGCTCTGCCGTATTAAGTGTCCTACTCTCAAATCTTAACGGTCTTTCCTTCCCTTCAGCGTTCTTTTGAGACAGCAACCCTCCTACCGAACAAGGCCCAACATCCGTGGCTACTATGAAGGGTCTCCCAGCCTCATCATCAAAGTACGGCACGCCTAGTACGCGTCCTCCCTCCTTAAATTCATCTTTAAGCTCTTGCATAGCGAGTTCCTGCGAGGAATTCCAGTAGAATTTCTCAGTTTTTCGAAGGAGTAACCTCAATGGCTGAGCCTTCTCCGCATACCCTCAATGGCTGATCCTTCTCCGCACACGCCAATAACCGACCACTCCCAGAAACTGTCGGACCTCGGTTGGACTATGTAATGGTGACGGCCAGTTCAGGAGTTTGTTTAACTTCGTCGGATCTGCTCGGCGTCCCCTCGAGTCACAGATAAAGCCCAAGATCTTAATAGTTGAGACGGCCCATCGGCATTTGTTCCGCTGACTGTTAGATTCGCATCATCCAGCTGCTCGAGTACCGCGCAAATATCCGTTAGGTGCTGCTCGACGAATCTTCTAACTCCAGGTGCAACCTCTGCCTCATCCTTGTTTACTGGCCCTTTTATAGGAAAGTCGTCCAGAAAAACTTCAACCTTATCAGGGATGAAGTCCTTGAGGACGGCTACCATGGCTCTCTGAAAAACGGCTACCCCATTAGTCCAACCCACAGGGACAACCATCATCTGTATCAGTCCCAATGGCGTATGCATAGCCGTGAGGTGCCTGTCTCTAGGGTCAAGC
>BFEA01000011.1:3926083-3938651 GCA_003427395.1 Chara braunii | reverse complement strand
CCAGAGTACCATCAAAACACACACTTGTTTTTGAGCCTAGGTCCCAAAGCCGCAGCTTTCAGGCGGCCCATCCCTTGTGACCGCCTGACACCGCGAGGAAGTGAGTCCAACTTGAGAGTCCTCTCTTTTGGTGAGGTGTCATGAGCGCGCTACCTTGAGAGACGACAATCTTCCCGGTGAAGCATCTGGAAGGAGAAAGGGCGGTGCCTCTGAAGGGCCCTGGTCGAAGCACTTGGGTCACGGTCACCATGCCAACCCAATGGGACTAGTACACGCATGCGATGGTTGCTTTGTCTTGAGGGCACTTTTGTTGCGCTGATAGAGGGGTGTGCTAACTGAACAGGCTTATGCAGACGCTCCCAGACCGTCTATAAACATTTCTGGATGCGGTTTCGATTTGATTCTGACTGTGATCGTAGTCCTGATTGCGACGTTAAATAATTCATGAGCGACCTTGGGGGCAGTCCTTAAATAGGCCTCTTGATCAGCCAGATCATTCGGACGTACGACTCGTTGTTGCATGCGAGGATAAAAAATGGGCAAGCCTGGTCATAAGCATGCACCTGGGGCACAGGGGTGGGCCGACATTGCACACCTATGACACTGCTACTCTTGATGCTCATCGGTATGTTGGATTGAGGGGAGGGTAGGTTCTAATTGGTGCTCAACTGTAAACACAACTATATCCAATGTTCATACATCTGCAACATAGTCTGGTTTTATTGTTGATTAGTTGGTTGACATACTGCTAACACCTCACAGACAATTTAGTATAGGACTGTTGTATACTACCATAGCCAGTTCTGTGCAAAGTGTCTGTAAGTGAACTAATCATGATAGAACTCGACTATGTTGACAGTCTTTTGTGAATGTTGTAGGTTGCCACTTAATCGGTCAAGTAGGGGACCTGCAGGACACGTTTATTTTTAGAAAATTAGGTGTCGGTCAGACACATGCTGTTGTAGGACTCCAGCAAGGGGTTGTAGTGCAAATAGTGTTTGCCTAACTGATGAGTGGGTCAGACACCGATGAGGGTAGAGTTGACAATCAAAGGCTGACACGTTCGAGATCACTTAGGGTCCCGCGCGTGTTTCAGGCCCTACAACCGGGAGCCGAACGCAGAGCCCGTACTCTCGCAGCAGCCAGGGCGGCAGCAAACGCCGCAGCTAGGGAGCAGGCTGCAACAGCAATGGTTACCGCAGCAGTATCCTCTGCTGCATCCTCGTCTGGGACCCTTTTGGGAATGCCCTTAGGGCCCGCGGGTACTTCCGGATCAGTAGGTTCTAGTCAGTCCACAAGTCAAATGGCGGGCTTGCAGTTCAACCCGTTGACCCCACGCAGTAGGGAGCTACAAGAGCTCCAGCAAGTCGAAAGGATCCGCGCTCGGTTAGAGAGGGAACTGAAGCAAGCTACCGACAAAGAAAAAAAAATCAAAAATAAAACAGCCAGGCTGCATTAGAGGGTTTGGATGAGTCATCCATGACTGACCAAATGAAAGTGTTGAAGAACAGTGTACTGTCGCTGCATGCGCATGTAGACAGCAGACTGGACTTCATGCAGAACTCTTTGAACCAGATCTTGGACCTTTTGCAAAGCCCAGGACTTAGGCCAGCAACACAATCGCCGTTGCCGTTAACGACGATGTCAGGCCCCTTTCCGGTACAAGCTGGCACACAACCAAGTGGTACGTCTGTAGCAGCCGCACAGACTGTTGCTTCTTCTTCTTCTGGGTCAGCGGTGATAGCTACACCATCACCGCAACAACCTGTTCCTCAACAGGGACAGCCGCAAGGTCAATGGTACCCAAAGACCCCTATGAAACCGCCCCTTGCCTTCTCCAGAGAGAAGAAGGACGAGGAACTCAACACATGGTTGAGAACGGCTTCAGTGTGGTTAAGGGCAAAGAGGACTTTGCAGGAGGAGGAGGTGATTACTGCTGCATCTTACCTTGAGGGTAAGGCAACCAAATGGCTGGATTGATTAGTAGCAAAGGTCGGGTACGGACGACGCATGGCAGACTGACTAAGACCCTTACGTCAGAAGAGTTCTTAGACATGGTAGAAGCTCGCTGGCATAATCCACAGCAGGCACAAATTGTCACTGATGCGATGCTCAGACTAGACCAACGAAAGTACAAGTCAGTCAGAGAGCTAACGTCTACCGTAGAGAGCCTCATCGTCGTTCCCGGCATACGCTACGATGACCAGGTCTTATTGACCATGTTTGTGAGATGTCTCCCAGAGAATCTCATAAATTTGCTGGTCAGCGAGGCTCGCCTCGAGTATCATTCCTTTGAGACCTTCTCTAGAAAGGCCGTAGATTTAGAGGCTACTCTAGGAAGTGCTCAGCCTACTCCAGTAGACGGGAGGAAGAAGAAGAGCCCACAGGAGTGGAAGAAGAAGGGGAGTCCACGGTAACAGTCACAGTGCCACCTACACTGTCACACGGTAACAGTCACACTGTGACAGACACACGTACACAGTGAAACACATGTGTGTTTGTGTAACTGCGTATGTGTCACTGTGTCTATGTGTGTCCCACTTTGTCCGTGTCCCTATGACACGGACAAAGTGGGACACACATAGACACAGTGACACATACGCAGTTACACAAACACACAAAGACACAGAGACACACTGGGAGACATGCAACAACATACACACAGAGAGTGAGACAAAAAAAAAGAGATGGAGAGAAATAGGGGAAAAATACGTACCTGGTGTATGTGAGAGGTCGGCTATGGTGTTGACGTTATGTACATTGGTCTTCAAAGTCGAAGTGAGTCCGTTGCGTGAATGCGACTGTACAAGGATAGGCAAGTAGTATAGGCTGGGTGCAGGGCGCCACATAGAGAGGAGCTACGTTGAATATTGTGGTGGCATGGCCTGAGCGCTTGAATATTGGCTTAAAAGCTCATTGTAGTGCCCTTGTTTGAATGGAATCTCGGTGCAATTGTGATCTCTGTTTGTATGTGACTACTTGGACATCTGTGTGATTCCGCAACTGGGTTTTCTATATATATTGTTCTCACTCATATTCCTTGCAAATCTTTCTTTCGTATTTATTTATTTATTTATTTATTTTTATTTTTTTCATTTTCTTTATCACCGAAGATAGCCGTAAGATTGGTCGAAATCTAACATACCACGGATAAGCGGTGTTGTGCGCAGCCAATCGAGTGAGACAATGCGGTACGCATTTCATCTACCATGATATGATAGAAAGGGACTGGGTTTGACTAACTGTTGCTGAAAAACATAGCGAGAACGAGAAGTTTTGTGAAACTGTCTCGCTATGTGAGTGTTTTTTTTTGTTGAATGTGACCGCAAGGGAATCGACTCCGTGCAGTCTTGTCTTGCTTAATAGACCACCTAACATTGATAAAGTAGGGTTTACAGTGGATTGAGGGATTGTGCGTGCAATTGGTAAAGTACTGTGAATGTGGACCAACTAACTTTTGCCCTACAGTTGACTAAAGTATCTTCTGAAAAATCCTAAACTAACACAGTTCGGAGATCAGGCAGAAGGTCTTTAAGGTGTAGGGCACAAGTTTCGTATGGCCTACCCGCATGAGCTTAAAGACTTCCGAATGATCCAGGGCTTAAGAGACGTCAAAAGCGACGACCGAGTTCGTTGAGAGAACTTGCAAGGGTGATAAGAGGAGCGAGGCCCCGAGAGGCCTGCCCTATTGCCTAACTGCACGACTAAGGAAAAGGGGTGGTGATAAGAGAAGCGAGACTCCGAGAAGCCTGTTTTATTACCATCCAGCCGTGCGTCAGTGCAAGTAAGCGATAAGAGGAGCGAGGCCTGGAGATGCCTGCCCTATTACAATAATGGCACGGGTAAGGGAGGTGGTGATAAGAGAAGCGAGATTCCGAGAAGCCTGCCTTATTGCCCTCCAGCCGTGCTTCGACATCAAACAACGATAGGAGAAGCAAGACTCCATGAGGTCTAACCTATCACGACCAGACACTCGGTAAAAAGGTGAAGACTCTGTGTGATCTATCCTCCTTTGACAACTCTTATGAAGATCCCGCAAAAGACTAACGAACTGAAAACGTCCAATTTTTTATTCTACTAAGGTGGAGGTAGAAGAAACGTCGTCACGTGTGACCTGTCCTGCTTCCTTAACTAAGTGATTGATGTCAAATCTTATGATTCTACTCCGTATGAGATTGAAGATATTTTGTTTGTGTATGTCTGAAGGGGAAAGTTTTCGCGATGTTAGCTCTATACTTTTCTTTCTTTAGACGATTATCTCTAAAAGTTGATCTGATAAGAAGTTAGAGAGGCTACCTAGAGGGAGTTATGTCGATGTAGTATTATTCCTAACTAAAATAAAGTTCACTATATTGAACTTCAGATAGGGTCGTATCGATAGCAAAGAGGTGTTGAGACCATGTGGATCTGTGTGTGATTGCATGTCATCTTAACCAAGAAGACTCCTTATGAGTCTATACAAGACAATATGTTGTTGCCATATGGTAATAGGTTGATTCGCCAACTCAACCCTCACTCACCCTCGACACCCACACTTTGCATCGACCTTTGTACTGAATGGCATCTCTGATTTTCAGGTCATTGTCAAAAGGGTTTGTGTTTCGTCAAAAAGGGTCGTTAAATGACTAAAGTCAGATGAGGCTGAATGACTAAGTAAAAAAAGAGGATGCCTAGCAAAAAGGTTGTAAGTGTAAGTGTAATGTGGGTGAAATTGAATAAAAGGTTGACTCTGTTAGGATTGTGTAAATGTGATTGATTCTGCTTGCATGTCAGTAAAACGACCAGTCATGCTATTCACTGCAACCCATTGAGAAACTTACGCTATTCTGGGCCTTGATCCAGACATTTCGTCAACGCGCGATTTTATACACTTGGTTTGAGTACCCAACCTTGTGCTCTTTCCTGATTGATAAGCAAATTAAGATTACTGATAAGGCTAAAAACCCTATTCATTTTATGTTCATTTCATCTATACATGTTTGAAAGGTCAATGACCTATGTTTTCCCTGATGAATTCAAATTGTTCATGTGAATGTGTTAAGTGTATGTGACATCTCCTTGCCTAATTACTTAATCTTATTATATTTCATATGTATGTGTGGTATGGCAAAAGGTTTTCAGAAAGAGATATGTTGAATGAATCTAATCACTACACAGGATGGGTATATGCCTTACGAATGACCCCTGATAATTCAAGTGTTGCGATGGTCGAGCTCCGGAAAAAGGGATAGGATATGAGTCATTCCTATAGAACTATTTCTAAGCAAAGCATAGTATCCGCGATCGTTCGTCATACGAGTCGACTTGATTTGTAAGTCGGTCCGGAAGATCAGTCTTAGGCGTTCAACCGCACGTATGCTTATGCTACGGTGATCGAGCAAACACCCTCGACTAACTTACCTCTTTGATTGCAAGTAAAAACCTTCGCATGTGAGTCAGTAGCTCAGCAGGGATACACCCACCTAAGGGATGGGGACAACTCCCATAGGTGGAGGTGAGTTGTACCTCGCGAACCTTTGTCATGTCGCAGGGGCTGCGGGAGGTATAGCTGGCGTGCACGGTCGGAGTTGGTCTTTCGTTGAAACGCTTCAAAAACTTATGCGTGATGCGACCGTGAGGTCCGACACAAAAAAAAATGAATTACTTTACGTTTAGGTGTGGGACCGCCGCGCCCGACAGCGTGCTCAAAGCCTTCGACCGTCGCGACGACCTCGAAATCCAGCATCGCGCCTGAGTCAAAGAACATCGGAGCAAAATAACAATAAACAATAAAAAAATTATTTAGAAACTTTTAATTGTCAGGAAGCGGCGGACGAAACGAAAAGGGACCCGCTAATACCGCCCCGACTGCACCGACGACAAAACCAAAGAGGAGAGCCCCCGTTGGGCCCTCAACCCCTCGGTCTCTCCGTGCCCTTCTGATATCCCCGCGTCATCGCCGCTCGATCCCGATCCCTGAATCTCTTTGATGAAAGTCCGACGTTGTAACCAATAATGCTAGGCCCAAGGCAGGGTCTAGCTTTGACGGACACCTAAGTAAACAGATATTGTGTGATGCTTAGATCTACCGAAACATTCTCCGGATTACGTGGTTGTTGATGTTGTCCGTCAAGTTCGTATGTACGCACAGATCACAGATAAACACACCAATTACGAGACGAAATTTTTTTAATTATAGTTTAATTAAAAATAAAAATTTGCCGGCGACCAGCGCCGACTTTCACAATCATCAAAGGGGAAACAGATCACGCGCGTTTTAAGTCTGCGCGCCGACCCACTCTCTTACTCTAGTCAATCATTAAGTCAATCTTAAACTACATACACAGCCGCGCCTCGAGCGGTATATTTAAACTTTAAACTAACCTATTTTCTGTCACCTGTAAAAACCAGGGCGGATACCCTTGTAAGGGTATTCGCACCGACAACGCTGTTAACCGTTGTCTATAAAATGCTATCCAAAGCGCTGGCCAACCGGATGGCCTTGGGCACTGGGGCAGATAATACATCCCTCACAAACCGGTTTTCTCAAGGGTCATCGCATCCATGATAACATCTTATTAGTGAACGAACTGTTGCGCCTCTCCCTCCAGTCCAAGTGCAATGCCGCCTTTATTTTTATAGACTTCGAAAAGACGTACGATCACAGGGATTGACATTTTTTAGACAAGCGTCTGGCCAAAATGAATTTTGGGGAGGTCTTCAGACGATGGGTGCACATCCTCCATACTAACGCCATTATTAAAGTACAAATTAATGGACACCTGACCCCTGACTTCCCCCTGCAGCGTTCGGTCAGACAGGGTGACCCCTTGGCCTCTTACCTCTTCATGGTAGTCATGGAGGCTCTAGCGACAAACTTCAGAGCCAATAAGGACATCCGTAGGATCCAGGTGTCTTCCATCCCGGAGGATGTAATGCAAGTGTGTTCTCTGTTTGCTGGCGACCTAACATTGATGATTGAGGCCCCCCATCGGAATATGGAAGATATCGAGAGTTTGATGAACCACTTTTGTACCCTTTCAGATATGTCGGTCAACTGGGTAGTAAGACCCTGGGGTGGTGGATGCATCACAATGGTGGTAGACCTCCGGAGCGGCCTGGGGTCACCTGGTGTCCGCTGGAGGCCCCGATTCGGGTCCTAGGGATCCAACTGTCGGCCGAAAGAAAACCTGAGTGCAATGACAATAATGGACCCCGCATTCCAAAAACTTGATTCATGGACGGACAAACACACCTCTCTCTTTGGCAGGGCTCTCGTTATTAACAACGTGGCGCTTGCGTCCCTCTGGTACAGATCTGTTATCTGACCCCTGTCCCGGGAAGTATCGAGATCCCTGAGACAGCGGACTGCATCCTTTTTGTGGCGGGGAAACCAACAAACATATAACGTGATGAGCGTGGGAGGCGATTGTTCAACCTAAGTCCCACGACGGTCTGAGGATTCTTGATCCAGACACACAGGCAGCTGCCCTGGCCCTACAGTGGCTTAAAAAATTAATCTGTACACTTAACCTCCCATGGGAGCCTTTAATATTAGAACAAATAGCACGACTAGCTCCCAAATCACGGCTTTCCGCGCACCCTCTCGTTTGGTTGGACGATGTGTTTTGATCAGTTCCCAGACGTTCCCGAGGGCTGGTTGGGCAGTCAGACCGAGCAGCGGCCCGTGCATACCTTAAAAAAAACAATTTTTGGGCTCGCCTGATTCGGGACTGGCGGCGGCTCCCTCTCCCGAACAGACCAGGACCCAGTAGATGGGAGGAGGTGCTCCGCCAACCCCTGTTCGGAAACCGCTGCATAACAGACCGACAGGGGAGAGTCTTCACAAGCTCAGGAAGTCCGTGGAGCTCTTGGGTCAGACATGAAGTCCATAAAGTGGAGCACATATGGGACAACATACACAATGATTGGATAAAAGAAGCCCAACTTAGAAGTAAACTACCACATTGCCACCGGATTGGGGAAAATCTTGCAGATCTTATTTTTTCCGTTCCCCTAGCATGGGTGCAAATACTACGACGGGGCCCACAATTTTTGGAAAGAGATTAGGTGGCAACAGAAGGGGATGGGGCTCGTGTCGGTCAAGTATTGAAGACTAGTAGAGAAGAAGCGCTGGTAAATTTGTTTTATAGGAATAACCAAAACAAATTGATGCGTGGGGCTCCCGAAGGTAGCTAGCTATTCACAGGGTGAGAGTGCTGCAGGAGGGGGATTGCTGGGTAGTCTTCAGGCTTGAGCTGCCCATTCAGGAACTCCCCATTGATCCGGCTGAATGGAGGTGGCAGATCCCCTCGCGGGACCCACAACCCCGTTACCGGTACCTGCACAACTTGGGGGTTAAGGGTCTTAAGGCCACTTACAGGTTACTAAGATCCCGCATGAACCTGAAGGATCGGATTGTGGACCGATGGGCGAGGCATCTGAACGTACCATTAGTAACATTGAGACCAATTAAATGGTTTAAACAAATTAAGTGCAAAACCACCAAACTGGCCTCGCTGCAATGACAAATTGTCCACCGCTGCCTTCCCACTCTAACCTGGAGCAGAAAGGCATAGCCCTCCCGTGGTGTGTGGCCCGCTTGGAGGGCTTACCATCCCACAAGGAAAACGAGACTATGGAACACCTTTTCTTACAATGCCCATCTTTATTGTAAATGGCAAGTTTCCCTCATATTGTAACAGCATCTACGACCGGGTCCAGACCGACCGACGCAGCGCTACCGGGAGCGCTGCGCTCGGCTTACTCGAGAAGCGGTAGGCTTGCGAGGGGCGTATCGTATGTCGAGCGGGCCAGCCGGCTAAGATGGAGGTGACACGACTGTAAGTGGGTGATGTTGGGCGATGGTGCGTAGAGGTTGGCGCGTTGGCATCGACTAGCATCACCATGTGTGCTCGATGGCACGGAAAGAGCGTGTGTGCGAGTCATCTGCTGTGAGTCAAAGCAGCATTCGGTGTGGGAACAAAAGGGTGTGAATAGCTTCAGCTTCGTGATTCTTGTGAATACCGTGGCACGACGCTCTCTACAGTTTGAAGGCGTAGGAGAACTAAGAAAGCTCTGCGGAACGCAGCCATGGAGACAGTTGTGGCAGTTAGTGCGAGATACAAAGTGGTGTTGGCACTGGTGCTTGTCGCAGAGGTCGTCGGAATACAGGCCGAGAGGCAGGGCGGTCAAAGTTTTGGTTGGAGGGTCGAAGCGGGAGGGCGAAGAGCACGCAGGACACGTCGGTGCTCTTCACGTCGCACAAGTCTGGGTTGAGGAAGAAGGAAGAGGAGGTTTTTTGTTGATCTGGAATTTAACCTACACGCGGTTTATCAAGCTTTTTAATCCTGTTGATTTCCACTGATAAATCTTGGATTTCAATTCATGATTCTCGATCGTCCTTTGTCTCTAGGCCGATTGATTGAGATGATCTGGTACTTGTTTCGCTTGATGATCAATAAGTTTTTGCCGATCACTTTGTTCGAAGAATATTTCGATAGTACTTTGTTTCTTTATATCGTTCGCAGTGATTTTCCGTACAATTCCTATTCAAGAGTATGTTATTTCCCATATAGTTGTTTCCTTTAATAAGATCTTAACTACGATCATGACTATTTTCTTGATTTCATATGTTCGTGAGTCCAATATTGGACATCTTAGTGTTTTTTTTTTAAATCTCGTTTTTAAAATTCTTCTTTCCAAAAGATGTCTCAAAGAGATTCCAAGTTTTCATTTCTGCTTTTCAATTTATAAAAGTACGATTCTGAAGTAATTTTTCTACATGGAAAAACCTATGTCTGCCAATCTTAACCTCCCGGTCTTGATTACTACTGCGGTAAAATCGGATTCGGATTGGTCTTTTCTGTTAGTGGTGTTTCAATGCTTGCCCGGGTCCTTACGGTATATTTGTGGCTTGTTTTGTGTAGCTGTGGGGTTCTCCTTCAGGGTTGGAGCCCCTCCCTGTGGGGGTTTCACAAGGTGGGAGGTGTTATCCTCGAAGGGGGGAGGCGGTATTGAGGGATTGTCTTTTCCTGGGACAGACTCATCTAGGGTTGGATCAGCACTGGAGGTTGGGGAGAGAAGGCAAGGGGGTGGTTGTTTGTAGCAGGGTGTGAGGATCTTGTTGAGGGAGGGAGTAACTTCGATGGCCACATAGTAAGCCTATGTGTGTTGTAGAGTTCCGGGTGACTCTGGTATCTCAAAAAAGGAGGGAATGGGGGGGGGAACTAGAGTTGGAGGGTGGAAGGTAGTAAGGGGGCTCTCAACAGAGGAAGGTTGTCTGTTAAGGTGAGTAGGTTAGAAGGACGGTGTTGGGACGACACACGCCGATGCTGGGACTTTGCTATGTGACCCAGAGGGAGCTTGAGGCCTGTGGAGTTATGCCGAGGGTGGAAGGCATAACCAGATCATCCGACGTAGTCGGCGCCGGGGTATTGTCCCTGTAACCTGTTTAGGGGCTTGCCGCTAAGGGAATTGTCGAGGGAGGAAGGCACTTCCTGTCCGTCAGAACTAGGTTGGTCGGTACTGGGGAGGGTTGTGGTGCCCTGTTACCCTAGCAGAAGGGGGTATGAGATCAAGTGAGTTCTGGTATGAGAATTGAAAGTCTGGACTGACAGTCCGTCTGTTGAGGGCGGGAGGTTAGGATAGTAGGTGGTTTCAGTTTCGATCCCCTGCTCTCATATTATTCCAAACTTTTTTGTTTTTTCTGAATTTAACTCTATCGCAGGAGGAAGTCTTGAAAAAGTTGGCCGGTTGGTGGACCTAAGAATGTTTAGGACTCTGGGACTCCTATCAACTTGTCCTAGTTGGCTTCGACGTTGTTATACTCAGTGATCTGCGGTTGTTCGATGCCAGAACGACGCTGGCCGGTGCTGGGGTGTTGCCCTGTAACCTGCTGATGCAGGAGCGCGAGGCCAGGTAGAGAGATCCGGGGATGCTTTGGGGTGGGCATTTCACGGGACAACCAAGGGTCGATGTTGGGACAACGCTGGTCGGTGCTGGGTTGAGTTGTGTTGCCCTGTAACCCAGCAGGAAGTGGGGGTGTGAGGCCTGGAAGAGCTCGGTAGGGAGTAAGACATTTTTGGAGAATTTTGGAAAGGTTTGTTAGGGAGTTCGATATTTTCGGAGCATTTTTCAGGACCCCGCGGTCTATTCTCATGCCTCCCGAATTATTGTAAGTGTTCTTAGGTATTTCAAAAAGAGAACGAGGTGAGTGGGAGAAGGAGATGGTGGGATATCACGCGTCCTACTAGTGAGGGGGCTAGCTGGTAGGATTGGTATAGCAGCAGCGGAGATGGTGGCTCTGCTGTTGTAAGTCTTGCCAAAGTGAGGTAGAGAGGATCGATGGGAG
Source organism: Chara braunii (assembly GCA_003427395.1). Lineage (NCBI taxonomy): Eukaryota > Viridiplantae > Streptophyta > Charophyceae > Charales > Characeae > Chara > Chara braunii. Next base: position 3,927,319 of record BFEA01000011.1, on the reverse strand, counting down.
GGTTTTTTGTGTCGTTTTTTGAATCCTGCTTATTCCTCAAGTCTGTCTTACTCATTTCCTAAGTAGCTCTAATTTTCTGAGTCAAAGCCGGGTAATGGCCCCGGTATCTCAATCTTCCAAGTTCTATGTAAATTTCTATATGGGATGCCGGGCCCGGTTCCCAGCACGTGCTGCTCCCCGCGAATAGATTGGAGCCTTGTTTCCAAAAAAAAAAAAAAAAAAAAAACAATGCCCATCCTCAAAGCTAGTCTGGCGATGGTGGGCAAGCATTTGGGCAGCCCTCGAAACAGGCACTGACTGGCCATGGGAGTGGAGAGCCCTGCTCTGCGGACATTGGACAGCCCACGTTGCAGGTTCCGTTTCCAATCTGTTCCCGATAGGTAGGAAAGCGGTACTGTGGGCAATTTGGAGGCGCCGTTGCATATTGACCATCGACGGCGCACATATAGGGAGGGGCGAGATGACTGAGATCATCAAGGACACATTTGAGATTGCAATCAAGGCTCGATGGACACAACTGATGCAGTCGACAAAGCCCCTCTCCGAAAAGACTAACGTTACTCGCTGCCTAAAAGAATTCTGCATGGACTGCCTGGGAGGGGAACGAGGGGGAGGATAGCAAGTGTACAATGGGATGGTTGGCGAATGGATGACGATCATCGACTGGAAGCGAGAGAGAAGAACTATCGTCTCTGTTTCAACGATTGGACCGTGATCCCTGACGATATCCCCCTCCCCCTCCCACAGACTTCCCAGACCCTTTCGTTTCCCATCCCCAACCATACATTGATGGACTTAAGTTGGTGCGGTAGGGAGTAGGGAATACGGAATAGAGAGGGCCTGCTCAACCGGGACAGGAGAGGATTTCACTAGCTGGGTAGCGAGATTGGCGGATGGGGCCCCTTAATCCGGTCGCCCCCTGGAACTAGGAGTCCCATCCGCATCATTCAAACTGCCACCTACCAATTCCCCTCTGTGCCTGTTTGAGCAGGGCTCTGGAATGATATAGGCAAAAGTCACCCCACAACCTGTGCAGTCAATCCCCCGGGCTCCAAGGCAATCATTGCTGACAGGTTTCATTTTTTCTGCTAATTTTTTCACTAGTAGGGGGAGGGAGGAGCTAGTGTGTAGCAGCAGTGATCTGGTGCCGGGTTCAGGGCGAAGAGGCTCCCCCTCTCTCTAACAGCCTGCTCAGTCAATGCCCTGGATCCCAGGGTAATCAATGCTGGCAGGAAC
>BFEA01000011.1:3868043-3879030 GCA_003427395.1 Chara braunii | reverse complement strand
GGGGACATTCCAGCCCCATCTATTCTGGGGGGCAACGTGCCGGTTTGCTTACCACCGCCAAGCACGTTCCACAAGAGGAAAGAATAGGCAGAAAGAAAGGATACGGCCCCGTACCCCTGTTGCCCTGGACGAGGTGCAATGGGGGCTGGGGGCAGCGCTGTGCCTCCCGGCAGTATTCCCATCCGGGGGCGCATAGTGGCCAGGAAACCTCTGCTCGGTACCCTGACACACACTATGCACCTCCGGGGGGGTAGGTTTGAGGCACAAGCCTATCCCTCGAGTCTCTGGGCCTCCCACTCGTCTTCTTCCATCAGCATGCACAGTTTAAGGCTACTCCTGTACTCATTTCCCTGCCAATGCTACATACTAGGTGTTCCGCATCTGTCTATCTTGTTGCTTATACTTTGCATTTTTGCTTATCCTGCCTCCTATACATCTTCGGAATCCCTACACCTATTTACCCTTTACTTCCCCCCCCCCCCCCCCCCCCCCCCCCCCCCCCCCCCCCCCCCCCGCCTTTCCTCCTCCCTAACCGCCTTACCACTTTCGACCTGCAGTTCCCTCTCCCTGCAAGTAGATCCACTAGTAACCACTCTGAGTCATCATTCCAGTATCCACATCCCCGCCCTTTTCCCTCTATATTTGCTCCCCCGAACGTGGTATCCTACTCCTCCCACCCCTTCCCCTCCCTCGGCTCCCCTTAATGTACAAGGACCTAATATATTCTGCTTCCTAAATCTTTTGCAAACTATTGTACATGTCGACCTACGCTACTCTTCCACATCGACCGGATACTTTTGCAGAGTCAGGCCAAATACCATTCTGCTCGTTGTGGGGTCCCTCTTGAGTCTTGAACAGGCTTGGGTAGGCCCCCCACACTCTCCAAAACTTTCCATCGTCGTTCCCTGCCTCCGAAGATCCACCAGGAGGTGCTTTTCGTAGATTCTCAGATTGTTTTTTTTTATTTATTTATGATTCTCAGATTGTTAGTGTTACTGTTAATAGGTCCTTCCAGGCCTGGCTCCATTTCTATTTTGGGGTCCCGGAGCATCAGTGCGGTTCCTATACCACCTCTGGCAAGTCCACCAATACGATAATACACTCGCGTGACCTCTTGATGCCTCCCCATGTTACGGTCACTGTTTTCATTGTTCTCACCATAATGATTGTGGTTATCGTTGTTGTTGTCAGTGTTGCTGCTAATGCTGCTGCTGCTCCTGTTGTTGTTGTTGTTGTTGTTGTTGTTGTTGTTGTTGTTGCTGTTTGCTGATGTCATTAAATTTTGATGTTTGTTGTTATTTTCATCGTTTTTATGTTCGGTTGTCTGTTGTTATGATTGTTTTTCCTGTTATGTTGTTTTCCAATCGTTTTTCTCATGGCAGTGTGTGTGTGTGTGTGTGTGTGTGTGTGTGGGGGGGGGGGGGGGGGGGGGGGGGGGAGGGGAGAGGGAGGGTCCACTCGGGAATTCATTGCATTGCGCACTTTTGGGGGGCGCACTTGATGAATCCACACGCCGGACGCAAAATTACTGCTTGACGTTTCATGAAATTCCCTACACTGTCGGAATCGATATCCCGATATCAATATCAATCAAAATGCGGATCATCACAGGATGCCCTCGGTCTGCAAAATTGCACACTGGCCATTTGTTTACCTTCCAGCAGCTGCAGCGCCGCAATGAAATGCGAAGATACCCTCCCGCCATTCAATTGCAACAGCAGCCTCCCACTCCGGATTGAAAACGTGGTTGCCCCCGTTACAAGCGAAGCTCCGGCGCATGAAGATCTGAAATGTTGCAACAGTTGCTTGGAACCTATGCCTTCCCAGGTCTCACCTGGTTCCACTCCACCATCTCCTCCTTCTTCTCGGTCATTGGAGGACTCCGACGAAGGAGATATAATTCCCTTGCCCCTCTCAGAATCTGTTTCGCCATCATCGGATTACCCCCCGCCCTCATCCTCCCCGTCTAGCGATTCTCGGACTGCTGGTCCCGAATCCGAAAAATCATCCGTCAGATTACTAGGCACCGTGATAATTCCTGTGGTAGCGGGGTCCTTGGCAGTGATCATTCTTGTCATTGGGCTTGTCTGTTTTTTAAGGTCTGAAAGAGGCCATTGTTGCGGACATGGAGGTCAAGAGCCAACCCCCGCCCCGGAAAATCACATGGACAATTCTCCGGCGCCTGACGGTGCCCAAGAGGGAAACCCAGGGGCGGATTGCCAATGTGAAAACGCAGGGGCGGCTGCCCAAGATGGAAACCCAGGGGCGGGCTAATGACGGAAACCAAAATTGAAGGCTTGGGAGAATTAGCAGCAGGGGAAATGGAGTTGCTGGTGTGTGGCACGATCCCGAAGGTCAGAACCACAGATGGCATAGAGGCCGAAGCCCCAACCAAAGGCTTGGTGTAATCAGCAGGGAGACAGGGTTTGGTGGCTCCGATGGGGCAGGAAGGGAGGGGTGGAAAGGTAGAGGAGGGGGGGGTGGGGGAGGGTGGGGGTTGCATCGAGGTAGGAGACTCGAGGTAAGGTTGTTGGAAATCGTTACCCTCCCCCCGGCAAGTAGCCACAGCAATCCTGGAGATAACATGTCTGGGACCAGCACCAACCCAGCGGACAAGAATGGGACCAGCAACAATCCAGCCGACAAGAATGGGACCAGCAACAATCCAGCGGACAAGAATGGGACCAGCAACAATCCAGCGGACAAGAATGGGACCAGCAACAATCCACCGGACAAGAATGGGACCAGCAACATTCCAGTGGAATGCGACTCAGACTTCAGGGGATTCTTTACTATCCAGTCCGACTGTGATTTCATGCAATGCAGTTACAGTCGCATGGATATGATTGGGACTTAGTAGTCTAGCAGCTGCCAGACGGCAATCCAATGGGGGCACTGTCCTTACTACTAGCAGCCAACAACGCAGAGGGCAGTCCTTGCTTATGGTCAAGAATGCCACAAATGCCATCACGATGGCAGCAACAAAAAAAGAAACGGGGCAAGTAGTTGGGTTAGTGGAAACCAGTAGAAGGGAGGAGTGTGGGAGACGAGGGTGTGGGAAAATCTTCTCTTCTTTGCTCTCATTATTGACTTCGTCAATATAACCTCAATAGTAATTATTCTTACTAATTATCTTCAGCGCAAGACGCCATCATCCACAGAGCAAACTTGTGTCTGCTCTAAATCCAATTTATCATTATGGCATTGAGTTTCATGCCCCTTTTCGAAATACAATTTCCCAAATAGTTCCCTCGCTAAATTTTCTGTAGAATCATTCTGACATCATCATCAGCATCATCACCATCATCTGCCTACAAATCATTATTTAGTATTCTTCATCACTGCCATGTAACTAGTTGATTTCTCCTCACTGGCTTTTTGAGTCAGATTTGGTGAGAAGGTAAGTGGATTAAAGATGGGGCGAGCTCTACTCTACAAAGGAAGCGCAAGGAGGGAGGTGCTAACCTTTGAGGGAGTACAGGCAGACAAGGGGGAGTGTTCTAGTTTGGGGTTGGGGAAGATCCCAGCGGTGGCAGATTAGGGCACAGCTAGCTTGAGATAAATCGGTGGGGGGAACTGATTAGTCAAGGGAGTAAGGACGAGGAGATCACTTTCTCTAGCTGGGGCTGAGGGAATTAAACTGGTTGCAGATCGATTCCGTTCAGCGGGGGCAGCACAGAGAGAGGAGGAGAGGAAGAGGGAGAAAGAGGCAGGGGAGGAGAAGAGAAGTTGAATCTACATCAAGGGTTATCATCATCAATATCATCATCAAAAGCAGCAGCATCTACATCGGTAGCGGTAGGTTTTTCAAAAATTTCCTCTGCTTGCGTTTCATTAGAATATGAGAGAAGTGGGTAAGGTGGGGGAAAACTGAAACTCTATAGGGCATCGCAAGGTGGGAAGTGATGCTCTGTTAGGAGTGGAAGTAGATGGGGGATTGTGCTAATCTGGGGCTGATAATCTAGCAGTGGCAGATTAGGGCAACAGCTTGATTGGGTCATACTTTGGGGGGAATGGTAGGACCTAATGGTGAGTACGGCTGTAAGTGGGACTGTCCGAGGTTGAGGCTGAAAAACGACTACTCATCAGCCTGAGGGCGGTTCATTTCAGCGGAGGCAACAAGGGGCGAGAAGGAACAGTGGGGGGAAGAGGAATAGAATCCAGACTTCACTGGTGCCCCCCGGTGGCTCTCCCCCCAATACCCGACCACGCCACAGGTTAGGTACGAAGGAAAAGGTTGGATATGCGATGCTGGACCCGGTTTCCAGCACAGTGGTGCCATGCTCCAAGATGTAAAAATTGTCAACTTGAAGATGTATTCAAGGGACGCTGGACCCGGTTTCCAGCAGGTGACGCTCCCCACCAATAGACGGAGCGGCCCGCCAGGCAAAGCCTCAATCCCGGTGGTTCTCTTACCATCACCAGGATAGAGGTTTTGTAAAAGGGCCTTTCCTAAATTAGAAAAAAAAAAAAAAAAAAAAAAGGAATCCATATCTACTGATGTCAATCATTATCATCACCACCCTCATCAGATACATCATCTGCTGGGGACTCAACTAAATCAAATCCTTCATTTTTAGGTGTTATTATCAATTTTGCTGATTGTCAGATTGAGATGTGAATGTGCACTTGCCCAGGTTGAGTTGATGCCCGAACGATGCTGACCGGTGCTGGGGCATCGCCCTGTAACCTGAAGTACTAGGAGCTTGAGGTCTTGTAGAGAGATCTGGGGATTGCTGAGGGAGGAAGGCAGTCCACTAATTTGACTGATGGTAACAATCCTGCCGATGATGGTCGGAGCTGGGGTGGGTAGCGCTGCCCTGTAACTTAGCTAAATAGAGAGGGTGTGAGACCGGGTAGAGGTGGGATTGGTACACAGCACAGCATCAGGTGAGGGTTGCTGGAATTGGTAGAAATACCTAGAATTAGGATAGGGTTCCATGTTGGAGTTCTGAGTACTAGAGAACATTCTGATTACCCTTCCTGATCACTCTTCTTTTTTTTTTTTTTTTTTTTTTTCAGAATAGTGGTTCCCCCAACCTCCATCCCAACCCTCTCCCCAAGTAGATAAGAATAACAAGAAGAGAGCTCCCCTATATAAATCCAAATTTGTACGCATACCTATAGTGAACCACCATGGGAAGGTCCCCTAAGGGCAACAACCCCCTTGCATACTCGATTGGAGCCAACATTGAGAAGTGAACTCTATCCAGATTATTACACCAAAGACTAAAGAATCGAGATGCCGGGGCCATTACCCGGCTTTGGCTACAAAAAATACTTCTGACGACATCTAACAGGAGTAGAAGAAAAACCATTGAAACTACTCTTCCCTCTTGTCCATGAACTGCCCCCGTCAAGGGGCGACCCGTTCCCCTTATTGACCCCAGCTCGGGACAAGCCCCTAATGAACCACCACTCCCTCAAGGACGAGCAGTTCCCACCAAAAGCCAGTCCCCGCAGGATAGTGGTTCCCCCAAACCTGAAAAAACACCTCTCAATACCAAACGAAAAATTAGAATCATCTACTCCCCTGCATGCTCAATTGAAACCAAAATTGGAATATCCAAATTATTACACAGAAGGGATAGAAGAAAACACTTTGGAAATACCAAGAAGACAGAGCCTCTCCGTTGTGAAGAGGGTTAGCGTTGCCCTTGTTCTTACCAAAACCCTCATCCTCCTATCCTTGAGCTGCCCCTGTCGAGAGGAGCCCCCTTCTCCTCAATGACCCCAACTCGGGACAAGGACCCTAACAGACCACCGCTCCCTAAGAAACAAGGCAGTTCCCACCAAAAGCCTGTCCCCGCAGAACGGCGGTCCCCCAACCCCTCATCCAACCTTCTCCCTGTTGGAAACGCCCCCCGAGGAAACCCTAACGCAGTAACCCATCGTGCAGAGAACTTTTTTTTTTTTTTTTTTTTTTTTTTTGAAGGCCCATATAAGGCCTCTATCCTGGTGGTGGTAAGAGAACCACCGGGATTGAGGCTTTGCCAGGCGGGCCGCTCCATCTATTGGTGGGGAGCAACACCTGCTGGAAACCGGGTCCAGCGTCCCACAATACCTCTTTACAGAACAATCCGTCTTGAAGGTGGCGCTATTGTGCTGGAAACCGGGTCCAGCGTCCCAAACTCAATCTATTGTTCCATACCTATCGTGCAGCAGGATCGGTTATTGGGAGGGAAACACCGGGGGGCACCGGTGGGGTCTCCTCCCATCCCCTAGCCTCTGCCATCCACGTACTATCGTCATGGCGCCTATTGTGTCTTTGCCTTCTGCAATAGAGTATGTTGAAAAAGGCTGGATCACCAGAAAGGCTGAAAAAGAAAAGACTGAAAAAGACTGAAGTGAGCTACCAAACAACTGAAACCAAGCCGAATCCTACTAAATTCCTCTACAAAGCACCTAGTTGGATAACTCTAAGTCCCCAGATATTCCTCTAGGGCCAGCGGGTGGGGGGGAAAGGGATCACCGAAATCCTGTGCGGGTCTCAACTGCTCGCTGGGATCCACCTTGGTCCAGTCCTTGAAATGAAGCTGATAGTCTCTTTCCAGGTCTTCCTCTTGTCCCTCTCCATGTCCTTCGTTCTGCTGGTCCAACCTGTCTCCTGTCCAACTCACCTTCACGACCCAGCCCTCCCTCTCCCCCCCCAGCCAACTTTCACAGAACCGGGAAATAGTGTCACCTCTGCTGTGCATCTGACTCATATTTTCCTTAACTCTCTGCCATTGTGCCGCGATCTCATGTTGGAAGAGCAACTTTATCTATTCTGTGACTTCCCCCTCTTCCACCCTTGCGCCCTCTAATTCCAGGATGCATCTTCGCCACCATATGGCCCATAGGATAGTACGCCTGCCTAGAGAGTACATATTTGCTACAAAGGCGTTGTTGCGAAAAGGGGGGTAGTGTCCTAGCAGGATTGCCCTCCAGTCCCACGGCCATAATGAGCCTGGAACGATGTGCCGTCAGATCCTATCCCACCATCTCCATAACAAGACCGCTGCAGGACATTGTAGGAAAATGTGCTCAATCGTCTCAGGGCGTTTTTTTCCTGGGAAGTTTTGGCGGCGACCCCGGCACCAGGGAAGCGTCCTTCCTTGCTGTTCGAGCTGTGTATGATCGATCAACCAGTCATTGGCCGGTAGGCAGCGATGAGTGATTTGCCATTGAAGAGCGGAGATTTTTACCGGCCTTTTCTGATACTTGCTGAACCATTGGATAAATTTGAGTGTGCTTCTATCTACATTTAGATGGCGCTGCTATCTGTTCGCCACCACGTCTTTTAGCCCACGCTTGGGTCTGAGCATTCGGTAGACGGACTTCGTTTTTAGGGTGGCTAAATGGACTGTTTTTTCGTCCCCCCGTCCTCGCCCTCCCCTGCCTTTCCACGACCATCGCCATTCTTGGGGATCAAGGGGGAGGTTCTCAATTGGGCTCATTGGACGATAAGCTTTCCAACCTTTCCCTTCTTCGATCACCCGGATGTGATAGACTTCTGATTTTCCTTTCCAGATGAAAGGTTGTCTGCTCTCTTGCAGCCGCCCTGTTTCTGTGATAGCATAGCATTCAATTAGGACTTGCGCTTGATCCACTATGTGTACCCGGCCTATTTGTGATTCGCGGCCAGGTAACCCCACCCAATCGTTTTCTTCCAACATTGGACCTTTCTTAAGTCTAGTGTACCATTGGATGGGGAAACTTTCAATGAATTCTTCCATTGTGGACTCGAGTGAGTGGCAGTAGCGCAGACATCTTTTCATTCTTGTTGCACTTTTCCATTCTCCGCTTTCCCCATCCCAAAGGTCCCCCACCCTGAGTACCCCATGTTTCACCCAATTTTTCCATGGGGAGTCCGAGTTGTTCCTTACCTGGTCGAGAGAATTTGTGATTAATCTATTGTCGAACAACGGTTGTCTGATTATCCCTTCCCATCTGTCCGGGGCGGGGCGGTCGGCGAGTGGGAGCTTCCTCCAATGTTCCTCTGCCGGGTCACCATTCGAGTATTTCCTGGGGAGTCTCCAATATCTGTCCTCGAGCCATATTAGGGGGTCAATTTCTGGTGGGGTTTCCGGAGTCAGGGCCGCGATTTGTGTCAGTGCCAGGGAAACCCAGGGGGAGGAGGTTTCGAAAATAATATGTTGAATCCAGTGGACGCTCAAGGCCTGAAATTGTGTGGAAGGGTCCACTATTCCAAGCCTGCCTCCGGCCTTGGGCTGAACAACGGAGTCCCATGCCACACGACTGATGGCATGGGTATTACTACTATCCCCTCTCCATAGGAAGGCCGCCAGCTGTTGCTTGAGCGTTTTAAGCCCCCCCTTACTCATGGGCCAAATGATGGCTCTATACCAGAGGGTGGCTAGCACAACATTATTGATGACGAGAGCCCGCCCAAAAATTGACGTGTGCTTGTGGTTCCATCTTAGTAGCTTGGCTTGTGCCGGCCCAATCAGCCACTCATCATTTGTGACGGGTTTTCCTTTGGCTGTGAGTGACGCACCTAAGACTCTAAGAGGATCGTCCGGGGGAAGCCAAGTGATGTGCGGATTCTCTGGTGGTCTGCCCCCCTGGTGGTGCAGCCACCAACCCACAGTTTTTTGCCCCCAACTGACGGTCATGTTTGAGACTCTACCAAAGCGGTCCATGAGGGTCTGGATCTCTTCCATGTTTTGTGTATTCGCCTCAACCATAATCGTAAGGTCGTCTGCAAACAAGGAACAGATGGGTACCGCTTCTTCCGGGATATCAGTGATCTTGATTCGAGTTAGATCTTTGTTGTGTCTCAAGTTAGCCGAGAGGGCCTCCATGATGACCAAGAGAAGGTAGGGGGCAATGGGGTCTCCTTGCCTGACCGATCGCTGAAGCTCAAAAGGAGGCGCCACCGATCCATTCACCTGTACACAGGTGGTGACATTTTTGTGTAGGATGCGCACCATTGCCTGAAATTTGGCCCAAAGTTAATTTTTTCCAAGCATTTATCTAGAAAGATCCAGTCGACGTGATCGTATGCCTTCTCGAAATCGATGAAGAAAACCGCCGCGTTTTACCGGTGTCTTTGCGCTAGACAGACAATTTCATTTATCAACAGGATATTCTCTTGTATGTTCCTACCGGTCATGAACCCTGTCTGGGCTGGGTGGATCACATCTGTCAGGATCTCCGCCATACGATTCGCCAAGGCTTTGGAGAGGATTTGCCCTAACTTCAAATCTGAAAAAAACCTTCCCTCTTGTCCATGAGCTGCCTCCGTTAAGGGGCGATCCATTCCCCTTATTGACCCCCAGCTCAGGACAAGCCCCCTAGCGACCCACCACTCCCTCAAGAACGAGCAGTTCCCACCAAAAGCTAGTTCTCGCAGAATAGTAGTTCCCCCAGCCTCCATGCCAACCCTCTCCATATGGGACAGTCCCCTGAGGACAAACCTGAAAACCTGCCTTCTGTTACCCAACAAGAACTTAAAGTGCTCATTATAAACCGAAAAACAAGATCGGGATAAGAAATTCGGAAGAAGGGAAATCGCTCAAACCGTAAAATAGGAATAAAAAAGAGATGAAGTCCTGAATTTGTAGCATCTAATTTAGGAAATCAGTCAAAGATACGAGTTGAATTATTGTGAAATTTCAAATAGGAAGTTGATTTTGATGTCCTCACGGACTTTCGACTCTGATTTCCAGAACCCAGGTTCAAGAAATCGCTCAGACCGTAAATCAGAAGACACTAAGAGGAAACAACAAACCGACAAACAAATAAGAACATAAAGTTGCTCAGACAATAATCAGAAAATACTAAACCGAAGACAGTGAATCGGAAAGTACTAGGCATCTAAAAAAAGACAATCTATTGCGTAAAATAGGACAATCAGTGGATACTCAAAACAACCACTCAAGATCTACTATCTGAAAAACTAAGGCAGAGCAAGTTTTAGGAGAAAACTTTCAAGCAACCCTTTTATCAGAAAAAACCACCATCAGAAAAAAACTGAGATCGTCAGAGGTTTCTTTTTTAGGGATTATGAAACTTGTTAGAATGATAGGATTAAAAGATCAATCTCGGAAAAAGTCGAAGGTGAGTGTGTTATGTTAAAAAACCGAAAAACAGGCACCTCCATGAATCCTCTCCTCCCCTCCCCTCCTCTCCCCCTTCACTCGCATGTGACGTCACCCCTACCTCGCGGGAACCATCGCCCTCGCAGCCCTTGGCGTCCTCCCCCATCAAAACGGGTTGCATGATGCATCTAACACGTAGCACAGGGAGACCTCATCGGAGCCGCTCACCAATCACATGGAGCAACATCTTTATTGGCTAGCACTTAAGAGTGCGACTGGACAGACATCATGATTCTGATTAGCAGAAAAGCATCAGTTTTAGCATCATCATCATCCTCATCCTCATCATCATATGTTGGTTACTCTGGGTAGACTTTGAGGACCCCGGCCTCAATGTTCTCAAATATCAATACAAGCCTTGGGCACTGGGCCCTTTATTTAAAAAATAAAAATAAAAATAAAAATAAAAATCGATGGCAGCAATAACTGAATGCTCGCACCAGCAAAAACAGCGATGCTCCCGAGCAATAGATTGGAGCCATCAAACTGTGCAGGGCCCAACCGAGCGGGCTCTCTTATAGCCTGCCTGGTAGTCGCCTGTCCCCGATGATTGAATTAAAAAAAAAAAAAAAAAAAAAAAAAAAAAAAACAGCATCAACCTTCCAACCACTTTTCCCGCACTTTTCTCCTAAGCGTGGCCTGCACAATTTTTTCTCTCTCTTTTTTTTTTCCCCCCCTTATCAGAATACAAAAAAGAGAGCTACCGGGGCCATTACCCGGCTTCGGCTAAGAACAATTGAAGAAAAAAGAAAGAAAAAAGAAAGAAACAAGTGCGGTAGTACAACGCTTTCGAACTGTAAAGGCAAAAAAAACATGAATGGGCAATGAAAAAATGGCCGTAGTTCGAAAAGGCAGAAATAACAGCAAAAGGCGGTAACATC
>BFEA01000011.1:3817402-3822686 GCA_003427395.1 Chara braunii | reverse complement strand
TGTGTGTGTGTGTGTGTGTGTGTGTGTGTGTGTGTGCGCGTGTGTGTGTGTGCTCGCGTGTGTGTGTGCGAGCGAGTGGGTGTGCGTGTGTGTGTGTGCGCGGGCGGGCGGGTGTGTGTGTGTGCGAGCGGGCGGGTGTGTGAGTGTCTGTGTGTGTGTGCGCACGGGCGGGTGTGTGTGTGTGTGTGTGTGTGTGTGTGCCGTGGGGAGGGTTGGGAAGACCTCCCCCACCAATCAATCAATCAATCAATCAATCAATCAATCAATCAACCAACCAGTTAATCAATCAATAAAAAAAAATAAAAAAATAAAAAAGTAATAAAAATTTGCCCAATCGTTCAATCAAACGGAAAAAAACAAACTAAAGTTAAAAAAAATAAAAGGGGGCTCATTATTTCTTCCCCCCCCAAAAAAAATGGACCCCCCCACTTTGTATTTTTTTTCATTTTTTTCAAGGGGGGGGGGGGGCGCCCTAGTCGTGCGGTGGGAATCCTGACACCGATTGTCAGTACCCCCCTCCCCTTGGTCGTAGCGAGCCGATTTTGGTCGCGGCCGCGGCGGTCATAACCACGGCCCCGTGGCCTCGGCCGCGGACCGCGGTCATGCCCATGGTGACCGCGGCCGCTGGGGATACATAGGCTACATTAAATCTGGATTTCGGCAATCCATAACAACAAGTTTTCATCCTTCTTGTTGTTATATGTAAACGACAATTTCATTTTGACTTTTTCTTTCTTCTTCGGTTTTTCAGCTTCCGTGACCGGTTCTTCTTTCTTCTTGGCCGGTTTCTTAGGTTCTTTCTTAGAACCTTCAGATTTTTTTGGCTTAGCTCGCTTCATTCAAGTTGCATCCTTTATTAACAGTTACTTCTTTTGGGGTTCCTTCTTCACTAACTCCCCCTCTGGTCGCCTCCTCAACTCCTGCCTTGTTCGTTCCCTTTAAGAGTCTAGTCACTGTCTCTAATGAGTCAGTGTTGCAGTTAATCTTCTTTTCGAGGGAAACAAGATACATCATTTTGATCACTGTCTGAATAGTAGTAACCATTTGTCATAGTACTTAACCTCGTTCGTCGAGGTAGTTTTTCCTCAGTCAGGACCGACGCATATATAGCGTCGGCATTTCTGAAGATGTCGGTGTCGGTAGAGCGGAGGTGGGAGAGTGGTGGAACGGTTTAGTGGGGAGTTGTCGGTGGAACCCCCTGATGATGACTGCGTGGTGGCAGTCGAAACGTGTGTCGGGGAGCCGTTTTTTATGTACTTCACTTTATTCAAAGTGTTGTGACTTTTGCATGTGACTTCGTCTGCATGTGATTTTGTCAACTTGCGACTCGTGATTTGTGTGACAGTCATGATTATATCACATCTGGTACGTCACGTGTGAACTGTCTCGGACCAGGCTGAGATAAGTAAGCATGATCGCCTACCTCGTAGGCTGCACCTTTCAGTTCTAAGGGAGAAGTTCGGCAACATTGCAGTGTGTGAAGTATGGCGAATGAGGAGCCACGCAACAATCAAGGCGGCTACAACAGCGGCGGCGCCGCGGCGGCGATCGAGATCATGGCCGAGACCAGGATCGGTACTGTGATCGAGATCGTGAACAAGACAGGGAGTGGGAACATAAAATCGATCAGGACCGCAATCGTAATCAAAGACGTGGACCACCGAGATGTTACAAGTGTAATCGTATTGGACACTATGCCAACCAGTATAGTTGGTTTGATGCGCCGTCTACGTCTGGTGAGACATACCGAGGACAATCGTTTTCACCACGACGTGGTCATCATGTGAAGTCGTCCTCCACAGGCGAATCACGCATGACATCTGAGATTGAGAAGTCGGTCGGAACGTCGCTAGCCTGCAGGAGTATATTTAGCTGGAGAGAGCCAAGAATGAAGAAAGGGATGCTAAGAAGAAAGCTAAGGAGTTGGCCAAGCAGCACGAGGAGGAAGAGAAGATGGAAAGGGAGTGGCGGATCGCCCGAAAAGTCGAGAAAGAGAAGAAAGATGAGGAGAAAAAGCTGAAGATGGCGAAGTTTGTGGACGTATAACTCTCACTAAAAATCGGTGAACTGTGGGAGGAGATTCGTCAGGAGCTACGGAGGGCCATTCGGGGTAAAGCGAAAACTACATCCCCGACAGGTAGCGGAAGAACTAGTAGTGACTCGGACGAAGGCAGTGACAAAGGTTCGGATTAACTACGTGCGATGGTTGGGCGTCTTACGATTAGCGAGAAAAGGAAGAGGGGGGCGAGGACGATGTTTGAGGACAGTCCTCCGATGGAGGGCCCTCCGAAACGGACACCGGCTAGGTGCACAGGGGTGAGACCGATCAGGTTGACACCTCGTTTGAAGTCAAGAACACCAAAGACGAAGGCGCGGTCCAAGGCTACTCGGAAGAGTCGTCTGGAGTCGAATCTTAAGATTCCAGCCGAATGCGGGGTTGAGGGCCGACTTCGGTATATTGATTTTGTTCGGCGTGATCTGATCGATTTGGATGCAAAAGCCTTGGAAGCTATGTGCAAGAGCGTCGGGATTGAGTATCGTGGGAAGATTAATGCGATCTTCGACATTGTTGACCAGAAGGCTGCAGTGGCGTATGGCTTCGAGGATGAGTCCAAAGCAGCAGTTAAGGTCATGAATGAGGAAGAAGTACAGGTCAAGAGTGGTAAAGACGAAGGCGAGGAAGTCGAATCCGAAGCCACTAACCATAAGTAATGGTGCGCGACTCTGCGGCGTCAGTTCCTGTACCTTTGCAATGTCCGGAAGCAGTTGAGCGGGTTCGCCCTTACCATTGAAGTTGTCCTCAGACTCATCATAGTGAGACTTACCTTGTATGGTGACCTAAGATGGTGCCATAAGTTCACGGATTCGTGGTTACGGCTTTTTGAAAGCCTTGGCATCTCCTTCTTGGAGAAGTCGAGTTGTGTATACGCTGTTGTGTCCCCACTCTGCAAGTCTCAGTACTTTGGGAAGACGACTCGCACGGTCAACGTTCGTTGGCGTGAGCACCGGTACGCATGTAGGAATCGTAATCCATCGCACTTCTACCGTTGGTTAGTCCTGAATCCTGATTCCTATTGATGTTGCCGAATCTCATGAACTTGAAGCTCTGGAGTCTTTCTATATTAGGCAGTGGTCTCCGTATTTGAACAGTAAGGGGGCACGGTCGGGGAAACGTAACCGTAAGAGACGTCCCGCAGGTAAGAAAAAACGCATTCGCAAGCAATCTCATCCCACGGTGGTTTGTAGTCGGACACTCATTCCCGTGAGGGTTCGACGGGTGGACCAAGAAGCTGAGACATTGCACTTAATATGTACAAGTGCATTTTCAACACTTTGAAAACTTATCACTCAAAGCTTTAGATACAGCACAACATATTCGCAAGGTGCCGCGTTATAAAAAAATGAAAAGATCTTCCAAGGATTGGCTAAATCCAGTGATCTCCTTTCACGACAGGCTATGGTCCTCGAAATGAGCTTGTCATTCCAGGTGTCTTTCATGCATGCTCCACGCATGAAATAAGTCGTGTCCGTCTCGTTGCACATTTTTGTTGCATTAGCCTATAAAAAAAATAATCTATCTTTTCTTTGTTCACTTTATTGACTGCCAGTGATAGGAAGGAACACAAGTTCAGTTTATCTTTTTCAGTGGGAAATTCTTGGGTCGATACTTGGCATGCGATTGTTAAAGACTTTGGCAGATCTACCATAAAGTTGGAAAACCGAAGAGTTTGTCTGAGCGAATGTAAATCAACTTTTGAAGCGGGGGAAGTTTTCGATTTCCTGTTTTTACGCAGATGGAGACCGGCAAGTGGGCCATATAAGGGCATTTTGATTTTTATTTTGCGTAATCCTAGGCAACTGGATGACATTTTTTCCTGGAGATTTAGCAATCTTTTGAAGTTGTACAATGTTGTGGAAGAGTTTAGTCGCGAGTCCACTAGGCGCTATCTTCGTCGTCTTCTAAGTCGAGTCTTTAGTGTCAAGCACGGTATTTTTATGAATTCTGAGTTGATTGTCCGCAGTGGCTTCGGTGATCGTATTAAACTCTCAGAAGTTCGGAAAGTCGTCAACGACCAAGTAATGAAATGTGAGCTACCTCCTTGTTTTGGTAAGCGGTCGCGTCGGAAAATCCGCACGGTTTGAACTAAGAATCGTATCGTGGGGGATATTCTGCACAACCAGAGGTCCTTTGCCTCTAAAAGTGTGCTTGCCTGTGCTTGTTCAGGTGTGTCCACTCCTTCAGAGAATGGACATGTGCGCTTCCGCTTAAGTAACCTCGAGGGGATGCACCCATTAATAGGTTTTGCTAAGAATATTCCAGTGGAGAGAAAGAGTGACAGACTGATGAGTTTAAAGAACGAAGTTCAGGATAGTTTTGTTCGATGGAAGAAATGTACTGTTTCCCCAATGATCAGGATCGAAGAACTCCATTCTTGTTTAGTTAAAGGTGACGACATTCCGAAATCTGCTCTGTCGTTGAATGTTGTGCATGAGGTTAAAGCAAGATTCAGCGGGTTGGTAATGACCCCACTAGACCACAACCCAAGAGAAACTCTTGTCCTCTGTCCCAGACTGTATTACGAGGCAATGATGGAAACCTTTGTGTGGAATCCAGGTTACATGGTTGTTGACCAACCGGATGTTGTCATGCTACGCGCAATTAGGGAGGAGGTTGATATGATGGGTTTGAACCGCTTCGCGAAGTCGGACAAATCAGGATCCTTCGACAACTCCTACGTTTTGCCTAAACACAAAGACCTTGACCGTTATAGACCAATCTGTCCAACTTACAGCGAACCAATGGTGAGGACTGGTAGGGCCGTATCGAAAGCATGAAATCATATGCTTTTTCGTTTGCCCAGGAATTGGCACTTTAATTTGTCGGCGGTCTCCGAACTAGCAGATAGGCTCAAGAGTATTAATGCAAGGATCGGCAAGATGCCCGAGTAAACACGGATCTCGACCTTTTCCTATGACATCAAGGATATGTTTAGCCTTCTGCCGCACGAGTGTATCTTGGAATCGGTTGATTGGCTGATCTCAGTGTATTTGCAAAAGGGTAACGATTTTGTTCGTATTAATACGAGAAGACGGGGGGCCTCCTTTGGCCTCACAACTGGGGGAGACCATTGGAGGAAGCTCGATTTAAGAGACGTTCGCAATTTTGTGCACCTTGAACTAAAGCATACGTATACGTATGCAACGGGTGTACTACTGAGGCAGATCATCAGTATTCCCATGGGTAAGAGTACGAGCCCCCTGTTAGCGTGTATTATGTGTGCAT
>BFEA01000011.1:3762639-3776617 GCA_003427395.1 Chara braunii | reverse complement strand
TCTCTCTCTCTCTCTCTCTCTCTCTCTCTCTCTCTCTCTCTCTCTCTCTCTCTCTCTCTCTCTCTCTCTCCACAGAGACGTTCAATCCGACTGTTCCAGACCTGTGTCATTTCTCCGAAATACATTTTCAAAAATAAGGAGAAAAACTGTTTCTATCGTTTTTTTTTTGTTTTTTTAATTTTTTGTTTCTAATTTATTAATGTTGAAATGGCGTCACACCGTTGAGTTTTCTGAACTAAAACACAGTAGGCGGGACCAGGGGCCTCGACCGACTAGCCAAGCGTTACGCTTGGAGGCTGGGCTTTCGATCACCGTGTGGCCCGGGGTGACGCAAAACAGCCGCCGATTGCCCTCCACATCAATTGTGATGATGTTTACGAGTAGGGCGAGCGGTTTTTCCTGGCTGACGGCCAATAGGAAGTTTGTTTGTTTTTTTTTTGGTGTTTTTGTTGGCCACTTTCCGTTGGAGCGAAGCTTCAATAACAACAATTTTTGACCCATGGGGTGATATCCAAGCTTCGCACCAACGGATTTTCGCTTGGAAAGTCTGAAAAAAATGACGAATGGAAGTAATAACGGCGTCATTTTGTGCAGTGCCCACAAATAAGGGCGAGAAATGTGGTGACAGTGCATTCCTTTCAATCGGATGCACAAACCTAATACGCGTCTACATTTCGAAAACATGGTTGTACGTTGCCTACAAAAGTGTTTAGGTGCTGAAACAGACATGAGTACCTCTTGGCCAACTCACGTCCGTACTTTCCTTATCATCACAAGGGCGCAGTGTCGGGGTGAATCCATGCTTGGCTTAGTTTAACGGGGTCACATGTATTGGAATGAAACGGATACGGTGTAATAATGACGGATGTCAGTCATTATTGCAGGCTCCTTATCAACAGGGGAAAATAAAATGCAGGAAAACCTTTCTTTCCTATTTTTTAAACACATTTCGCATGCCACACACCGTTTTACGCTTGGCTAGTGGGTCGAGGCCCCATAACCCTGGACTTTGTGGTTAGAGAGAGAGAGGGAAAAGAAAAAAAGGGATTCAACGGGGATTCAACGGGATTCAACGGGATTCAACGGGGATTCAAAGGGGATTCAACGGGGTTCAACGGGATGAAAATGTTTTTTGCTCAACGCGCGTCGACGCGCCGTCGAGCGACGTGTCTGAGGCCCAATGCCCCCTCCCGTTGAACAGTATTCAACGGGTAGGGTTCGTTGTACTATTCAACGGGGATTCAATGGGGCCCCGAGGGCTATTCAACGGGTACAACGGAGTTGAAACTTTTTCGTTGCACGTTGAATAGACACATAGGTTGTAGTTGGGATGCGAGGAAAATGAGGGTGTGGATGGGCGGGGGTTTACAGGCATATATCCAGGGAACCCGGGTGGGGAGGAAAGGGGTCAGGGAACTCCTCTGCAGGTCTCATGGGGATGCTTGGATCGATCGACAACCACTCCTTGAATCTCAGGTGGTAGTCCCGTGGGACATCCTTGACTCGTGTATCCTCCCTTCCTCCTCCACCTTCTCAGTCACCTGTCCGAAATACTTCCGCTACCCATCCTTCCCGGTCCCCACCCAGCCAGTCCCTGGAGAACTGAAGTAACCGTTCCCGGATGTCCTTGGGTCTATGAAGCGAATCGAGTATCTGCTTGGTTGATTGCCACCTGTGCGAGATTTCCAGTTGGAAGTGTGTTTTGAGTTGTTCCACTCTTTCTTCTCCTTCTACTCGGACGTGGTCTAAGGTTAGGACACAGCGTTGCCACGACAAGACCCAGAGAATAGTTCTTCGGGACAGGTGGAACATATTGGACACAAAAGTATTATCTTGGAAGGGAGGGTAGTGACC
Organism: Chara braunii; assembly: GCA_003427395.1. NCBI lineage: Eukaryota > Viridiplantae > Streptophyta > Charophyceae > Charales > Characeae > Chara > Chara braunii. The sequence goes on along the minus strand of BFEA01000011.1, from coordinate 3,774,763 downwards.
TATCAGGATGGCCCGCCAATCCCACGGCCACGGATGCCCGGGGACCATTTGCTGCCACACCCTATCCCACCATCTCCAGGTCAAGGTTGCAGTTGGACATTGCAGAAATACATGCTCAATTGTCTATGCTCTCTCTTTAACCGGAAAAAACAGGAGGCAACGAGAGCACCACGGGAGTGCACGACCTTGTTGTTCCAGCCGCGAATGGTCAATCAACCAGTTGTTTGTAGGTAAGCACCGGTGTAAAATCTGCCATTGTAAGGATGTGAGTTTCGCCGGTCTACACTTTATGTCGCGGAACCAGCGAATCGGTGTGAGAAGCTGTCTTTCCACATTGAGATGCCTCTGCCATCTATCAATCACTGTTTCCTTTAGGCAGCGCTTAGTTTTGAGCATTCGGTACGTCGCCTTCACCGAGAGATTCGACAGTGTTTTGGGTTTTAGTTGGCGCGGGTGGTGCTGTGACTTGCGGTACCAGATCCACTCCAGTGGGCCGATTGGTAGGCAGGCTAAAGCTAGCTCAGGAAGGAAAGTATGTCGGTAACAGTCAGTTACCACCTTCTTTCATAACCCTAATGCGATGTAGTTCCTTCTTCAGGGTCCATTGAAGGGGATCCCGGCTCCCTTCGAGACCTCCGTTCCCCTTTACCCTGTACCACTCGAGCAATACTTCGTCCGGGCGATCTAGGTGAACCAGGCCCACCTTATCAACCCTCCCTTCCTTAGCCACCCAGTCTCATTTTTTTAACAACTGGCTTGAGGCCTCTACTCAGAATGGTCCGCCATTCTATCGAGAGCGCTTCCGTTATTTCCTCGAAGGCCCCTTCTACATTGTGGCAGTACCTCAATTTCGCCCTTTGTTTCTCCGGGCTTTTCCAGTCCTTCCTCTCCTCGTCTCACAGATCACCCACTCTAATCACTCCATGTTTTACCCAACCTTTCCATGGGGCGTCTGTACTGCAAAAAAATTGGCTTCGTTTGTTGGTGATCCACTTGTTTCCAAAGAAAGGTTGTCTAGCCACCTCCTCCCACCTGTCCGGTGGTGGTCGATTCGGGGGCGGGAGTTTTCGCTAGATTTTTAGCATTCGGGGTCAGAAGTCGTCCTTCCTCCCTTCCCCTCCCCGAGGCCCCCGCGGCACCTTCCAATAGCAGTCCTCTAGCCATTGGAGAGGAGGGACGGACTGGGGGGCCTCAAGGGAGCAGACAAGCGATTTGTGTCTGTGTTACCGCGCGTTCATTGAACGCGGGTTTCGCGTTCAAGGTATGAACGCAGTGAACGCGTTCGCGCAGGGGGGTGGGCGGGGTGGGGGGGGCCTTTGGGCAGTGTGGGGAGCGGCGGCGGTGGTTGGGGGGGCTGTGGGCCAAAGCCCTTGGCGAAACGGGGAAAAAAAATTAAAAATAAAAATAAATAGTGTGTGTGTGAATTTGTGTGTGTGTGTGTGTGTGTGTGTGATAGGTCCTTTTTTTTTTCGGGGGGTGGGGCAATCTCCCCCGCTCAGACGGCCCATGCAGGCTATTTGAAGGGTCCTCGCAGCCATGTCGCGCAGACGCCCCCACCAAAGTCAAGGCAGGCAATGAATATGGAGTAGAGCACGAGCGGGCCGAATATATACTCAAGGTTCGAATTCAAGTCTGTGTTTCAGCAGTTATGGGTTACTCACTTAGCTAGGCCCTGTTGGTCTCTGCACGTGACTCTTAGGGCTTGGCTGCACTACTCACCAAATTTGCAAAACTAGAATGAATCTTCTGCAGAACATGGAATAATACGCCRYCATATATTTTGTCTTTTGTGCATGTGGTGAGTAGAGGCCCTCAGGGCCACTGCACGTATTCCTAACTTCCTAAGAAAAGAAAAACGAGAAAAAAAAAAAGAGAAAAAAGAAAAACCTCAAAAAAAGAAAAACGAGAATTTTTTCTCGTTTTTCTTTTCTTAGGAATATGTGCAGTGGCCCTACGGGCCTCTACTCACCACAGGCAGAAAAGACAAAACATATGGCGGCGTATTATTCCATGTTCTGCAGAAGATTCATTCTAGTTTTGCACATTTGGTGAGTAGTGCAGCCAAGCCCTGAAAATCACGTGCAGATACCAACAGGGCCTAGCTAAGTGAGCAACCCATAACTACTGAAACACAGACTTGAATTTGAACCCTGAGTATATATTCGGCCAGCTCGTGCTTTATTTCATATTCACTGCCTGCCCCGATGTTGGTGAAGGGTCTGCGCTACATGGCTGCGAGGACCCTTCAGATAGCCTGCATTGGCTGTGAACAAAAAAAAAAAAAAAAGGAGTACATGTGTGTGTATGTGTAAATATTGTGTGCATATGTTCGGGTGAGGGTATTTCGTGTTTTTTTTTTTTACTTCGTTTTTTTAATTCCCGTAGTCCTCGACGCGCGCGCACGCCCCGCGGGGTCACGTTCAATTTTTTCGTGCTTCGTCGCGCACAGCGCGTTTGAATGCGACTGAACGTGGCCCCAGGGGGTATGAACGAGCGCGTTTGAACGTGAACGCGCGTTCGGTGCGTTCAACCGGTTGCACAAATTTGTGCCAATATCAGCGGCCTCCATACTGATGGGTGCGAAAAAATCAGGCGCACAACCCATTGTAACTAAGAGTTTGGGATTGAGTGAGAGGATCTAGAATCCCGAGACCACCACACGCCTTGGGTTGGGTAACTGAGTCCCACGCCACCCGGCTGATGGCATGGGGATTCTCACTGTCCCCTCTCCAAAGATAGGTTGCCACCTTCGTGACCTTCCTTTTCAGGGTCTTTAGGGCCCCTGGGCTAAGAGGCCAAAGTACTGACTTGTACCAAAGGGTGGCCAAGACAACGTTATGGATCACTAGGGCCCGACCGAAGAGTGAGGTGTGATGGTGATTCCATTGGGAAAGTTTGGCGCCTGCCGGGGCTGATATTCAGCCGTCATTTTCGGGGGGTTTGCCTGTCGCTGTCATTTTTACCCCCAAGATCCGAATGGGGGATTCGGGGGCCACCCCGGTAATATGATGTCCTTCCGGAGGTCGGCCCCCTTGATGGTGAAGCCACCAGCCTATCATTTTGTGTCCCCAGTTGACAGCCATATCCACGAGGTTGCCAAAAAGGGTCATCAGTCTGTATATTATTTCCATGTTTTGCTGTGTGGCGTCTGCCACGATTGTGAGGTCATCCGCAAATAAAGAGCAGACTGGAACAACATCCTCAGGCATGTCGGCTATCCGAACTCTCTTTAGGTCTTTGCATTGTTGGAGATTGGTTGCTAGTGCTTCCATCATGATAATGAATAAGAAGGGGGCGATGGGATCCCCATGTCGGACTGACCGTTGCAGTCTTATTTATGGGTCCATCGACCCATTAATTTGGACTCTTATGGTTGCGCTATGGTGCAGAATATGTATCCATCTCCGAAAATTGTGGCCAAAGTTCAGTCTCTCCAGGCATTTATCCAGGAACGTCCAATCTACGTGGTCGTAGGCTTTCTCGAAGTCGATGAAGATGAGTGCGGCGTTGCTTTTGGTTTGATGGGTCAGGCTAATCATCTCATTGACAAGAAGTATGTTCTCCTGGATGTTCCGATTACGAATGAAGCCGGTTTGAGGTGGGTGAATGATGTCTTCCACCACTTCGATCATTCTATTGGCCAGAGTTTTTGACATCATTTTATAGACCACTGTTAGGAGGGTGATGGGGCGGTAGTTCCTGATGTTCATTTAATCCCTTTTTTTATGAAGTAGCGATAGCACCCCTTGTCCTACTAGCTCTCCTAATTCGCCGGACTGCCACACCGCTCTATAGACATCCATTAGGTCATCACTCTGGAGGGGCCACATGGACTCCCATAATTCTTTGGGGAAACCGTCCACGCCAGGGGTTTTCTCCTCCTCCATTTGCATGAGTGTTGTTCAGATCTCCTCTTTGGAGACTTGACGATCCAAGTGGTCTTTCTATACTGAGGAGAGGCGGCCCTCCATCGGACGTAGGAACTCCTTTAGCTCCTTCCGTCGATGTTCCTCCTCCTGTTGGGGGATGTGTGATGAGAAGAAATCCTTGTAAAAGGTCCGAGCAATCCTTACGCAGTGAGCTGTGGTGGTGGCTAATTCGTCAGTCGCTGGGTCCAAGAAAGCTTCGATAGTGGTACGGTGAGCTCTTATAGAAGCCATGCTGAAAAATTGGGAATCCATAGTCCCTTCTGTAGTCCATTTCGCTAATTTTCCTCGAATCCTAATTCCTTGTCATCTGTGTTGTGCTAGTTGAAGAAGTTGGTCTTGCAGGCTATGAATATCAGGGATGTGGTCATTAGAATTGTCCTGGTTAACCAGGTTGTGAAGTCTTATGTGAACATGAATTCCGTGTGTGTGTCGTCGGTTACCCAACAACTTCGAGTAATCCTTACATTTTTTGGCTAGAAAAGAAAAAAAAGTCTGTTAGTGAACCATTGGATTTCTGAATCAAAGATGTGTTTCTGGCCTCTCCAATAATTCCAGACATCCCGGATGTAGGATTGGAAGGAATTATCCTGTAGTAGTGATGTGTTAAGCTTGTAATACCTAAACCTTCGATCCGGTCGCTTACGAAAGGAAAAGATGGCCTTGTATAGGCGGTGGTCTAGGCCTGTGAAACCGCGCGCTCAATCAGAGCGGCCCCTTTTCAGCGGTTTTTTAGCGCCGCTCAAAACCGCGCTCAAGCGCGCCTTGAGCGCGATGAGCACGATCGCGGACGGGTCCCAAATGTGGGGAGGGGAAGGGCGGAGGGGGGGTTTCGGGTTCCCAGGCAGGGGAGGGGGGGGGGGGGAGGGGGGGGGGGGGAGGGGATCTGGGGGTTCGGGGGACCTGAGAAACAACCGTTAGTTTTTTTTTTAATTAAAAAAAAGAAAAAAAAATTCCTCTTTGACATTTTTCATAGAAACCCTTGCAGGTAATCTATGAGGCCTCTGCAAATAATATGCAAGGGGCTACTTGCCGCGAGATTGGCAGCATTCAAACACATCACACAGCAGCAGCACGCCACCTATATGTGGTGTGGATTCACATTAAGGTCCATGTTTCAGCAGTTATGGGACCACTGAGCACGTGATTATCTGGGCAGTAGCAGGCCAACTCACCACGTGATTTTTAGGGCTTCCCTCCACTACTCACCAAATGTGCAAAACTCAAATGAATCTTCTGCTAGAACATGGAATCATACGCTGCCATATGTTTTGTCTTTTGTGCAAGTGCTGACGAGTGGAGCTAGGCCCTTAGGGCCACTGCTCGTAGGTAAAGGAAAACAAAAGAAAGAAAGAAAAAAAAAAAGGTGCAAAACTGAATCTTCTGCTAGAACATGGAATCATACGCTGCCATATGTTTTCTCTTTTGTGCAAGTGCTGACGAGTGGAGCTAGGCCCTTAGGGCCACTGCTCGTAGGAAAAGGAAAACAAAAGAAAAAGAGAGCTACAGTAGTAAGAAGTTGTAGCCCATAACTGCTGGAACACAGACCTGATCCGATTCATAAGATATATTGCTGGCCTGCTCCACTCTTGCCTGAAATTCGACGAATGTCTCTGGTGAGACATGAGAGCCCTGCAGATTCTCTGTTGGGGCCCCTCCAAAAAAATGACTGAATTCAATAAGGAAATGGGTGCGGGTGCGCAAGAGAAAACTCTATCCCCAAACCCCACCCTACCCCCAACCCCACAGTACCCCTAACCCCGCCTTAGCTCCACCCCCCACGGTCCCCATCCCCCAAAAATCCACCCTGCACACAATTATTTTTTTTTTTGCGTGGAAAGGGCCGCAGGGCGTCCCCTGGCCATGCGCAACCCCGTGGCGCACGTGCGCTGATTTTTTTACGCTCGTGCGTGCCCAAAACCACTTTGAGCGCGTTTGAGCGCAGCGCGGGGGTCTTTAAGCGCTCGCGCGCGCGCTGAAGCCCGCTCATACGGTTTCACTGGTCTAGGCCGGAATGGGGACTATGAGGAAAGATAGTGGCTAGTTGTAGGGCATTCTGGATCTCTTGTGAGAGTAAGATCAAGTCAATGCGAGATTTTGAATGTCGAGCGTGATCATTGGTGCGGTAACACGTATAGGACCTTTTTGTCGGATGTAAGTGTCTGTATGCATCCACCAGGCTTAGGGTTTTGCAAAGATCTGCTAGTATTCTCTTGTCCTTTTCTGCGTAGCTAGGGCAGGGATCTCGAGAACCCCATCTATCCATCCATCTATCGGGTGCAGCGTTGAAGTCACCGGCCATAATCATTGGGACGCCTTGTGGGACGAGTGTTTGAAGGTGGGTGAAAAAGTGTGCCCTTTCCGTTACATTGTTAGGGGCGTATACGCAGAAGATGCTAACTAGTTCGATCTCCAGCATCCCTAAAATCGATATCCACCTCCCTTGTTCCTCATCTGCAACCCAGTTGACTACCTCTACTCCAATTTATTGGTGGGGAGTATCACTTGCTGGAAACCGGGTCCAGCGTCCCATGACAGAATACAATATTGAAAGCAAATAAAGGAAGAGCCATAATTGCCTCTTCAGTCCCCTAGGAACTGCCAACTATGTCTCTCAAAACTAGCTATTTCTGCCTACCTTTAATATCTCTTGAATTTGCCAGTCTTCTCCCAAACCAAACCATTGCGTCTTTGGCGCGCGCTGGCGGAAATATAACCTGGACCTGGTAGAGGAACTGGAAGTCTTGAACTGGATTAGATCAGGCCTGGCCTATGAAACACCCGCGGACGTGTCCGCGGGGTCGAGCTCGGAGGGCGGCCATATTCATGTGCGCATCCGCGACTGGCCTCGGCCGCGCCGCGGACATGAATTTACACGAATTTTCCTGAATTAAATAATGGGTAAAATATATATATATATATATATATATATGGGGTTGTAGGGATTTTCAAGCCCTTCAACCCCATATTTGTTTTTTTGGAAACACATAATTGTTTTGAATTATAAAAATTAAAAAACAGAAAAGGTGGAGAAGAGAAATTGAAAAATAAATTTAAAAAAAAAGTTTTTTTTTGGGGGGGGATTTTTGGTTGGCAATTCTTAGTATTCTTCGTTTTTAGGGTTTTTTTTTGTGTGTGTGTAATAAAGAAACAATGAAGGAATGGAAAAAAAAGAAGTATTTTTTTTTCCGGGGTGTATTTCTGTTTGTGTGTGTGTGTGTGTGTGTGTGTGTGTGTGTGTGCGCGCGTGTGGTGAGTTGGGGGGGGAGGGGGCGACCCCTCCCCCACCAATCAATCAATCAATCAACGAAGAAAAAAAAAAAGCAAAATCGAATGAATCTTCGGCTAGAACATGGAAATATAGAATGCGACCCCGCCCCCACCAATCAATCAATCAATCAACGGAAGAAAAAAAAAAAAAAAAAAAAAAAAGCGCTTTTTTTTTTTTTTTTTTTTTTTTCAAATTCCTTCCATCACAGCCAAACCCCCCTCCCCAAAAAAATGTTTTTTTTTTGTTTTTGTTTCTGTGAGGGGGTGGGGCTGGGGTTGCGCCACCCCATGGCACTTCCCGAACCCAGGCTCGGCAAGGCTCGGTGCGCAGTGAAAATCAGGGTCGGACTCGGCAAAAGCAGGCTCGGAGGTAGTGGTGGTTTGAAGAACCAGGGATCTAGGACGAGCTTGCCCTCCACCAGTTTTGCGATGGCCTCATTGATGCACCAAGAGCATCCCACCTCTGCAACAACCTGGACTTCTTTTTTCCTTTTTTTTTTTTCTTTTTTCAAGTTTTTTGTCTAACAGAGGCTCCGATCTATTCGAGGGGAGCAGCACCTGCTGGGAACCGGGCCCAGCATCCCATTTGAGACCTAAACAAAACGAAGTACTTCAAGGTCCGAACCTACTGTGACATCCTGCCAGCATTGATTACCCTTCTCATGAGGGGATTGACTGCGCAGGTGATGAGAGTAATTTAGCATCAAATCTGCTTGCTTTTTGCTACTACTGTTAACTACTGTTGCCCTCTGATTCCCTCCCCCATCCACTCAGTCCAGCACAAACCATTGCCTATCCACTAGGGACAGGGGAGATGGGGGGAATGGGTCGGAAAAGTCCGAATGGGGGCGCATTGGGATTGAGGGGTGGACTTCTGTCCAGTTGTTAAATATATACGAGCTTTGAAAAGTGATAGCTATTTCTTTTTTTTCAGGGGGGAAAGGGAAAGGGTTGGGGTGTTAGCTGTGAGGATCATGTATGCAAATGGCAGGGCAGTTGGCAACTTGGCACCCAGTTTTGTGTGCCCCGACTCGGAGTCCCTGACGTATGTCTTCTGGTTTACTTACCTTCCTTTGTGGACCAGGTTTCCAAGCATGTCGGAGCTGCAGTACTACCAGCAGGCCAACCAAACGATCTTTCAGCACACGTGCATCCAGCACCCACTGTCGGTTGCTTTCCGCACACAACTGACAATCACGGACTTCCTCCTCACTGGGTACATGTACTATGGATCCATCGCCGGCACTTTTTCCATCTTCCCAGGGAAGGTGAGGGGTCCCTTTGTTTTTTTTTAGCCCTGTTTTCTCTCTCGCTGACCCTTTTGGAGAAGAGCTCAAATGAAGAAATGCATGCATCCATGTTATTTTTTTGGGGGGGTGGGGGACGCCGGGGGGGTGGAGCCTGGGGGGGGAGGGGGTGCGGGAGGGGGGCACGGGGGGCACCAACCACCAAAGGGTGTAGAATACCTTCAAGTACACACATTAATCGAGAAATTCAATGCGTTCAAGTTATCTGATGGATGATCACTGATCAGCCGTGGAGGGTGTGCAGGGAGTCAGTCTGTTGAATAGTTGCTGAAAGCAAATGCTGATACAATACAGCTACTATCAGAGTGCTCAGGCACTCAAACTGTTACAGTAGCAAGCTTTTTGTTTTTTTTTTTCAAATGAACAAGTGCTCCAGTCTATTCGTGGGGAGCAGCATGTGCTGGGAACTGGGCCCAGCGTTCCATATCGAATTAGGCAAGGACCCACAGGACCGCGGAAAGGAAAAACTTTGCCGCAAAGCTGTTTCCAGGACCCCACAGCCTGCCGCAAATGTCCTGGAAAAGGTGAAATTTCTTCTGCAAACCCTTTTCCAGGACCCCACAGACCGAAGATTGCGGCTTGGAAAAACATCAATTTGTGTTTTCACATAGTCCGCGGCCTGGAAAAGTCTCACGGGAGGATTCCTCGCCGCAATTTTGTGCCGACTGTAGAGGGTAGGGGGGAGGGCATGTTGTTTCTGGAGAAGTCTCGGAAAAGGCAGCAGCCAATAGAGATGAAGAGCGCCACAAAAAAAAAACAAAAAAAAAAGGAAAAAAGAATAAAACAGACGAGTGCCAACGGAAACAGGCAACGATTGGCTCAAGTGATTTCCAAAGGGTTTTCCAAAAGCATTTGGCCCTCTGCGATGGGGTCCCGGAAAAAGTACTGTCCGACTTTCCAAGATGACTTGCCCGCTTTTCATGGGCCAACCACTTTTCCATCCGCAAAGCTGTGGGGTCCTTGCCTTATACAGATCATTGAGAACATTTGAGGTCGTTTGAGGTCATTTGAGATACCGGGGCCATTACCCGGCTTCGGCTGAGAACAATCTGTGAACACGATGAGATTCAGAAACATGGGGAGGATCCTGAGTATCTAATGACCTATTAGGGAAGTACTCATGCAATAACCTGCCACAGAGGTCCTACAAATGCTCACTACCCTCAGGTTCCCTGACAAACCCTTCTAAGACTTCCCAACGCCGTCTTACTCCCTGCTGAGCTCTTCCAGGCCTCACGTCCCCACCCTGCTGGGTTACAGGGCAACACAACTCGCCCCAGCTCCGAGCAGCGTCATCCCAGCAGCAACCCTTGGTCGTCCCTTGGGATGCCCACCCCAAAGCATCCCCAGATCTCTCTACCAGGCCTCACGCTCCTGCATCAGCAGGTTACAGGGCAACACCCCAGCACTGGCCAGCGTCGTTCTGGCATCGAACGGCCACAGATCACTGAGTATAACAGCATCGAAACCGCCTAAGATGGATTGCTAAGAAACCGTGAAGTCCTAAGACATTCATAAGAACAACCGACTTTTTTCCTTCAGACTCTACCAAGTCAATAGAATATGTGTCAACACTGGCAGGGGTGTGTTTAAAAAAAAGAAAAAAGAAAAAAAAAAAAAAGAATATGTGTGTCAAAAAGCCTCCCCATCACGAATCAGATAGGTGAAACCTATTCAATCCACCTACGACCACCAGCAGCATGGCTAATTGCAGCACGAACCGAAGCTCTTCCAGGCCTCATGCTCCCATCAGGTTAGATTACAGAGTTGCACCACTTTGCTCCAGCACCGGCCAGCATTGCTCCAGTTACGACCCCCGATAACCGAGTGCTCACACAGGCCAGTTTCCTGAACAGATTCACAACGACAAAAAACTAATTCCGTTGAAATGGAAGAACCAAAAGTTCAAAACTTTTTTTTTTTTTTTTTTTTTTTTTTTTTTTTTCAAAAAACACCCCTTCCTGTGCTGGTGCTGCTGATAAGAGCAGACGGCACTAGCACCGGAGGAGAGGCTCCATCTATTGGTGGGGAGCGTCACCTGCTGGAAACCGGGTCCAGCGTCCCATTTTACAAAGAGGAGAATAGTTGGAAAATTCTGGAACCAATGACTGTGCGTGGCTATGGGACCTGCCAGCATTGATTGCCCTGCAGAATCAGGGGATTAACTGAGCAGGATTGTGTGAGGGCCAAAGGTGCTTGTAAAGACCAAAAGAGCAGCCTTAACGAAGCAGCCCTGTGTAGACCTTGGAAAGCTGCTGTTACCTTTGTATCTCTTCACCCTCAGAGGGAGGGCGCCAGATAGGAAATTCGGGACTGATACTGTGAACCGGCCGCTTGTTTCACCTACAGGCGAGACAGTTTGCCTGTCTGGCCTACTTGTAACGACTATCCCTACTTACTCGACTCTGCAGCTGTCGTCTGTACTTGTAGTAACCATTTCGTGATTGAACTCCAACTTCCACTGATGCTGCCGGCGGGGACAGTTGGCAAGCTGGAGCAGACAGGCCCTGGAATAAGTATCAGTACCTAACTGCGGGTGCTGGGGGAAGAACCAAAACCGTGTTGCTCTGTCTTCGCTTCGTGCAATGTTCGTTTGCAAGCACTTGAAATCATGAAATCTTGAATTGCAGCGCTGTTTGTCTTCCAACATTCGGGGGCCAAGTCCCACTAGCAGGGGTTTATGTTAGTTGTGGATTCGTGGGACAGCCAGAACACCATACACTCCAAGTCCCACTAGCAGCATCAAGTTTCCTCAATGCCCGAATCTGGATGTGTTTGTTCAGAGGTGCAGTAGTAGTTATGGATCCGTAGATCTGGGCGTAGTAAGCCCTCCTCCGTGCAAGCACAGACTCGAACCGGCGACCTCGGCCTCAAGAGCCAAGCCTTTTTTTTTTTAGGGTGAAGCACCCGAGCGGGAGCGAGGGTTGCTTGTAAGAAGCAAACATATGTACCGCAAACATCAGTCACCAGCCACACTCGAAACTCACACACAAACGCACAAGTCGAGTCATAGCTGTAAATCTTCAATCATTATTTGAAAGTATGAACATGCTAACAGGTGGTTCTTAACAATGTTTTGTAACAGTGTACGCACTCGATGAAGATACGAAGACGTAACCCACACTTCATGGCTTCGCCATGCAACCAAGACCCTAGTCCTGGAAACCTACGATAATCATAGAAAACTACGACAATGTGGGTACCGTGACGCCCTCCAGCCCAACCCATTACGTCACCGTCCTTCACGGACGAAAAGGAGTTAGCCCGTTCCTGCTATCAGTCTTATTGACTCTTATATCACCTTTCTTCGTCAAATCAACCGGTCCGACCATCGAGTCCTTCATCAGTCAAATAGAGAAACGTAACCATGACTATCAGCACCACTTAATAAGCCTACAAAAAGGCTCTTGGTCCGGTAGTTGGTTCAGCTATCAGTCCTATATCACCTTTCTTCGTCAAATCAACCGGTCCGACCATCAAGTCCTTCATCAGTCAAATAGAGAAACGTCAACCACGACTATCAGCACCACTTTGATTGATTGATTGATTGATTGATTGATTGGTGGGGGAGAGGTCCTCCCTCCCCTCCCCCCGGCATACACACACACACAGCGAAACGCA
>BFEA01000011.1:3708950-3720801 GCA_003427395.1 Chara braunii | reverse complement strand
ATAAGAGAGAGGAGAGAGTTCTCTCTCTCTCTCTCTCTCTCTCTCTCTCTCTCTCTCTCTCTCTCTCTCTCTCTCCCTTCCGTTTTATTTCTTCATGTTGCTTTTTTTCTTTTCACAAGCTTCTTTTTTTTTCCCTTTTTTTTTGTCATTTTGAAAAATGAAGCAAAACCCGGCACGGGTACCTCTAGGCTCCGCAAGGCTCGGCTTACTGGTAGCGGGAGGCTCGGACTTGATAGCTGGGAGAGGTACTGGTGGTTCAACACCTTTGTTCTTCTTTTGTTTCTACTGTCTTTTCTTTGTTTTCCGGTTTTTTCTCCTCCTTTTTGTGGAGGATCACAGGTTCTTCTCGTTTTCACGTTTGGCAATGTGGGCGTGGAGAATGCTGTCCAAGTCATCAAGGCTTACAACACTACTGCTCCACAGACACCAGCACCCCCAGCGGTTTTCCTGTATGGTGTTGCCATCTCTGATCCTGTGGCCTTCCAGAACCTTTCGGACATCGCCTACAACGTTTTGGGCTTGGCTAAAAACGTTGGAACTGGAGATTATCTGTTGGGCATCTACTCCTACTTTGACTATCTGTCCAGGTTCTATGCATACAAGAACGGGACGCAACCGCGCTGGGCCAGGCGCTATGAGGATGCATTCGATATGGGGAACATTACGACGGTGATGATACCAGGTACACAGGACACTATGATTTTGTTTGGTACCTACTTTGTCCTGTTGGTCTGTATTCATTGGCAGAATAATAAAGGGGAAATTTTTTAAACGCCCCTGAAAGTTCACGGATGTGCTACAATACCCCTAAGGGCCCTAACTTCCCTAAGAGAGATGGGTAGAGCGGAATACCCCTCTGAGATTTCAGAGCCTCTTGAAATGCCCTTTTGGATTCACATGTTTGCGTTCTACCGCTGTCAGTGGGTTACTTAAACTGCGAGTACCTTTCCCAGGCGAAAAAAAATTGCCCGCCGGTTAACACGGAGGGCGTCCCTGGGCACACGTGCCGGCCAGATTCATCCCAAATGCTTGGCGCGCAGGGCCCCCAACCTATGTATGGGAAAGGTACGGGCGGTTTAAGTTTGCATTCTGCCCCTGATAGGGATATAACACGAACTTGGTAACCCCCGACAGCCTGTTGACAGGGGTAAAATGCAAAGATTTAAATCCAAAAGGGCATTTCACAAACTTTTGAAATGTTATAGGGGTATTCCACTCTACCCACATCTTTTAGGGAAGTTAGGGGTGTTATGATCCTTTTTTTTTTTTTTTTTCCGCAACTGAACATGTAGTGATCTTTTTTTTTTTTTTTTAATATAAAATAAGAAGATTGAGGCCGGGGTCCTCACAGTCTACCCGGAGTGCGTGAACAGAACATGCCGAGAACCGGGCGAGTCAGCACCCCTCATTTGATGATGATTGCAATGCTGCTGCTGCTGCTGCTGCTGATGATGATGATGTTCTATGAAAACTGTGAGATAATGATACTAATGATGATGATGCTAAAGATGATGGAGATTAGTAAATCAGATGATGATGACATAGATGATAACTACATCCGCAACTCGCAGCCTCATAATCAATGAGCAACTCCTAGCTTTCCCCTAAACCGGACTCAGTACTCCAAAGATAAAATCAACCTGCCCAATACCTGCCATCGCTGTCGTGTTCTCACTACCAAAACTATACCCGGCCTCAAAGGTTGTCTTGGTAGTGCCTCCTAGTTCGCCACTGGATTGCCTTCCTCCCTCGACAAATCCCCAGATCTCTCTACCAGGCCTCATGCTCCTGCTTCAAAACAGGTCACAGGGCCTGGAAATCTCACAGTGCAAGACTTAAAAAGACACAACGCTGTTCAATAGTAACTGAAAGGAAAGAGATTGGAAAGAGAATCAGAAGAAGAAGAATGAAGAATAGAAGAAGAAGAAGAAGAAGAAGATGAACACAAGCTGGAAGCAATGACACTCCTCATCTCTCCACCATCTCTCCCTCCATCATCCCCCCTTAAGTTCGCATTCTGCCCCTGAAAGCGATATAACACGAACTTGGCAAACCCCTGACAGCCTGTTGACAGGGGTCAAATGCAAAGATTTGAGAGATGGTTAATTGAGGGCCAAAAATTCACCGTTTTTGCCGACAATTTTGGACCAGGTGCAAAATTCAGCAAAAATTCCAAAAACAAACGATATGGGCCCATAGTGCAAACACCCAAAAAAACAAACAGGGCAAATAAAAGTTAGAAAACGAACAAAAAAACACAAAAACACCATAAAACCCTAAAGGTACTGGTGGTTTAAGAATGATTGGATGAATAATCCACCCAGCATGTCCCAGATCAGCGGGCCCCAGTTCCCACATGGGACTCTTCCTTTCCATCTGGAGGAATGAATGGTATACACAGACACACAAGGGAGCTGGAGCATGTATCCAGTTTCGAAATTTCAAGATGATTTTTTCGTTTTTTGCACTATGGGGACCGCTGATCTGGGGCAAACTTTTTCATTATTGATCATGTATCGAGTAACCATCTTCCCGTGGGACTCTTCCTTACCATGTGCCACTGGAGGAATGAATGGTATACACAGACACACAAGGGAACTGGGGCACGCAAGTGACCCACCAAACATGTCTCCAAAACTGTCTCAATACAAGACATGAGCCTGCATTGTTTGTTCGTGAAATTTCTGACGACATTGCTTGTGGTATTGCAGCAAGCCCCCCCGAATTTTGGGCCTTCCATTGACCATCGCTCCAAAAATTTGCCGTTTTTGCTGACAATTTTGATGCAAAATTCAGCAGCAAATTCCAAAAACAAACGATATGGGCCCATAGTGCCAACACCAAAAAGCAAACAGGGCAAAGAAAACGAACAAAAAAAACACAAAAACACTAGAAAGCCCTAACACCAAAAAACTTTCCAAGTTAAAATGAAGCGTCCAATGAATTCAATGAAATGCCAACTTTTTCATTATTGATCCAAAGATTCCAAACATGTCAAAACTGGATACATGATCAATAATGAAAAAGTTGGCATTTCGTTGAACTAGTTGAACACTTCATTTTAACTCGGAAAGTGTTTTTGAACTTTTTGTGTTTTTTTGCTCGTTTTCTTTGCCCTGTTTGTTTTTCTGGTGTTTGCACTATGGGCCCATATCGTTTGTTTTTGGAATTTTGCACCAAAATTGGTGCCGAAAACTGCGAATTTTCGGCCCTCAGTCAACCATCTCTCTTCATTCCTCCACATGGGAAGGAAGAGTCCCATGTGGGAACTGGGGCCCACTGATCTGGGACATGTTGGGTTGATTACTCATCCAATCATTCCTAAACCACCAGTACCCTTCTCAGTGATTGATCTCCAGCCTAAAATCACTGTGCACTCCAACTTTTGCCCAGCCTGGGAGACCGAAACGTCATTCGATTTTTCGGAGTACCGCACGCGGTACTTTCCGGAAGTGGCACTTCGGCCTCCCCGAGGGTCCATCCCATCGGACAATGGTCCAATTGTACAAGTTGTGTGTGCCGGCCATACGGTTCTAAAGAACTACTGTTTGTTTTTTTTTGGTTTGGTTTTCTTTTTATCAGCGGAATTTTTTGTGCATCGTTTTGTCCTCGGACGCAGTTGTGCGGGTCTGTGCAGGGTGTAATTTGGACCCTGCAGGGTGAACCGGTACCGACGCCACGTGGGCTTAGCCACCATCCATTCGATGAACGGCCATGGCTGGCGCGCGTGCGCCAATCACGCCATGAGCTATGGACGGCATTGGACGTCTCCAGCCATCCCCTTCATCCGTCATCGACCGGCATTCCGTTCGATAGATGATGGAGGACGCGACTGTGACAGGGGTTTGAAGATATTTATCCATCCATTTCTCGCTCAATCTTCTGTTCTATCTATCTACTTATCTATCCATCCATCTCTCTCTCTCTCTCTCTCTCTCTCTCTCTCTCTCTCTCATCCTTGGCTCGTTTTGCCAAGGTGGCGGGTGGAGATTAGCGGTCTTCGACCGTACTAATCTCCAACCGCCATCAGATGAGCTAGGTGCCTAATTTTTCTTGCTGAAAGAAATGTGATTTTCAGTGTATAGTACCACTATGAAGGATTTCGGAAATTAATTAATTTATTTTTCTGAGCACAAGGCTAGCCKGAATTTGAGCACACTCGGTGCATTCGTTTTTTTTYGGAATATCGGACCCGCGGGTTCTCAGCGTAGGATCCGCTGACATACTGGTACGAACGACARAACCACRATGTTTTTTWRAGGCTCTGGGTGGGTTCAACSCCGCYGGGACTGGAGCCAGGCCTAAAYCAATATATGYATGTATTTTTGCTATGATCCAGACCATGTGATTTTCTCTGGGTGAACATCTGATTAAGGCTCCTGAACGTTTCTTCGGCAGACATCGAGYGCGCGTTGCACCAGGAGATCAAACGTCCTTGGTAGGATCGYRTGCAMGCGACAATCAAAAAACTGATATAACGCAGTCAGGCRTAGCAGGGTGCAGCAGTCWCATCRTAAGTTAGTCATGAAAATGCRTAGAGGAGYTAGCAGCGGGGATTKGGGYGGGTGGCGGAAGGATTCAGCAATGAAGGACTGGAAGAAKAGGAAGAAAGGGTTGCGAGGGTAYGGATGGGTTYGGGTAGATGGTACTATATTAGAGTGAGATTCTGGGCACAATCTCACAGCATCTTGTCCTCCTGACGATKTCCWGTGTACGCCTGGAATGAAACATGTTGAGGGAAGCGTACAGATTTTTGAGATCGGTGTCTGGTTTTGAGTTATGAGTATGCTGCGTGGTGTGCTTCTATGCGTGTGCTGTGTGGTGTGCTTTTCTCTTGCCCTCCGATCGCGTGGACAGTTTTTCTGCCTCTGTCTTTGTGTTCCCTGATCTCGGGGAGACGTGGCAACCGGTGTATGCAGTCTTGCTGCTACGGTGGCCGCGGGAGTTCGAGGAGTTGAGGAAGCAAAGTAGGAGTCGGGGAAGAAGAAGGTGACGGGTAGGAGGGAAGAAGAAGGAAGGGGAAATGGTCGAGGGTAGGCGGGATCTGCCCGGATCTGTTTGGGGGCCAGGTGGTAGTTAGTGGTTAGGGCAATGAAGGCGGGACTGCGAAGGACTTTGCACATTTTTAGAGACTTACGGAGATTGAGGCAGCTAAGGCGCACTCTACGCGTGATCGTCGGGACAATTATCTATAATTTGCTGATACCTGGTAGGCATAGCACTACGGCAAGAGTGAGTCTGCTGCAGTGTCTTGAAGAAGTGAGGATTGCACTGTACGACAACTTCGCGGAGATACTACGGCTGCTTACCAAGAAGACGAGAAGGGCGCCGAGGTACTACAAAGCCAAGGTTGCACCGCTGTTGGTGAACGTATACAAGGAGCTTGACAGCGTGTATGCTGCAGTGATCAACGCGGTTCGCGTTATCAGAAGGACCCTACATAGGGATCGGCATGGCAGCACCGAACGGTACCCCGGGAGTTACTCCTGGGAACCAGTTCGGGACGATTACCTGCTACGTATGTGGCAAGACGGGCCACTACGCGCGGAATTGTTGGCAAGCAGGGAGTCGTACTACTCCGATCAAGAATGATGATGAGAGCTCGGAGATGAGGCAGTGGTTCAGGACGATGATGCAGCGCCAGAAGGAGGAGGAGGAACGCAAGATCAAGGAAGCCGAAGAAGAGAAGAGACGTATAGAGGAGGAGTGTCGTGAATCGGAGAAGATACGTGAAGCAGAGGCGAGAGAAGCGCGTCTGGAATCTACCATCATGCGCCTTCTTTCCCAACTGCCAAGTAGAGCTGAGCCGCCAGCGATCGCTCCTCCACCAAAGATCGTGTCGAAGAAGAAGTCACCAAGGACGAAAGCGAAGGTACTCAGAGAAATTCGGAGCTACATTGACGAGTCTGAGGACGATAGCAAGGAGGTGCGGGAAGAGGCGAGCAAGTTAATTGATGCACTGGAACTAAGAAGGAAGCAGCGAAGAAAACCCGTCGTGCAAGGGAAACGTGTCACACCCACCAAAGGGAAAGAGAAGATGTATGAAGGAGAGCACTCTGAAGCAGCGGGCACGGATCAAGGGACCCCCAAGAAGGTGTACGCGGCTTCTTGTTCGGGTGAAAGCATGGTTGAATATGCTTTGACCCAGACTCGAGTCCTCAACACGATGAAGGTGCAAGAGATCAAGAAGGTCTGCGATCATGAAGGAGTTGACTACATCAAGAAGGACCAAGCTATTGAAGAGATCGTATGCAATCGTACAAAACTGGCGTTCGATGGTCTCATCGATCAGACACCGGGATCGAAATCACCTGTGGAGCAGATTCCCGGGAAATGACTCTCGTTTCGAGGGGTATAATCTGTGATCCCAGGCGTGGACGAATTACGTGAAGATGGCTTCTCAAGCGGCGATCGAATGGTCCACCCAGCACGTACTTACCAGGTTGGGATCTTTGATGAGGTCGAGGAAGACTCGGGAGTTGGAGGGCAGTCTACCACTTCTACAGTTCTGCTAGGATGCGTTGAGAATGAGATAATCTTATTGTTTCTTCTCTTAGCTAGTAGAAGGTTTTTCCCTGAATCCCTGGTTTAACAAGCTACTATATCTGATCGACCCAGTTGTGGCGGACGTTAACCTGGCAGGAGTGTATGCAGTAGTTAGTCCTTTTTGCAAACATTTCGACATTGGGTGTACGACTAGGAAGATTATCACTAGATGGGCCGAGCATATTCGATGCTCTAAACCAGGTAATACTGGAAATGTCCCCAAGTTGCATAGTTGGTTGCGGTTTTTTGGGTGGGAGATGTACGTTGCAATCCCGCTGGTAGCCGGGGTGGAAGATCCAGGATCACCAGAGCTTGCCCTTATAAGGAGGTTCTCTGCGATCCTTAATACTATTGGGAAGAAGACCGGTTCGAAAGGGAGAAATCGGAAAGGACGCAGAGAAAGAAGAACGACTGCTAGCGGTGGAAGGTCACCAACTGTGCAGGAAAGGTTCGTGACCTTTACTATCCAAGGGGGAACGCATATCTCACTACTCAGACCACTGGAGGACGGCAGAATAGTGACTCCAACTACACCTGTACGGTCCAACCCATGGTCATTTTGGGCGGACACCTGGCAGAAGCTGAATCAGTAGTACAAAAGATCGGTAGTGAACCTCGCTGGACGTCGGATGGAGTTGCGAGGGATACGGACAAAATTGCAAAAGGGTTGTGTCTTCCGGATCATTAAGGCAGTGAGAACTTCAACTGCACTACAAAGGACGAAGAGATTCCTACAAGAAGTACTTTCACAACCATGGAGGTTCTCATCGCTGTACAAGATGACTACTACCAAGTTGGTAGCATTCTACCGGACTGCGACACTTTTCTCTCGGAAGAACACTAGATCGACTCTCCGTACGAAGATAGCGAACGTTATCAAAGTCGTTTCGGGTGTAGATGTGAAGAGACATGTGATTGTGAAATTGTCGTTCTCTCCGCAAATAGACCAGCGAGTTGTTAGGCAGCTGACGTGCAGTATCGTTAAGGACAACATAGCATGTAGAGATATTTTGTCTCTCGTCTTAGAGAAAGTACGCGTAGTGTTTTTGAAAGCAAAGACAGTTGCTTCTCTTATCCCCAATCACAGGGAGAAGCTGCTAGCAGCTGACCCTAGGTGCACATGCTTGGGTTTTTCACTACCCAGGCACCACGGTCATGTTCGGGTTAGGCTGGACGAGATCGAAGGGCTCTCAAAGTTTGTCAAGAATTCTCGCAATATCTGTGTGGGCAGGCATATTGGTCCAGGGGTGCTGAGGAAATTGGTGATGCAAGCTGTTCCAGCTGCGTGGAGAAAGACGATTATCCGGCAGGATGATCTGATTCGCTGTTGCTCCAAGCCAACAGCCGTTTATAAATCGATGACTGAGCAGCAGGTCATTGATGAGATAGGCAAGCTCAAGAATCTTGTCTTGGTTCCGATCGATAGGAACCCTCGAGCGACTTTAGCTATTTGCCCTGCGCTGTACCTCTATGCGTTCCAAATGACATTCTGCTGGAACGCAGGTTTCATGTCGGTGATAGGCGACGAACAGCTGGTAATGATGAAGACGAAGGAAGATTTTCTGAAGGAAGATCTGCAGACAACAGCATACTGGAGAACGGGGGGACATGTGGGGAGAGCCTATGTGTTACCTAAGGATAAAGACCTCGATAGATGGCGACCCATCTCGCCTTCCAGGATGGAGTCGACGCGCACAGCAAGTGCGAGGCTTGGCAGGGCATTGAGATATATGTTGTTGTGCCTGCAGTCTGGAATGCATTTCAGCCTTTGATCGACGGATGCTTTGAGGGACGACATGCAATCCGCTGTACGGTCGCTAAGTAGCAGAGGGGATGCGGTTGAGGCCCGATGTTTCGACATTAAGGATATGTTCTCGAGGTTGCCTCACGACTTCATAATTGAAGCAGTCTCCTGGTTGATCAACTATCACCAAAGGAGAGGTGTGGCAGCGGTAAAATTATCTATGCGCGGTAAGGTATGTAGATTAGCCAGGGACTCTAGGCCTGGCGATGGTTGTGTGGTCATTTCCTTTAGGACAATCATGTCCCTTCTCAATTTTGATTTGTCGCAAGCCTACATCATCTGTATGGGTAAGGTCTACAACCAAGTTTTCAGGATCCCTATGGGGAAGAGCTCCTCCCCTTCGATCGCTGATGTACTTTGTGCAAAGTCTGAATCCGATTTCCTTAATTCACTGGGAAGGGACAAGAGACAAGTGGGAGGTGTGAGATTGATTGATGACATTGTGACGAACCACTTTCTGTAACGTGCGACTTTCTGCGCGGTTGCAATGAGGGGTCCTAAGTTGGGAAGGTTGGGCCAATTACGGGAGATCGGGATCGGTGAGAAATTGCATCAGTGTCCTTGCTTTTTCGAATTTTTCGTCGCTTCTTTTCAAATGGCTGGGTTCGGAGTTGGGTGTGTCCTAGAATGGCCGGTTGATTGATGGGTTGAACGGATGGCTGGCCCGCCAACGCGCACGCGATTGATAAATGTTGACGTCGTTTCCTTCGTTTCAGTGCCAAACTTTTGGGCACGGACACCGCGCGGGAATTTGCTTCGTTCTTTTTGAATTTTTCTTTTAAATATTTTTCGAATTTTGTCGAGCCCCGATGGCTCTCGAAATTTTGGACTTTTCTTCTGGAATTTGTGTTTTTTGCTTTTTCGCATTAGATAGGAATTTAGGAATTTTGTAATTAGGATTTTCCTTGCCTCGCGACGCTTTTTGTCTACGCGCTTCTTCATACGGCTGCAACGGAACTCTGATTAGTAGGCGCCTTTAATCGTGTGTGGAACTGTAATTTTGGGCGGGTGCCATTGTAACTGTATCTTTCTTCTTGCGCTTCGTCTTTCCCGCCCTTCTTCTCTTTCTTTTGCTGCGTTTTGGTAGCCGCGGTTTGCATGATCGGATCGATGCGTGGAGAGCGGCTACGTCCCCCACGCCGCGATCAGACCATGCAGATGTAGGCAATCCCTCCCCCTTCCCTTCTTCCAAGTCTTGGTAATTCCGTGTTCTTCGCGCATGCATGCACACTATAAATTTCGGCTGCGCGATTAGTTAACTCTCTTAACCAGCTGTTGGAAGCTCGAGGTTGCGCGATCAGAGAGGGTCGGCACACAAGCGAAGTAAGAGGTGAGTAGAGCAGGAGTCGGGCGACCCGACGAGCTGGTGCCAAACGCGCGGGGTTGACGTTGGCCGCGACGGACTGTGGGCACGGGCGAACTTGACGGGTGCGGGAGGACTAAGCGGGGCGACGGCTTCGTGGGTTGGTGCACGACGACGGACTGTCCGCATCGGAGAAGAAGAGAGAGAGAAAGAGAGACTTGAGGTGGATGGACGTGGATTTGTTGATTCTTTGTCTTTCCCCCCTCTTTGCCTGTGTACATAAATTTTGATTTACGGCTCCGGGCGATTCGCCCATTTTTGTTTTCCCTTTCTGTTTCCCGGAATCTGGGCTTGGGTTTTTGCTCACGTTTGCCCTCGCGATTCTTCCATCTCTGATGTGTTATATGTGTGATTACGGAATGGATGGATGTATGGATGCCATGTTTGATTGCCTATCTTTTTGCTGAGGAACCCTTGTCTTTGCTTTTGTTTGTCGCATTCGATGCACTCGTGTGTAGAATAGGAATTTTGCGCAATCGATAATCCTGTCCTTGTCTTTGCTTGTCTTTTGATCAAGCTGGTTGTGATCGTTGCATCTTGCATGCTCAGAACAGCACGGAATGATTAGACGATCGGACGCCGGGCTTGGCAAATGCCGCGCGAGGACACGTGTAAAACGCGATCTGAGTTGCGCACTTACACGTATCCCCGGGCGTCGACTCGTCAGGGCCATCGATCGCAGGTGCCCTGTCCAATTGGACTCGGGGGGGCCATCCCGGAATCCGCAACGGCGCAGTCGTCCCGCACGAGCACGTGTAAGTCCGACGTCATTCGCGTGGCCTGCACGTGCTCGCACGCGGCAATCGCGATCGCCGCGGACCCGCCCTTAGGCAACTCATAATACCGCAATGACACAATGACGCGATTCTGGAATTCCGACTCATCATACGACCCAGATTACTTCACCCCTTGGATAAACGAAATCCTGAGACAGAGATACCCCTGCCATACTGAGAACCGATTGTGTCCTCGGGAATTCCACTGCGCCACCACTAGCGACCCCCGGTGCTCTGATTTCCCTTCTCCGGACCATACCTACTACTTCATCCACCCCGGATTTGTCGTTATCACCACCAGTTTCCCTCTCTTTTGCCTTCTTCTTCCGTATCATCAACTCAGCGTCGTCCCGTGGACGGCCATAGCCCCCTACTGGCCCAGCACACCCTGCGGGAACTGTCGACGACGAGGCGATCAGAGAACCCCGGAGTTCCAGAGGCCTAACCCTAACGCGCGACGACCAGCGCCATGTGGCAACTCCCGACATCCTGACTCATCAGAACCCCACCTACCCCGAGGAGACCTGCTCGCGAACCGCCGTCCCCGAAACCAACGGCTCGCTCGGTCTTGAGCGACCCGCGCATACCATCTGCCTTGTAACCCTAAGCGATCCCCCCTCTCCGCCAAATTGCACTCGTGCCCCCGAAGACCCTGTCATAGGAGATCTCACTTCTGACCTGGGACTCCACTTTTCCCAAAAATCCTTGGCACACCCCTTTTCGCACTTCCAGGCCCACATCCTACTCCGATCAAGAAGTCGCGCTGGGCGTGAGGTTGGGCGTCACAACGTCTCATTCTTCATAGCATACACGATGTCCAATGAGCGATCTAGAGCCAGGGCTAAGGCCATAGCTGACAGTTTTGAACTTTGTTACCCGCAATCACTGAAAATGGTACGAAAGGATGGTGGGTACAATGTTTGGGACTTCTTAGGCTGCAGGGTGTTGATTGAGCCCACGCCGCGGAGACTCCATATCTATCCTAGAACGAGGAACCAGGTGCATTTGAAGAACGACGGGAGGATCCATATTCAGAGTATGCAGGATTATTCTTCGTTCTCTCCGAAAAGGGTAATTTAACGGGTTCGATGCTACGCATGTGGAGACTTTCGACAGATGACAGCGCCACTCTTTCAGCCACTTCGTATTTGGTAAAAGAGACACGCCTCCGAGGGTACCCCTCGGAGGTCTCTCTCGAATCCTTGGCTCGTTTTGCCAAGGTGGCGGGTGGAGATTGGCGGTCTTCGACCGTACTAATCTCCAACCACCATCAGATGAGCTAGGTGCCTAATTTTTCTTGCTGAAAGAAATGTGATTTTCAGTGTATAGTACCACTATGAAGGATTTCGGAAATTAATTAAT
>BFEA01000011.1:3673749-3687011 GCA_003427395.1 Chara braunii | reverse complement strand
TGGCGAAAAAAGCAGGCGCCAAACCCGACATCGGGTTTTTTCGCTGTTTTCGGGTGTTTTTCGGTGAAAACAGAGGGAAAAAGCGGCGCCTGCAGTAGGTGACACGTGGCGAAAAAAGCAGGCTCGGGTGTTTTTCAGTGAAAACAGAGGGAAAAAGCGGCGTCTGCAGGAGGTGACACGAGGCGAAAAAAGCAGGCGCCACGCCGGCGCGTGCACCAAGGCCACCGCACGCGCCCACGCTGCCCCGGCCCACCCCGCTCCCGGATTATATTATCAAGATCCGGGATGCTCGCTGGGGTTTGAACCTAGGCAGCTGCCGACCATGCGCATGTGTGTACCACTCTTATAACACACACTGGCCACAATCTATGCATGGCCTTGTAGCATGGCAACCTCGTGTTGAAGAGGTGCTGGTTATTTACCCCCCCCCGCCCCCCGTGGCTGCTGCTGCATGTGCACGTGGCCACCTGCAGTGCCACGTGGCACTTTGCTGTGGACTGAAGACCCCCCTGGGTAGGGGGCTGCGCCACAGCATCATTATTATTATTATTATTATTATTATTTTTACTATCTCTCTATTGCTGCAGCAGCAGCTTTGCAGCAACTCAAGATTTCCCCCTGGCTAGGGGGCTGTGTGACTGTGGCAGTAGGGTGGCTGATCAAGATCTAAGCCAACCCTAGATCATCATCATCATCCATCAGGGTATGCTCACACAGCACACCCTGGATCTGCAGTGCTGCAACTAGGGGCTGATCAAGATCTCACCCCCCCTACATCCTCCAGTTGGTTGGCTGCAGCGAAGGCCAAGACCCTCCTGGTCTTGGTATACCTTGTGCCCTTGGAGACACCAAGGGTCAGGTATCATCTCTCTCTCCCCTTTTCTTTCCCCCACCTTCCACTGCCTCTCTCCCCTCCTCTTTTTACCTTCCCCACCCCACCTTTTCTCCCACTAACCACTATCTTACCCTCTTTTCTTCATTTCTTTTCTTTTCTCTCCTCCTTCTTCCCTCTTAGTTTCTTGATCACTCTCCATCTTTCCCCATCCTCTTTCTCTCCCATTCTCTCACCCTCCTCTCCCCCAACCGCCACCACATCATCCCCTTACCTTCCACTTCCATCTTTTTCCCTCTCCCACCTATTTCTATTTTCTCTCAATCACTCTCTCATCCCCCCTTCCCCCCCTACTTCAAATTTTTTTGTTTTTTCTTTTTTTCTATCTCCCTTTTGATTTATATTTTTTTTTTTCCCAAAAATTCGAATTATCTTCTTCCCCACCTTCTTTTCTCATTTTCTGATTTATTTCATTTATTTTTTTATTTATTCTGAAAATTCGATTTTCTTTACGGCAACCCTAAATCTGATTAGGTGTTAGTCTTTACTACTTTCGGCACACGTTTTGACCCCGTGGGGGTAACGAAGTGCTGCCAAAATTTTCTTTTTTTTCTCCCACTTAGTCTTCTCGGCACACTTCGACCCCATGGGGGTAACAAAATGTTGCCGAAAGTTTTGACAAATCAGATACTTCATTTCTCCCTACCTCCTCACCCACTTATTTATTTATTTATTTATTTATTTATTTATTTATTTATTTATTTATTTATTTATTTATTTCTTGGACTGGACTGGCTGGTACCGACAGAGGTACCGGCCTGGACTGGACTGGACTGCCCCCGAATAAAACACAGGTCTGTGAGAACAGGCCAAGGGGCTCGTCTCACATGCCAACCAGAGGTCCTCTGTAGGTCCGCTACAGAGATGGCAGGTGTGGAGGTGTCCTCTCTCTCCCTCACACACACAGAGTGGCACATACACACACACACTTACCGCCAACGGGGATGGCAACGGCGACGACGACGGTGACTTGACGTGGTACGGTGCAACGACGACTGCAATGACAACAGCCACGACGATGTCGACTCCACGTGGCAGGGGTGACGCGGGGCGCGAGAGGAAACCATCCCACCATGAATTCGAAATTTGTGGTGGGATAGTCTACCCGCTGCCCGGAGACGGTAGGTGTGGAGGTGTCCTCTCTCTCTCAAACACACACACATTGGCACATACACACACACACACTTACCGCCAATGGGGATGGCAACGACGACGACGATGGTGACTTGACGTGGTACGGTGCAACGACGACTGCAATGGCAACAGCCACGACGATGTCGACTCCACGTGGCAGGGGTGACGCAGGGCGTGGGAGTAGACCATCCCACCATGAATTCGAAATTTGTGGCGGGATAGTCTACCCGCTGCCCTACCTTACCCCTTGGCCCCACTTTGCGATGATGGGGAGGAGGGGGATGATGAAGAGACAACGAAGAGACAATGACGGGGAGTAGGAGGAAGAGGGCGACAAGAGGGCGACGGGGAGGAGGAGGACAAAGATGAAAGGAGATGGCAGGTGTGGAGGTGTCCTCTCTCTCTCACACACACACACTTACCGCCAACGGGGATGGCAACGGCGACGACGACGGTGACTTGACGTGGTACGCAACGACGACTGCAATGACAACAGCCACGACGATGTCAACTCCACGTGGCAGGGGTGACGCGGGGTGCCACTGTGTTTGTGTGTGAGAGAGAGAGGAAACCTCCACACCTGCCATCTCCTTTCATCTTTGTCCTCCTCCTCCCCGTCGCCCTCTTCCTCCTACTCCCGATGGCAGGTGTGGAGGTGTCCTCTCTCTCTCACACACACACAGAGTGGCACATACACACACACACACACTTACCGCCAACGGGGATGGCAACGGCGACGACGACGGTGACTTGACGTGGTACGGTGCAACGACGGCTGCAATGGCAACAGCCACGACGATGTCGACTCCACGTGGCAGGGGTGACGCGGGGCGCGGGAGTAGACCATCCCACCATGAATTCGAAATTTGTAGCGTATCTTTGTCCTCCTCCTCCCCGTCGCCCTCTTCCTCCTACTCCCCGTCATTGTCTCTTCGTTGTCTCTTCATCATCCCCCTCCTCCCCATCATCGCAAAGTGGGGCCAGGGGGTAAGGCAGGGCAGTGGGTAGACTATCCCGCCACAAATTTCGAATTCATGGTGGGATGGTCTACTCCCGCGCCCCGCGTCACCCCTGCCATGTGGAGTCGACATCGTCGTGGTTGTTGCCATTGCAGTCGTCGTTGTGTGTGTGTATGTGCCACTCTGTGTGTGTGTGAGAGAGAGAGGACACCTCCACACCTGCCATCTCCTTTATGCCCAGCTTGACTGAACAGATGATACTAGGAGTTGTGTTGGAAGGTAGAATAGTCAAGGTAGAAGGGACTCTTCGGATCTCCGACAGAAATCTTTCAACCCTAGACGAGTTTGAGTTTTTGCAGCTTTTCTTTGATCGCATGAGAGATTCTGCCTTGAGAATTATCACTGACCAGGCTGAGGTAAGCTATCTGTTAAAGGTGGTGAAAGTGGGAGTTGATGAGAGAGTATCATATCATACTTTTCGGGAACGGGTCTCTCTTGCAAGAAGGATCAATAGTGGGCCGTAAATGATGCAATTTGATTATGAGATTATAGACCTGACTCGGAGTACTATAAAAGGGTATAATAGAAGATTGAGTAGGGATGATGAAAGATAATTGATTGAAGATTACATTGGAAGGCTTAGAAGGATTGCACTGCCCTTGATCACTACCCAATCTATTATTGCTTATACCCTATAAGTACAGAACTCTCAAGGGGTAGAGCAGACGAGAGAAGAGAGAAACGAGTTTGTATCTCTCGCGAGGAGAGTAAGAGATTGAAGGATAAAGAAGAAAATGACAAGAGTGACAGAGAGAGAGAAGAGAATTTGGAAAAAAACTATGGTTAAGATGGCATGACGAGGAAGACCAAGTTCTTCTGCAGGGACCAATGAGGAGGCCTTGGTTGGGGTTATACGGGAGCTGGTCGAGAGAGTAGACACTATAAAAGGAAGATCAGATATTGCAAGAGCAAAGAGGCCAGATGAGAGGATCCCATGTTTCAGAAGGCCCCAGGTTAATGACTTTTTGGACGAGTATGAATTATTTGGACTCAGTTATGGGTGGACAGATAAGCAACGGCTTAAGCACCTTCTATCTTATTGTGATACTGATTCAAGACTGGCAGTTCAGAAACTAATGGAAGATGTCACTATATGGGAAGAGATCAAGGAGAGACTGAAAAAGAAATTTGACAAAGATTCAGTTCCAACAACAACTAAGGACTTACTCAACATCAGAAGAGCTAAGTATGACACTTTCAACGTTTTTCTTCAGACCTTTATCCGAACAGCAAGAAGAATTCCATATTTGAACGAAGCTTAGAAATGCCATATATTTTTGACAAATTTTACCGATACTGAAAGACAAACAGTTCTTAATCAAGTTTAGCACTATCCTCTCAGATGGGATGAAATGATAGCAATCATAAAAACTCTACCTACTGTCTCCCATAAGAAATGGTCACTGGATCAAATCAGTACTTTGGCCAAGGATAATCTGACTGCTGAAAATATTCTTCAAAAGGTGATGGCTAACTTTATGCCTGCAAGGCCTGCAACGCATGCTGTGGATGACAGGGGGAAAAAGAAGGTTGAAAGTGAAGAGGATGATGACAATGATGATGACAATGAGGGCTATGGTAAGAAAGAGGATTCTTCCAGATCCAAAAAGAATCGGAAGAATGGTGATAGAGGAAACAAAGAAAGGAGTAAATATAATGAGCGTCCAAAGAGGAGTTTTACCTGCTATTACTGTGGTGAAGGGGGTCATACTACCACTTATTGCAAGCCTCTTGAGGAGGATGTAAGGAGTGGGGTGGCAAAGAAAGGTGCAATGGGAGATGTCTGTGATAGTTCATGGAATAAGTTGGACCCCAGACACCCAAGAGGTATGAGACTTCTTGCTCTTAAACATGATGAGAAGATGAAGATTAAGAAGAAGAGAAAGGTCAATGTGAACGTTCATTTTCTCATTGAAGAATTGCCTAATGAATTAGTACAGGGAGCAAGTGATCCTCATACTACGGTTGAGCTGTCTCTGCAATCTCTAACATTGACAGAGTGCGAGCCTAGTGAGGCTTTTACAAGTGAGCCTCCACTAGAAGAAAATCATACTTTTCAGAATTTTTTTGAATTGGTAGAGTCTTCTTCCAATGAGATGGTTCGCTTTTTGGCCAATATGGCGTCGTTTCATGGCGATTTACCCCCAGAACTCGTCATGGAACCTAGTGTCAGGATTGGTGAATTGAGGAACCACCAAACCCGTATGACGTCTCAAATGATAGAAGAAAAGAAAAAAAAGAAGGCTGAGGAGTCACTCATTAACATCCTCGACGACCCTGAACAAGAACGCCCACAAGAAAATAATGAACAAGGGAGAAAAAAAAAAAAAATTCTCAAGAGTGACTTGGATGATGGAACAGTGATTTCTGATGTAATTGCTAAAATGCTGGAAGAAACGGAAGTTACATTGTCTTTCAAGGAAGCAATGACACTAGCACCCAAACTGAGAGAAAAATTAAAAAAGTTAATTGAGAAAAAAAAATTGGAAGTTAATTATTTAAGATCAGTCTTTCCCAACCAAGTGAACAGATCACTACCAGGTTGCAAGATGAGATTCACAACTATGGGATGTGGGCATCTTACAATTCGCATTAATCAAGTGAAGATTCTAGCCCTAGTGGACTCTGGGGCAGAGATGATACTTCTTTCACAAAGAACAATGGAGGCGTGTAATTTGACTATCAATCTAGGTTAGCAATGGTCCGGGGGCTGGCCGTCTCCCCCGGACGTCTCCCCCATATGTCCGGTACCCCCGTTGTCTGGGGAAAAAAAAAAAAAAAAATCGTAAAAAAATATCCCCTCGTTTGTTGTCCTCTTCTCTTTCTCTCTGCCTACGGTTTTACCGGGCAGTTCTGTTTGTGACGATATATATACATGTTTTTCGGTTTTTGATTTTTAACTCATGATTGACTGCGAATTTGAACATAACTCCAAGGCAAAAGTTGCTTGTATTGTTATGTTACATAATATATATTTTTTTCAGATTTTTCTGAGAAGGTTTTTTTTTTTTTTTTTTTTTTGCGCTAGGTCGGACAACCCCTGTCCGATCGGACGTCCGACCAGGCGTCCGGTCGGACATCCCGGACGTCCAATCCAACAACCTAGCTATTAGGCCTGCAAAAAATGTATTGAGCAATATTGCAGAAGAGTTGTTCGTGGCAGGATTTATTGATAACTTACCCATCAGAGTTGGGACAATGTCTGTAGAATTATTGGGATTTGTAGTGTCGGACCTGGACCATGACTGTATCTTGGGAACTCCATTCTTGCATAGGATGGAGGCAGTTCAATTTTTCAATCATGAGGGGTCATCTTGGATCGGTCTACAACATCCTGAGACTGTTCGGGAACAGACCTTGATGGTCTTCACAAAGAGTGATTTCAAGCATCAACTTTCTGCTAACTCAATCAGAAGGGAAGAGTCTGCCGAAAGAATTAGGAGACTCAAGGAAGAAGGAAAACAAGAAGCAAAATAAGAGATTTCGGTGGGAATCAACCAAGTTTCGAAAATGATAAAAACCCTTGGTAAACTCGAGGATGAGGACGGACAAATTGAAGCCTTCAAGAAGGCTGTAGAGACTGCTAAGGGAGGAAAGATGAAATTAAGATTTGCGTCGACTCACCCTTTCTTAGGAAAATAGCCACTGGGTCAAAAAAAAAATACAAGTCCAAAGGAGTGAAGAAAAACCCGGTGGCAGTCCTAATAGAAAAAAATTATGATGAAGCATTGGAAAAGGAGAGGAAGATTATAAAAGCATTGAGAGAATCAACAAAACTGGGGAATAGGGTCACCAAAGAGAGGTTTGACACAATGAAGATAGGCTCCGACCAGTTTATCCTGCCTAAAGAGAAATAATATATCTTTAGGATGTGTCAGGAATTCTCTGGTGCTTTCTCCTTTAATGATGAAGAGAGAGGACGATTGGACGTGTACATGATCAAGATGGCCACGATTTAGACAGTTGATCATGTTCCATGAAATGATAGGCCAGTCAAGTATGCCCTGAAGGAAGAGGCGGAAGTTGTAAAGTATCTTGACAAAAAAATTGCATCTAATGTTGCTGAACCTGCAAATGATCCGTATGCTGAACACTGGTTTTCTTTCTGGAAACCAGGGGGCGGGCTAAGATGGATACAAAATCTTCAGAATCTCAATTATCTAACGCTAAGTGACGCAGGTAGTCTTCCTAATGTTGATCTCCTTTCTGAATCCTTTGCTGGTCGATGTATTTATTCTTTAGTTGATCTGTATTCTGACTATGATCAGTTCTCTAGTGACCCCACTAGTTGACCAATGACTGTCATGCACACGCCAAGGGGGCTTGTTCAGATGTGTGTGGTACCTCAGGGTTGGACTAACGGCGTGACAGTGGTTCAAAGAGATATGATCAAAGTCATGCAGGATATTTCTCCTGAAATAACTAGTCCCTACATTGATGACAATCCTGTAAAAGGACCTCTGGTAAGAGATGAGACTTTGGTCGCGAGGGGAGTCAGAAAGTTTGTATGGGAACCTGCTAAAGGAGTAAGGATGGTCATAAAGAAACTTCAAAAGTATAATCTAACTGCCAGTGGACCAAAGTCCCTTCTCTTCCAGCCAGAAGTATTTATTTTGAGCTTCAGATGTTTGTCCAAGGGTAGGAGTCCGGATCCCAAGAAGATAGATAAGATCTTAAACTGGTCTCCGCCTCTCAAAAGAGTGATAGACGTCAGAAGCTTCTTGGGGGTCTGCGGATTCTGGAGGATTTTTATTCCTCATTTTGCTACTCTTGTAGAGCCTCTGAGGGAGATGGTAAGGCAAGGGGCTAACTTAGCATGGAATGATAAAGGCAAGCTGCAGCAGAAACATTACAGGAAAAATTAAAAGATGGCGGTGTAGTACTGAGAGTGTCATATTATGATGAGGAGGAGGCAAGACCTTTCATCATTGAGGCGAATGGAGGACCAGTTGCTCTGGGTGGAGTGCTCATTCAGAAAGATGAAAATAAGAGAGAGAGACCTCTGAGATTTGAGAGCAGGACTCTCAATTCTACAGAAAGGGGCTACACCCAATTCAGGAAAGAGCTATTGTCGATCATCTATAGCCTCAGGTGCTTTAGGCACTACGTACTAGGAAGAAGATTCATCCTGAGGACCGATGCATCTGCTGTGATTGTTGCCATTAAAAAGCACAAACAGGTGGATCCAACAGTCAGCAGGTGAATCGCCTTCATCTGGATATATGATTTTAAGCTCGAAAAGATCCCCACTGAGAAGAACAGAGCGGATGGCTTAAGCCGGATTGAGTGACGAGAAGGAGAAGAAGAAGATATGAATGGAACAATTGAAGAATCTGCCTATGTTGATAATTTTCTTAATGAAAAAGATGATGAGGATCATGAAGCACCATGCTCCTACAAGTGAAGTCTGTGGCCAAAAGAGAGAGACAGTTGGGGAGAAATTCGGCGCATACGTTTATGAGTCGATTCTAGGGAAAGAGGAAGAAGATGAACCAAACGATTGGTATGCTAAAGTCAATGCAGCAGCAGTGGCCGCTCATGAAGTTGGGGAGAGCTCAAGTTCAAAGGAAGAAGAAGAGAGTGAAAAGAAGTAAAAAGAGATATTTTTCTTCTTTGAAGAATATGATGAAAATTATCAAGAGATTGGCAAGAAGATGAAAGAGGAACAGCTAAAAGAATATTATTGTAAAAATTCAATGAATAAATTCAGGCTAAAAAGAGGACATTTTTTTGTGGATGGTAAGGGAGGCCTACCTCCACTAAGAGTGGTCTGTGGTAAAGAGAGACAGTTAGAGATAATTGTTGCTCTATATGAGGGGGTTGCTGGTGGCCACAGGGCTGTTGAGACAACCTACTCCAAGACTGTCAAACTCTACTTCTGGCCTGACATGAGAGACATAATTTACAAATACTGTAAATCATGTGTGTTATGTCAGAAGAGGTCAACCACAAGAATGATCGAGCCCCTATTCCCTACAATCCTGGTAGAGTCAGGTAGTCGAGTTCATCTGGATCTCATCACTATGCCTCCGGGCAAGGGTAGGATGAGATACATATTAAACATGAGAGATAATTTCTCTGGATATGTTGAGGCAAAAAATCTGAAAAGGAAGACAGTTGAGCAAGTGGTTGACTGGATGGAAGAAGTCTATCTCAGGTATTCTTTTATTAGAGAATTTGTCCCAGACAGAGAATCACAATTTAGAAATGAGATTGTCAGCAGAACTACACTCAGGTTGGGTGTCAGAATTCGGTATGTGACTACTTACCACCCTCAAGCTAATGCACCTGTTGAAAGAGGCCACATAACTTTGAAAGATTCACTGGTCAAGTGGTGTGAGGGAAATCTCAGTAACTGGCCGAAAGTTTTAAGCGCTGATGTGTACGCTGACAATATCACGGTTAAGAGAACTACTGGTCATGCACCATTTACTCTCTAGTACGACCGATATGCTACATTTCTTATTGAGAGTATTGTCAAGACGTGGTCAAGTCAAGAGAGTGACAGGGACTATTCTATTTCAGAGTTTCTTCAGATCCGGATGAAGTAAATATCAGAAGTTGACTAAGCAGTGATGGATGCTGCAGAAAGGATGACATCCAGCAGGCTATCAGATGAAAAAAGATGGAACAAGAAAAGGTATATAAAAAAAGAGAAATTGAAGATTGAAGATGTTGTCCTTCTGTTTGACAGCTCTCTTGAGACACAATGGACTAAGAGGTTGAAGCCCAGATGGATTGGTCCTTATAGAATCACAGGAGAGGCAGAAGGCAAGGTTTATGAGATTTCAGAAATGGACGGATCCAGGGTTCATGACATGGTATCAGGTTCCAGATTTCGGAAGTTCATATTCAGAGAGCCAGATCAGATTCCTACAGTAACCTTAAGGAGAGGGAAGAGAGGTCAGTTATCTAAGTAAGAGAATAGTTCCAGAGAACTAAGAGAAAATGGTACAGTGAGACAATAAGACAACAGACTGAATTTTCAAGAGGCTGTGATCATTCATGCATAGTCAATTCAGTATTTCGGGTTCGGCTTTCAGTTTCAGAACTTCAGTTTCATCATTTCAGTCTCAGTAATTTAATTTCAGCTCTCAGTTTCAACATTTCAGTTTCAGTATTTCAGTTTTCAGCAAGTCCCTTCATTCAGTGTTTTAGCAAACGACTAAGTCAAGTCTTTTGATGCAGTGCTACAATCGTTCCATGGGTGTCAAGTCCCTGAGAGTGGGGGATAACTGTAAAATCAGTTTTGTAAGTGTTGACACAGTGTCAAAAATTTGAGAAGCTCATGGCTGTGGCACATCAAAAGATATGATCAGTACTATCCTAAGATAAAGAGAAGAGCATAGTGGGCATGAAGAAGTTCAGTTCTGTCTGACTAAGAGTTATCAGCAGGTCTCCGTGTCTCTGAGTAAAATGTCCATCAAGGCAGGCATAAAGGAGTTCAGCTTTACTTGACTGAGAGTGGTCAGTAGAGGGACTTCGTGCCTTTGGCTAAGGGTCTGTCTTCGCTCGGATGAGGGAAGAGACCTCTCTGAGATCAGCATTTCAGTACTTCCTTGGGAATGACGGAACGTCTCTTGGAAAAAGAAAAAAATTCCCAGTTGAGGGAACGGACCTCTCTGGGACCAGCACTACGCATCCTTCTTGAGACTGAAGGGAGGTCTCATGTAAGGGCTTGGTGATGGTTATCATGTTGATTGTTCAGTGTCTTTTGAGACTGATGAGAAGTCCCTTGAGAAATATTTGTCCTGTTGTGGGGCGCGGACAGTCTGCTTGTGTGTCATGATATGCTTTCCTGGTTGTCTGTACTTGGGAGTTTTATTCTCTAACCTAAGGATGCGTTGATTGTCGGGGCCGGCTAGAGCCTTACCGCAGTAGGTTGCAATCTAGTGGGGTCAGCAGGTCCCCGACGCGAGTGTCGAATTCCGTAGTCAGCTGAGGCTAAGACTCAGGGAGTCTGGCCTATGAGGTTGAAAGGGGTCAGTTGGAACCCTACCGCAGTCAGAGGATGCAATCCAGTAAGGTTAGCCAGAGCCTTGAATCGTAGTTAGACCGGGTCCTACGTTCGAAAATCTGGGCGGGGCAGCCAGCGCCCTTGGCCAAAAACTGGTAGGTGAGCCGGTCCCTGACCGCAGTGGTCAAATCCGGGTTCGGGACAGTTTGACTGACGGGACGTTTACTGTCATAGGGTGACCAGACCCGCTATAGTCTGGATGTCTTGGTGAGAGTGCCAAAGGGCTGTCATACTCGAGTAGTGGGTATTCTGGTCCTGACCTGGAGGCAGGTCGAAGGGGCTGTCAAGACAGATGGTCTGACTACTCCTGGCCTGAGGCGGGCCGAATGAGGTATGTCAGACTGACGAGACGTCTGACATTCCTGGCCAGTGGTGGACCGAAACCAAGGCAATCAATAAATCCTGGGTATGAAGAGCAGTTATGTATTAATTGTTAATTGTTACTTATTATTTTATTTATAGGTTTTATTTTAATTTGTTAATGTTTGACTGCTGGTTGTCAGAGGGTTTGCTTGTTGGGGCATGCTTGTTGTCTGTGGGACTTGCTGATTTTGCAGGTATACAAATACTTATCTGAAGTTCCCAGACCAGAGAAAAGAGAAAAGGGTTTGGTATCCCCTCCCTTTTATCTGAGAAGTTGAGGAGACGCCTCGCTCAGACCAGAGAAAGAAAACGAGGGTTTGGTATCCCCATCAAGTGCTCTGAGAAGCTGGGAAAACGTCTCACTCAGACCAGAGAACAGAAAAGAGGGTTTGGTATGCCCTATTTCCAGCATGACAGACAGAGTGAGTACCCTCGTTACTGGGGTCATCCCTGGCATAGATGCGTGATCAAGAGCTAAGGTAACCTTCATACGAAAGACTAGTAGTTGAACAAGTCAAACACACAAACAAAATTCTTTTTAAAATTTTATTTGGTGGCCGACAAGCGGCCTAGTTCACGAGGAACCTGCGTCCCTGGCCTCAAGATATTCAAACTCTTAAGCCTGGGACACTATGAGTGATGTATGAGCTGAGAAATCAGAAAGATGAGAAGAAATCTCGCTTGTACAGTATATAGAAAATTGCCATGAGTTCTATCTGAAACAGAGAGAGAAGAAAGAAAATGTTGAAAAGAATGCAGCTATTGGGATGAGGAGCAGAGGGGGCAGTACAAGGAAGGGAGGGATCAACCACTAGGGCTCTACTCGCCGTAGGGGTGGTAGGAGCTCTGGGAGAGTAAGGAGGAAAGGACGTGTTGGGTGCGCCATAGCGCGCTTCGAATTTTTTCCTGAAATAGTCCATCCTGTCTGGGGATGGAGTCTTTTCATACCACGCAGTGAGTGAATGGCGAGGATAGGGTCTCGAGTGAGCGCCATAACCCCGTGGCTCATCATCCTCCTCCTCAGAACTATAATCGCGTCGTGCACGAGGCGGCGGCTCCTCCCTAGCTTTACCCCCTCTCCCTCCTCTTCCTCTTCCCTATCCCTTACGTGCCTCAGGCATGGTGTGAGACCGAGCTCTGCTTAAGAGGGCGACGAGCAGAGAGGAAAGTGTGCAGCAGAAGGGAATGAAGAAAAGAGTAAAGAGACAACGCAGACCAAGTAGCGACGTAGCATGCACGATGAGAGGGATAAGAAAAAGAGAAGAAGGAACTATGCAAACTTAAAGAGGGAGAGAAAAGGGGAAGAAGATGATGGCGGCCGCAAAAACGCTACAGCAAGTCACTGAGGTACGAAGAAAGTGAATGAAGATTCTATGCTATGCATTATTTTATATCTAGTGTCTCGCGTGTTTCGACCCAGCGGGGACGCTGGGTGGGGGTTTGGTATTATGTCAGAGGGCGCGGTGTCCCGACCCTCCTCTGTATACCAAGTCCCTGCCTGGTACCGGTCTCTTGCTCGGGTGTCGCAGTTCCAATTGGTATTGCAGCTAGTAGTCATCTCCACGATCCTCAGAGTTCGGGCTGTACCCTGGTGTGGACCGGTCCTGTCAGTGCATGCCTTTAGCAAAAGGGGTGCGCCACAGGGCTTTCCATTGGTCCACGCAGGATCGGCGCCCTGTTGTACAGCAGGGCACAACCGGCCTACGGCCGTGGTAGCTGCCGGGTTCGCCCTAGAACGCGAAAGTAGAAGGGCCGGTGCAGTCTTTTCTACTACGCGCCGAATGCCCTCTAACCAGGTTATGGGTTAGGTGCACAGAGCAGAAGTCATTGTCAAAAA
>BFEA01000011.1:3637244-3663598 GCA_003427395.1 Chara braunii | reverse complement strand
CCTACGGTTTACCGGGCAGTTCTATTTGACGATATATATCGTCACAAACAGAACTGCCCGGTAAACCGTAGGCAGAAAGAGAGAAGAAGAAAACAAACGAGGGGCTGTGACAAACTGTTTCGTCGGAGTTTCACCGACTCATCAGTATATATGTGGCGATATATATATTAGTGCTTAAAAGTCATCGTCCGAAAATCCGGACGACGGGGGTACCTTACGTCCGGGGAGACGTTCTGGGGAGACATCCGATCTCCAGACCATTGGTAACATAGGTATTTACTATTTAATAGATTTTTATCAAAAATAATCCTTGATGAATTTTAACCGAAAATTAATTATTTACCCTAAGTCCATCGACTCATGCGAGTTTTCGATATTTATAAACCCTCGCTTTATTTTTCCCGATTCATCTTATTATTACCCTCGCTATAACCCGTATGTTATTGAGTGAGCAGGACTCGTTTTCTGGTTACGGCGGCAAGGTTGATATGGTGCGCTCATCGGCTCGACTTTGGGACATGCGACACTATTATTCTGGTACGGTTACTGACTCGATATTGGTGTGCCACACTTGCTCGACAGTACGGTATTCATCATTGCGCTGACATGGTAACAGTACAAATGAGCCAATTTTATGGCACACAATTTTTTTTTTATTTTTTTTTTGCGCTAGGTCGGACATCCCCTATCCGGTCCGACGTCCGACCAGACGTCCAGTCGGACATCCCATACGGTCAGGGGGGTCCCGGACGTCCGATAAAACAACCTAGGTAAATAATCATTTTTTTCTTTTCCTTTTAGCATTTTTAATTCTTTTACCAATTTTTAAATTTTGTTATTAGATTTAATGAAAATTGGGGGCTCATTTCCCCGCTCATTGGTCAGTGTAAAATTACCTCACCAAGGCCTACTGCCATACCCTTGTTCCGCAGTTGGCCGCTTCGGGAACAACCTCGGAACAAACAAAAAGGGTAAGTGTCAGGCGCAGCAGACGCGACCGTTCATTTTATTTTATTAATTTTAAAGGTTAATTTTTGCATTGATGCAAAGGATTTTAGGGACCCTCGAAGGACCCCCAATTTTTCCCGACCGTTCCGGCAAGAGTACTCGATAAATCCTAACCGGACGTTTGGTTGAGGGACGAATTCCGTATATGTCGGGTGACCAGCCGGTCTGTGGTCGCCCGATAACGTAACTCCCAGCGTTGGCTGCTGACCAGCGCAACCTGGCAGAGGGCCCATGACTCACCAAAGGTTAGGTCTTGAAGGGTCGGCCACTCGGAGAGACCTAACTCGAGGGAAGGTCATTAGGATCCGTTAAGTCTAGAGTTGGAATCCTTCGGGATACCAAGATAGGAATAATTGCTTATCGTTGCATAACCAACGAAGGCACCATCGCTATATAACAACACGATGGACCGTGGATTCGGCATGATCAACCAATCTGCGGTGGGCCAAGATGGAGATCTAATCCACCTGTGCTAGACTCCAGGATGGGTATTTCAAGGTGATGACTGTTTGTGTGGTTAAGTTTTCACCGGGGACTGAGGGGTCTCTGTATTTTGGGAGAGGTCTCGGTCAGGGCCCGCATCCAAAGTCGTGAACTTGTTCGTGAGAGCGAGACTACGGACACCCAATGAGAAATCGGTGACGTCTAGGACGAAGGGAGAGGACTATCGACCTGCTATCTCGGAGCAGATATTACGCTGTAGTACGGAACAAAGTATCCCCTAATTTCGAGGCCAGGATATGGGAGACCCAGGTTAGAACCCTGGCAGTGCAACACAGTGACGGGGGCAGGTTGAGAAGATACCTCGAATGGAGTTGGGCCGGTGAATCGGATTGGTTACTTCCTCGTCAACAAATGTGATTTTGTTATCCTTATAGTTTTGATTGCCCGACGCGACGGGGACGTAGCTTAATAGGGTCCGGAAAAACTGTCGGCCCGAATACCCTTACAAGGGTATTTGGCCACATTTTTGCATCTCGCAGAATGCGCGTTTTTGACGATATTCGAGAGAGTGTCTCATTTTTGTATGACAATAACCAACTCTTAGGGGTTACGAATGACACGCGTTTCTGGTCTGATTAGAGAATATGTGGGCGAGCACTTCGAGGGCATGCATGAGTATTTAGGCAGACATCTGGTTATATTTATGAGAGCGGCACCTGCGCCTAGTAGTATGAGCTAGGAGAGGGGTATCAGACGATTGCAGTAAGGGCACGCAGAGCGCATTCGCGTTCGAAGCCGGCATTGGATGATCAGGGCTAGGATTTAGCTACCAGATCCGCTTGACTTATTTACTATGGCACTAGGATCATTAACTTAAAGGTGCAAAATGTCTGACTTCCTAAGCCGACCATAATTTTTGGTCAACGGTAGAAGTTGCGCGCAGTACTTGGAAAGGCCGACGTAAGTAATGCGTAGTATGAGGGGAAGTCGGGTTTTTTTCGACACTTAGGTAATAAAAGTATGACCTTTCGGGAAGGTAACCTACTAAGAAAGATGGAGTCTTTGCAGCAACGCGATTATGTCGCATGCACGGTGACCGTCGCCTATACGACGGCGGGAGGTGAAACTGACCCCTTCATGCAGCGGGGACGGGTATGTAGGAGCCATAGACATGGCTGGTGGGCCAAAGAGCGGCTTTTAATGTTGTTCAATAGGCCTTGGAGCAGCACAGATACCCTTTATAAGGAAGTCCGTGCATAATATATCTAAGCTTGCGCCTAACCCTATAAGTTATGACTTTGGACTGATACTAGGAAGATTCGGGGATCGAGGCCAGCAGCCGACAACGGAGGAGAGGAGGAGGCCCTGCCAGAGAACTGAGGGGTCGAGGGTCCCATGGGAGTATCCCCCTTAGTTTGACCAAGGAGTCCAATCGCGGGATCGATGGGCATGACTGAGGGTAGGGTTCCGACGGTCATTCCCCTCCCCTCGTCACTTCTCCTATTTTCTAATTTTTTATTTTCATTATTCTTATTTATTTATTCGTCCCATTTTTGGGACGCAGCCCGGTACCAGTGTCGGGACCAGCGTAGGTACCATCTGGCCAACCTCAGGGGGTACACCCATGAACTATTGAAGTATTGACTTGAGTTAGGACTATG
Source organism: Chara braunii (assembly GCA_003427395.1). Taxonomy (NCBI): domain Eukaryota; kingdom Viridiplantae; phylum Streptophyta; class Charophyceae; order Charales; family Characeae; genus Chara; species Chara braunii. Next base: position 3,660,485 of record BFEA01000011.1, on the reverse strand, counting down.
GCACCGAGTGTAGTAGGACCGGGAACACTATCTGGGCCCGGTCAGCCCGATGACAATAGCTTAAGGCCGTCATGCGGCCGTAGTCCTTCGGGACATCCCGTGAAATTGGAACGATACCAAGGAGATTAGCGTAGACCTGAATGGAGAGAACATGCATAAATCAAGAAACAACTTCATTTTTTTTTTAGTGTCCCTCTGTGTGTATGTACGGTTCGCGGGTTAGAGTTCTTGTGAGATCGCGCAGCGCGGTCCAGTAGACGAGGATGACGAAGGGGTTGACGAAGGAGAAGAGGAACGCAGATGCAGAGTGAGTAAGAGGGAAAGAGGGAACGTACCTCAGTGTGGGGTCTGCTCCCTGCGTGTTCGTCGTTCACTGTGCAAGTGTTCCACACGCCAGCTGTCGTCATGAAGAACGGTTCGGTCAATACTCTCTGGACGCGCACATACGCAGGGAGAGAGAGAGAGAGAGAGAGAGAGAGAGAGAGAGAGAGAGAGAGAGAGAGAGAGAGAGAAAGGAGGGATACACTTGCTTGTGCATCCGGTCGGGGTCTAACGAAAGACTCGCTCTCCTTTTCGCCAATAGAAGGCGTAGTAGTGAGCGACTCGGACTAGTGATGAATCTTCCCAATTTCTAGCGGGAGATTCATTCTCATTTTGCATATTTGGTGAAGTTGTGGAGCGTTGTCTATCACAACAGGTTCCAGCTCGCCATCATGCTTGTCATTATCAAGGTTGTACTTTGTTATGGATCTTCGTCATCATGAAGGCCGCCTGTGCGTCATGCTCGTAACCTTCCTCCACGCTGATCATGGTCCTTACATCTATGCTGCACTGAGCAAACTGCTTCCGTCAAAACCACCCCGGCTGTCGTCTTCAGTGCAGCAGTCACAACACGGTCTTAGGCGTAATCGCGGACAGCACCGGTCGGGATCGGGCGGCTGGTCAGGAAGTTTAGGTGGAAAGTTGGTGTATCATTTCGTGTTCTAGTGGCAGATTCGTCCTCATTTTATCCAAACGCCGACGCAGCGGCACAGTTCTGACACTATGCATGTTCTCGTCTTCTAACTGGAGATTCATTCCCGTTTTGCTCGTCTGATAGAAGTGGAGCAAGGGGCGACTGTTGTTTGTTACGCACCTTGTTACAGTCAGATCATAATGATAATCGTGCCAATCGTAGTAGTGGTTGTACGGATAATGATAGTTATCATTGCATCTAATATCTACCGTTCTGTTGATTCACCTTCTCGCTTACCATCATCAGGATCCTACTCCCTACTACCGTCGAGATCATACCACCCACGGATGTGTCATCACAGTCGCAGAAGTACTCTTTTTTTGAGCGTTGCATGATTTCGCTTACGCTTACGCTCGTTTTGTTGGTCGTACTGTTCACTAGGGTGCTCGTCATCTATCGGGTGCCTGATGTGCTCGATGTAGTGATGATGCTTACCTGGTACTGCATCTGGTCATGATCCAGTGGAGGATTCATTCTCATTTTGCACAGTTGGAATGCAAAGACTCGGAGTGTAGACGAAGGGAATGAGATTCATTTTCACCGCAAAAAAAAAAACATCCCGTTCGTGCTTAGATTAGTAATGGTCGCTCGTCCCTCGTCATTTTGATCGCTATTTTCGTTCGGATTGAAGTCGTGATCCGGATAGTGATCTTTTTCGCCATTTTGGTTGTGGGGCTTTCCTACAAGGTCGTAGTGGCATGTTCGTCGTTGGTCATAACCGTGATCCTATTTTGACTTGTCACTTTAGTCAAGGCGTGACTTTTCTTCTCATACTCGTAACTTGGCGTTTCCAAACCAACTACATCTGGCTAAGGCGGGGGCTTGCGTGGTCAAGGTCTGCCTACACAGAGGCTGTTTCGGTCACAATCCGGTCTGGAAGCATTACTAAGTCGATCTTCAGTCGGTATGCTGAAGTCAAGTCTGACGATACCGTTGTGCTTTCGAGGGATGTTGCTGCCTCTGTGATAGGCTAATGAGGAGGGACGGGGCTATTGGGTATCTAATGTTGTTGCACAACGTCCGATGTAGTTCACCGTGCCAGCTGGTGTGTGGCGCTGCTTCACTGTACACCCCGTATCCTGGTGTGCTTTCGTTGCTGTTGGGCCTTGCCACACATTGTTGTGTACAATGTACCTTGATGAGTCGTTATGCATACATCTATCACACTGTTGGGCTCGATTGTTGAGTCTTGCTCTGTCTGTGTGGCATTGTTGTGTTTAGATGTGCTAGCCACTATAGAGCGGCATTGTTGTGTTTTGCGGTGCTAGCCACTGTTTGCTGAGTACACCCACGTTTTCGTTGTGCACCCACTGTGCGTTGCCCCGTGCGTTCGAAATGGAGTACAGTAACTGTGTTCCATCGTATTTTTGATGCGATTGACTGAGATGCACAGAGCAGTTGGACCTACCGAGAATCAGCGTTGCATCGTGTTGAGGCTTTGTTGAGTTCTGTTGTATCCTACGACACTTTGTCGAGTCTGCCCCATACTATATTGAACTTGCTATGTTTCGCGTCGTCCACTACCTCGAGCCATTGTAACATTGGAGGAGTGAACGAACTCTATAACGAGGTCACTGTTGCGGGTTGAAGGGCCATCAGGGGAGTGTTACTCTTCGTTCTAACCGTGTTTTTGATCATTTGCGTTGCATCGTTGGCTGTCATTGCTGGGCCCTCAGGATATTGAAGACAACAAGACCCTCTCCTGTTAGTTGAGTCAGTCCCTCCCTTGTATCTCGAGTGTCTGAAACCCCTCCTTCTGTCCTTCTTACTCTAAGTCTAGTTTGAGGTTACGAGAGGAAGGCGGTAGGCGGGATTGGAACCAGTAGGACCGCGGCAAGACCTTGTGGGAGGTCCACCCACCGATTGCGGGAGCTCTGCCGGAGCCAAGACGGGGTTCTGGAGGCAAGGAACACTGAAGTATAAGTTTGTTTTACACGGGTGATCCCTTCCCCTAAACTATATTACCCCTTGCTATTGTGTGCCTTCTAATATGATTGAGAAATCTATTACTTTTGGTTGCTTTCATTTCGATACATGATCTGAAAAGGCTAAATTAACAAGTGTGTATGAGAAATTCAGGTTACGTGTGTGAATTCAGACAAAATACAAGTGTGACCTTATTTGTTGTTATGTTGCGGAGGTTGGGCGAATGCATAAGTTGCGGGTTGTTCGGTCACACACATTTGTTGCTTGTTTAGGCGGGGTTAGACTACTCATAAGTTGAGTAGCCTAGTTCTACTCTATATGTCATTGCTTAGGCTGACTAGTCACACCATAAGTTGGTGTGGTCATGTTATATGCCTCTTGTCGTTTATTCAGGCAAAGGTTGAACCCCTCATAAGTTGAGGTGGTTCAGTTCTTTGTGTATGCCAAATGTTCAGGCTGGTCAGCCTCACCATAAGTTGGTGCGGCCCGGTCATACGCCTTATGTCGATTGTCTAGGCAGAAACTGATCACACCATAAGTTGGCGTGACCCAGTCTTATGCCTTATGTTTACTTGTATTGGCAGGCTAGTCACACCATAAGTTGGTGTGACCAAGTCATGAGCCGCGAACATAAGTGGAACCTGAATATACAACCTGATACAACTATATATTATGCATATCATTGGCAGGTTGGACGCCATAAGTTGGGAGATCTAGCCATATAAGCTGGTAGCAAATAAAGCAGAGGAGAAAATAAGATTCATAGTATAAATATTGAATAAGTCTGACTCATCCATAAGTTAGGTAGTTGGTCCTATGCCCCTTATAACACAAAGGGCAGAGAGTTGATATACAAAACTCGGTTATTTTTCTTTTTAAACATAAGTTGATGTCTGGATGGGGATCCTCATAAGTTGAGGTGACGTGACCACTCGTTTGAAGACAAAAATAACTTGTGACTCTACTTATTGAATGAAGTTGTGTTGCGGAGGCTGAGCGAACGCATAAGTTGCTGGTTGTTCGATCACACGCGCTTGTTGCTTGTTTAGGCGGGCTAGACTAGCCATAAGTTGAATAACCTAGTTCTACGTTATATGTCATCGTGTGGGCTGGCTAGGCACATTATAAGTTGGTGTGTCATGCTCATATGCCTTTCGTCGTTTGTTTAGGCAGAGGTTGGACCCCTCATAAGTTGAGGTGGCTCGGTTATTTGTGTACGCCGAACGTTTAGGCTGACTAGCCTCATCATAAGTTGGTGTGGTCTGTCATACGCCTTAAGTCAACTGTTCGGGCAGAGGCTAATCACACCATAAGTTGGTGGGGTGAGTTTTATGCCTTATGTTAATTCCTTGAACTGTTGAACATGGTTGTATTGTGAAGGTTGAGCGAACGCATAAGTTGCAGGTTGTTCGGTCATTCACGCAGGTGGTTTTGTCTAGGCTGGGATGGACTACTCATAAGTTGGGTAGCCTTGTTCTACGCCATATGTCACTACTTGGGTTGGCTAGACACATCATAAGTTGGTGTGTCTTGGCCATATGCCTTTTGTCGTTGTTCAGACTAAGGCTGACCCCTCATAAGTTGAGGAGGTTCAACCCTTTGTTTATGCCGAACATTCAGGCTGATCATCCTCACTATAAGTTTGTGCGGCCCGGTCATACACCTTATGTTGATCGTCTAGGTAGAAACTGGTCACACCATAAGTTGGTGTGGTTTCGTCCTATGTCCTACGTCTACCTGTGCTACCAGACTAGGGCACCATAAGTTTGTGTGGTCTAGTCATATAAAACTGGCAGGTCGGTCACATCCATAAGTTGGGTTGGTTGATCCTATGTCTTATTTAAGGAAGAATAAAAAACTAGGTAGCACGACTTATCTGGCCAGATAATCCGATCGGATTATCAGGCTGGATTATCAGGGGTTATGATTATCAGAAAATCCGGATGATTAAAAAAATGGCCAAAAAAAAAAAAAAAAAAAGTGATATTGCGAATGCAAAATACAATCGAACTACATTCTTATTTCATAAAAAGCTTGATAGGTCATGGAAGGTTTAAAAGGGGGTAAGATAAGGAATAAAGGGGTTTAGAGGGGGGATGCTTAATTTATTTTATAACTTTTTATCTAAATATTATTTTCTGGGTAGCACGGCGTACACGTACGAGGGTTCCGCATACGTGCATACACGTATGCACGTATGCGCTTACGTATCGCATACGTATGTGCGCGTACTCAAATTTAGGGTCCGCGTACGTGGTCACAGCAAACCGTTTCCCGGGTTTGTCTTAGCCTTGTAGGGGTTGGGGGGTGGGCGTTGGGATTGGTTGATATGTGTGTGTGTGTGTGTGTGTGTATGTGTGTGTGTGTGCATGTGTGTGTGTGTGTGTGTGTGTGTGTGTGTGTGTGTGTCTGTGTGTGTATGAGAGAGAGAGAGAGAGAAAGCCTCCTCCTCCTCCTCCTCCTGCCGATCTTCTTCGTCGTCCTGCTCCTCGGGTCATGGTACTGTTTGTCTGTCTGTCTGTCGAGTACCACGGGCGGAGGAGGAGGGGTAGGAGGAGGAGGAAGATGAGACAGACATACATACAGACAGACAAACAGACAGTACGATAGGCGGAAACAGACAGACAGACTGCCAGACTTACAGATAGACTGCCAGACTGACTGACAGACAGACAAACAAACAGACAGACAGACAAACAGACAGACAGACAGACAGATAGACAGACAGATAGAAAGGAGGGGGAGGACAGACAAACAGTACCACGGGAGGGGTAGGAGGGGTAGGAGGAGGAGGAGGAGGGGTAGGAGGAGGGGTAGGAAGAGGAGGAGATATGTGACTAAATACTGACTATATATATTATATATACATTATATATACGTGTAAAAAAAAAAAAAAAAAAAAAAAAATGTAAGCATACGCGGTTTTTTTGACACGTACGCGTACGCACCGCATACGCGTACGTGGTGCTACCAAGATTATTTTAGTTTTCTATTTTATGTTTTATCTTCTGTTGAGATATCAAAGATCGCCTCAAGCCAAAAGTTGTTTGTATCATTGATATGAACAATATATTTTTTTTAATATTTTTTTGATTTTTTTTTCCAGTAAAAAAAAAATATTTTGCGCAGCGCCTGATTTTTCATATCGGGAATTAATCCAGAATTTTCATCCGGATTGAAAATCTCGGATAAAATTGGCCTGCCGGATATCTGAATTTGCTACCTAGGTAAAAAAGGAATAACAAGGGTTTTTGAACGAAATTTGTGATCTGGAAAGGAACCTGAGGGTTAGCAAGAGATGTTGTTGCACTCACCTATGTATGTTTTTTAGGTTTATCTTTGGGGTATCCCTTTTGATAGCTTAGTCGCTTTAGATGCTCGCATGCTGAAGCTATAGGTAGGTGAGATGGATGATGGGATGAAAGTTTGGGATACGATAGGACTAACCTTACTGGAAGTTATGACTAGTAATAGCTCACGATACCATCTTTAAAAAGGGATCGTATAAACTATCTCCAGTTATAGCTATCAAGTGAGTGTCAGAAGTTAGTCTTAAGTATAGTTGTACTTTGTCTTGGATTTCAGATTTGTATAAATCTTGGCAGTCTCTTTTTCCTACGGGAAAAGTTGTCGAAATTTTTACAAATCTAAAAGAGTTAGTCATTTTTGTACAGCTAGAAATTCTGAAAAGACATTTTTCCTACGGGGAGCGCTGCCGAAATTTTGTAAATTTTGAGGAGTTAGATGATTTTCTGCTAGAAAGAATGTGGCAAACTACCCTGACTAAGGGAGATGCTGCCAACATTTTTAGTAATGTATGATACTCATTGGAAGAAGGTAAGGGAGAAATTAGGAGTTAGGTTACGACATGGAGCATGTCCTCCATCTGTCTTAAATATAGTATTGGTCGGCTTTGGCCCGAACTGTGATGCTAGTTTACGAACTCGATTGAAGGCTTGATTTGTTCGGCTTGACCCTACGAAGGATCACTTTACTGTTATCTTTTGATAACAAGTCGGTTTGTGACACAACTTCCTTGCTTCTGCATCTCAACCTAAGGCCTTAACTGAGTTGGTTTTTGTAGGTTTTTATGTTTCTTGGGGTTTTCACCCATATTTCTTTTTAAGTGGTCATTTCTAAAGACTGAGTACCTTTATTGAGGGATGATGGAAGTTGGTTGGGGCTTGTATGCATAAGGCAGAGCATGAGTCGAAGAAAGTAGTAAAGTTGACTCCCTTAGTGTGTGTGATGTTGTTGTTTGGACTCTGTGCGATTTGCAGGTATGCGTAGTATAAGGTCTTTGAATTGAGTTTGGTGATAGCCTGAGTATTGTGTGAATGCGGATGGACAAGCCACACAACTGCTGTGAGAGCGATCATCTGATACCACACAAACTTTTGCTTGACTGTTTGAACTCTCATTGCTTAATATAACTATAATGGTTGAAGGGAACCCTACAATGGTTGTGAAAAGTGATAGCTTCATATCTCACAACCCCTCATATACGTATATGTATATATTCCCACTTACATATACATTTAGTACTGTACGGTCTGTTATGACCGTGTGCGAAGTTTAAACAAATTATGTCTTGAGAAAAAAGGGAGATCCCCTTCGAGTTATTATGATTGAACGTTGTAGCCCATGGCAACCGTCAAAGTCAAACCCCTTGATTTCTCTTCAGACCTTCGATGATGGAGCTTGCCTCCTAGGCCACGAGAGCTGAATGCCTCCTCAGACCGGAACCTATGTACCACCCACTCTGCAAAGGGTGCAGAAGAGGGTGTGGTGATCAACCGCCTTGGCGGTTGTCTAGCGTCGAGAGATTAACCCCTCAAGGCGCGTGTATGGGTACTACATAGCACTCCATTGTTGTGACCGCGTGCATATGCTTGCATTGCTAGTCGATATGAGAAAGACCTAGCGTCCACGCCGTTTTATCTTGAGTCGCGTGCACGACGCCTAAGCGATCTCCATATTAAAAGGTTACGAGTTGGATACTGAAGGGACTATGAGAGTGTTGTTTTTTAATTTTTAATTTTTGTACAGTGTAACGCGTGGTGAGTGAAATGCGTCCTAGTCGACCGACGGCGAGTCGTGCTTGGGACCTCAGCCCCCCAATGCGTCGATACACGTGCCGGTTTGATTTTTCGGGCGTTAACTGCGCATACCCCCAATGCTACGACGAACAAGAAATGCCCTCAGTCGAGCCGCCTCGCGATTGCATACGAAAAAGTCGAAAAAACCTTCACACGTGCTTCGGTAGCTCGGCGGGGATACGCTCACCCAAGGGATGGTGACAGCTCCCGTGGGTGGAGGTAAGTTGTACCTCGCGTAACCCTATCCTGTGGTAGGGATGCGTGAGAGGTATGTGTCAGACTGACACACTCGGCCGGAGCGGCAAAAACGCTATACGACGAAGTCTTGCAAAATCCTGCGTGACGTGGCCGGGAGGGTCCCCCTGAGGGACCGATGCGCTCAACAGCGCCCTGTCGCAGCAATCGAACCTCCTTTCCTGCAGAGAGCAAGGAGCGAGGTAGTCTCGTAATATCGCAGAAAGTTTTCTTGTCGTTGTACCTTGGGAGGAGCGGGGTGGTAGCTTCATATAGGGTTCGCGGGGGTTCCCAAGCATCCGTTATTCGGGGCACTTGTAGCAATGGTTCTCCCAGGATTAGAGCCCGCGTCCGTTGGAGGTTCCTTTATGTGAGGACGAACGTTCCCATTGTTTTATGTCGGACTGGGTAGCTAATCAGTTGGTGCGCCATATCGATAATCATAGGATTCGTTTCCTCCTCGCTGTTTGAAGTGTTGGGCGAAGCCTCAGGTCCTTTTTCCTTGTTAGTGAGTTCTTCCCAGGTGATCACGTGGAGTGCTTCCCCGATTTCGGGGAGGGCTTTCTGAGTTGCAAGTAGCACGGTTCGGAGAGTTAGACGCATCAGAATGACGTACGGTTTTCCGGCTGTATTCAGGAGGATAATCGATCGCTTTTCGAAGTCTAAGTTGGTCTGTAGCGCAGTGAGGGCCGGCAGTCTCATACGGACGTCGTATGTATTTACGTCCACTACTACGACATCCCCCAAGGCGTGGACTTTCCCTAATCGGAACGCGACGTTCGTCATCCTTCCCACCACCTTGATTTTCTCCTCGTCACAGGAGACAAGGTGGTCTCCTTCTGCTAACGGGATCAAGTATTTTCTTCTTCCTGATCGTTCTACCACCCTCAGCAAAAGATTAAAACAATGGCTTCCGAGTCGATGATAGCATTGTACGGGATTCCCCAGACTTCTACATTACATTCCGCAGATTTCCACGGAATAGCTTTGATACGCAAAAAATGGTCGTCTTTTTAGATTAGTCCGAATCGTATTGGATTCGAGGTGCTAGAGACGTCAGGTTTTTCTTCTCGGATAGTAACCTTCCCCTTGATAGCTGCTAGCTTGGCAAGAGCAAACCGCTTCCTGTTTGCTTTGCAATGTTGTAGCATTCGCTCGTTTGCCTGCACCGATATGGACAACAGATGTCAGATGGGTAAGACCGTAAGGGAATCCAGTAGTCCAGTGCTCGAATGATGTTCAGGACATCGATCTCTCCCGTAACAAAAGTAGGACCGCCAGACTCTATTTCCCAAGGGGATGGTCTCCATTCTGTTACTTCGCGTTGTTCATTTGTGGGGCGGATGGTCCCGATCATTTCCAATCTCGGGTAACCCACTTAGATGTATTGATCGAGCGAGATAAGCTCTGTAGCTTCCTCAGTAGTGATTATCGCACTCCCTCCTCCCTCGGCCTCTTCCACCATCCTGCCTACCCTCCCTGGTCCGTTGGCCACGGGTGCTGCTGTCGTGGGGGCTGCTCCCATCCGGGCTTGTGCTGGTCGGTTGGGGCAGTCCTGGGCTATGTGGCCGGGTTGGTGACACGTGTAGCATACACCTGTATTAACCACATCACCGCCCACTACTTGGCCGGGGGCTGCTCCGGCCCCTCCGGGTGCTATCGGTGCAGTTCGGACGGTGATGGGACGCATCGATCGCATTAATGATTCTATCCGGGTATTGTGTTCGAGTTGTTCTTTCTTGCTCTCGTGCATTATACTAACTAGCGTCCGAGTTAATTCTAGTATCGCGCTCGATTCGTTTGGCTTAGCAAATTTATTTGGGGGAGACGTAGGCGTGACCAGTACGGGCAGTCCTGGGGTTGTGTCAGATGTCGATCTTTTGACTCCAACTTGCTCCAGATAGGTGACGGGGCCGAAGATGAAGCCCATGTTTTCAAATTTGTTTTGGAGCGCAGCTAGCTCCGCCTTCGCCCTAGCTGATTCTGAGGAATCTCCTTCCTTAACATGATCTTCCCCCTCTAGGAAGCTAGTGGCGAATCTTCGTTCCTTCTCTTCGGCCCCATCCATAATCTGTTGCATGGTGTGATTGATGGGGGAAAACTGCTTTCGCAATTTCCCCCGCGTTGTGCAGCTTCGGCGTCCGCGGATGAACAAATCTCTTCGACCTTTTCGTCTCGCTCTGACTTAACGAACAACCTATAGAACCTACCGCGATACTCCGTGACGGACTCGAGGGGCTTCTGGACTGGATCTTTAATCATGAAGAAAGCTTGTTCAGGGTGTACGTAATCAAATCAGTGTAACAAGTCCCTTGCGAAGGTCGGGAGGTCCACCCAAGCGTAGGTGTTGAACCAATGATGCGCATCCCCTCCCAACCGGGCGAGGATGTTAATCCTGGCCTCGTCATTATCATATTGTTGCGCACACAACGTAGCTACCCATGCTTCGACCAAATGATGTGTGGGATCGAAGAGTTACAAATCGTGCGGGGCTGCAGGTGCTCGAACTCGGGGAATAGGAACCCCGCCTTGCGGTGCATTATCATTTTGTGCCGGATTGACGTTAATGTTGGCAGTCTGTCGACCTGCCGATGTACTCCTAGTTACTACAGGGTCACATCGTGCCTCGTTCCTCTGCCTAGGCCGTCCTCTGTTCACCAGATCGATCTTCGTAACCTACCCGCTTGGCAATCTCTGAGTTTGTCACGTGGACTCCACCCCCCCTTTCCTAAAATCCTAGGCACACCCCTTTTTTATCGCACTTCCAGGCCCATTCCAACTCCAATCAGGAAGTCGCGCCGGGCGGGGTCCTGTTTTAACTTTTAGGCTTCGGGGAGCGGGGCCATCACCTCCGTTGGTCCCATCGTCTGGGGCGGATCCATATCCGGCGTACCGCAGGGGCGCTATGGCTATCTCGTTGGTTTAACACCTGTCAATGCTGTCATCGTCGGATACCATAGGTCTCTGAGTCAAACACGGCCGGTCTCAGCCGAAGGCTGTGCTCCCGTCGCTCTTCTTCTGAGCAAGTTCATCGGATGAAGCCGAACACTCGAGAATCGTGGTCCTACATGCACTCTGAGCACGGGGGTTGGGGCCAGTAGGGGGCGAGCGCCTGCAAGGAGGCAATGGTCAAGGAGTGAAAGGGCAATATACGGTAATAGGGAGGGAATTCGGTTTCCAGAATAATAATTCCGGGTTCCGCGACGATGTGACATGTATATGAGCTGGGAAATCTGGGGAGGTGGGGGATATGTTCCAAAGCCTGACCAATATCCCACTCGCAAACACGCTCGTTTCCTGCCGAGTATGAAAATTCCAAAGATTCTGCCCTCGATCGCGCAGACAGACACGCGTGCTCCCAATATTCTCGGAACTCGTGATCCCTCAGACACTCGCGATCAGTGATTCGGAAGGGAATTTCGATATTCATACTGCGGGGCGGGGCGAGAGTCCAGACATTCGGGGTGCTTGGTCACGGGCCGAATTGGGGACGAAGCTTGCAGACACACATGTACGTGATGACCTTCTTCGGTCGGGCCTACACGTGCGTGCACAAGATCTGTCTGTCAGTCAGGCGGGTAATTGTCGGCAACTCACAACCCTTACATATGTACAAACACATCAGCCCAAAAATGGATGATCGCAACGTGAAACAAACATCTAACCATTTAGCCTGCTTTTGATGGACCAGTCCATGTTCAGACAGAGGACCGTCAATTCATCCATGCATCAAACTTCAAAGGTCCCGGTGGTCAGAAGACATACATGGACTGAGCGTAGAGGATCAATCAACCAAGCAGGTCCAAGCTAACAATTCAAACAGAAGAAAGGACGGGGCGAAGAAGAGAACCACACATCACTTCATAAGGAAAAGAAAAATTCGAGAGTAATCGATCCGAAGACAAAAACGATTGGCGCCATATATCAAAATTACTTAAAAGAATTGAAGAAAGAACATCATTCCAACACATCCCCTCTTTCTCTCTTTCTTCACACCATCCCGCTACCCGCTACGGGCAGTCCGTCGTCTCGCACCCACTGAGTTGTCACCCCGCGTAGTCCGAGCATGCAAACCAGGTTCGCCCGTGTGCCACAGTCCTTTGTGGTCACACGTCAAACCCGCATACCCAGCACCAGTCCGTATGATCGCCCAACTCTCTCTACTCACCTTCCTGGTCTTGCCTGTTAGTCGATCCTCTCAACCGCGCTAACTCCAAAATTCATAGAGAGCGAGTTAATTGCGCTTGCAAAATTTATAGCGCGAGTGTTTGCGTGAGATACCCGGGATTGTGCCTGAGTGGGAAAGAAGAAGGAGGAAGGAAGTGCCTACGACTGTACGGCCAGGTCCTGGTGTGAGGATCGTAGCCACACTCCAGACATCGATCCAGTCATGCAACGTTCAGGCCAATAGGACTGGGAAAATATGTGCGCGCAAGGGCGCAACGAAGATATCAAGAAGGAGGGGATTACAGTTACATCTGCGCTCTGCCAAGAAGAGAATGACCGTTACACGTGAGATTTAAGGTGCGAAAAAGCCAGAGCAGAGATCCTGACGAGGCAAAGCGCGCACAAGCAAGAAGCGTCGTACAGTTGTCGGCAAAATTATGATGCACCCAAATTCCTAGCCTAAATCCTAATTGCAAAAATAAATTCGAGAAAAGAAATTTCGAGAGCCCGCGGGGGCTCAACATCCGTTGAAAATTCAAAAAGATATTCCCGCGCGACGATCGCCCCAAAATTCTCATTTCCCCCAGCAGAACAAGAAAGAAGCTATGGCAAAAGTTATTTTTCGCGCTCGCCAAGGCGCAATCAACTATCAACTGTCATGGGACATCTCTTTTCTGAAAAAGCGAGGGCATTCATGCAATTGGACGGGCCCCTCTTGATCAACCCCCAAAGTAGAGTCGCGCCAAAAGTTACACGGTTACAGAAAACAGTTCGTCACACCGCAACCCAACATGTAGCACAGCTGAATGACAGCCTTCTATGTTGACACGTATTCAGGGCTGTCATGTGCAGCTTGCGTCAGCGTCCTTCTCCTACGCACACGCAGCTCCACCTTCATTCGTCCCAACACCCTCTCCTGCTGACAACGAAGAACAACAGTAGATACGCCGCCATCATGGCCATCCTCTCCAGCGGTGTCAACAACGCACGCCTGACCTCTCCACCCCTCTCCACTGCCAACACTTTGACAGGAATGACATGTCTCCGCTGCCAGGACGATCGCCGCCCCCGCGAGGCTTCCGCAAAGCTGCCGCCTTTGGGACTATCTTGCTCTCGTTGCAAAACAGTGCTAAACGACGCGCACAATGTGGAATGCGTCGATGGCGATGGACGTACACACTGTGCACATGTATACACAGTACTGTGTTTCTTGGGAAGGGACGCCGCCGCATACCCTGAGTCGCAGATGCCCCGTTTTCGCACGCCTGCCTATCGTCGTGCTTGTAAGTTGTCACCACACCCATACTTCAAGTTTTGAACTTCAATTATGAAGGTCCCCTATTTTTATTTCATTTTTCGTGGCATGGCCCTGCCCTTTCCCGCTCGCCGCTGGACGACACCATCTCACATGGACACCTGTCTCTTATACACATCTAGATGTGTATAAGAGACAGCCCTGGGCCCCCCCGCGTCCGCATATAATCCTCTGAAAATGGCTGCGGGCAGGCCACAAGGAAATGTTTTTGGGGGACATCCGCCAGGATATGTGGAACGAGGCCGCAAAATTTCCTTAAGCACTACTGTGACGCCCAACCTCACGCCCAGCGCAACTTTCTGATCGGAGTGGGATGGGGGCCTGGAAGTGCGAAAAGGGGTGTGCCAAGGATTTTTAGGGAAAGTGGGGAAGTCTCAGGCGTGTGAATGCTGTTAGGCGAAAAAGGGGCACGTGCGGAAGGGACTCAAGCCCCGATGGGGCCGGGGTACTGTGGGCGACGGGGAATGGCAGTCGAATCACTGAAGGTGGAGGTGGCGGATGGTTCAGGGGAAGAGGGGGCATGAATCGATTGATGGCGGGAGAGGCGAAATGAGGAAGGATAGCGTAATGGAAGGAGCGATGGATGTGGGGGAAGCGAGGGACCTCATGGAGATGGCGAAAAGCGGCGATGTAGTCGAGGTAAATGGTGGAAAGGGTCTACCGCAGAGCGGCGCCGCAGAGCGGCGCGAAAATCTTCGTAGTTTTCGCAGGCGGGAATATTTCCAGATATAATACAGTATATTTCTACGTGGTTATATCCCCGCCAGTCAGCGCTAAACAGGAGCACGTGAAGGAGAAAGGAATCAACCACAGAACGGGTGGTGGCATGCGGATAAACGGAGACTAGAAGGCGGGTAGCGTAGAGATGGTAGAAAAGGTGATGGGGGAAAGGACACCAACCATCGGGGAACGGAGGTCTATCGGGAAGACGGGTAAGCATGAGGTAGTCACGGGGTCGGCGAGAGAACGACCGGGGACGAAGCCCGAACGCCGAGATCTTGATGTAAACGAAGGGAGGATCGGGACGGGGAGCCGGAGGGAACTAGCGATTCACTTCTTCTTCTTTTGCTTCGTGATCCCTCTGCTGCGGTTCCATCGTACTCTTCTTCTGGTGGCTCCGGATCATGCCACGGGTCCCCGATCGATGGATCGTTTGTCGCGGGTCGTTTTCCCTCCGCGGTCTCCTGGGCGCCTTCGTTTTCTGTGCTCTTGCGCTCTTTCTCGAGTCGCGTCGCGCACTTCAGCCTCGAATCCTTCGTACCCTGACTCCGCTTGCTCGTTTCCTTCTTCTTCTTCCTCGTCCCGCGGTTGGCTCGATTCGTCGGCTATCCCTGCTTCGCTTTCCGGTACGTAGTCTGGATCGTCTCGTTATTCGCTCGATGGCTTTTCCTCTTCTTCCTCTTCGTCTGCTCCCCCTAACTCCTCGTCCTGCGTCGCGTTTTGCCTCGCAATCGGGTCCCAAAACGTGGGATCGGTAACATCGATCTCCAGGTAGAGCGTCTGGGAAGGATAGAGAAAGTTGTCCTCGTCAATCTCCGTACACGTGGACCACACAAGGTGCGGCTGGATCGTTCGAGACAGCATGTGGGTCCCACGCTGCTTGTCACTGTGCGACAGGCTGTCCAGGGGCAGATCGTCGACCAGCTGAGTCAGAAACACCAGCAATTCGTCCGTGATCAAGGCGAGATTACCTTCCTTCACCTTTTTGAATACGATTCCCAGCAGGTCACCTTGCTCCGTCGTTCTCCAGGCTTGGATGATCACAAGCTCCACGCTGTCTGTCCCCTGGGTGCTCTGGACCTTCTCCGGATGGGGCCGCTTCTGACCAACAGAACTCTATCTCCAATAGAAACAGGGGATTCGTGAAAACCTCACAATCGGAGAAAACCTAACATTTCTTATAGAATGAAAACGTAAAAGTCAAACTGTTATTTTTTACACAAAAATAGAGCGTTTTTAATCGTTTTGCGATAAAGAAGGCAAAAAATCAGGTCAAAAGTCTAGCGTTCTTCAAAATGTGCAAGAAAACCCTTCCTTGCAAAATATTTTTATATGACTATAAGTCATTCTCAGTAGATTGACAAAAAAACAGAGTTCGAACAGGGTAATTTTTAAGGATGACAAGGCAGACTTGAAAGATGTAAAAAAAAACGTGTTTTGGTGAATACTCATTTATAGGACTATAAGTCAGTTTCCGCAGTTAGGTGAAAGCTAAGCTTTGCACAAAATAATTTATAGGACTATAAGTCACTTTTGAACTTAACAATAAAACCCTTATCAAAAAATATATGTCATTTAAAATAAGAATACAAACAACTTTTGCCTCGGAGACACCTTGAAATTCTTAGTCAAAAACGAGTTTAAAATAAAAATATAGGGAAAAAAATTAAAACAAAAAATAAAAAATAATATATTCGCCCATGTATGGGAAACCATGTTCAAGCGAACGTATTCACGAACAGGAGAATATGTTTGCGCGTTCGGAAAACCCCCGAATAAATTCATCGTGCTGCACATCTTATAGGACTATAAACACAATTTTTTTGGATAACAAAAAATTAGGATATTTCAGTTCTTGAACCTACGGTGCTTCACTAGGTCGTGATTTTCTATGAAAAAAAACGTTTTTTTCCTCGCCCCCTCCAGTAGTTCTGAAAAATTAATTTTCTGTTTTTTTTTTTGCGGATGTTTCACTTCACGTAGAATTTTGTTCCTAGAGGAGACCTGAAAACCGTACTATCATAATCTTGAATAGATTTCGTGCAAACCTAACAATTTGTTTTGTTAGGTTTTCACGAATCTTATGTCTAGACAGAAAGCAGGCTTGATATAGTCTTCCCACCACGCGTCCCACTTTTCCTCGCTCAATAGCGGTGCACTGTTCTCCTTAACACGGTAGCAGAGAGTTGGAACCCGCGCAGACTGCCCAAAGGGTGGGGATGCTGGAGGGGAGCCCGAAGTAGGAGACGCGACGATGACTCATTGGGGCGGCGCGAAGGGACGAAGCTCCGGGAGCACGATCGTTGGCGAGCTTCGAGACGAGCGGAGCTGGAGGTCTGTGTCATGCGCGGGCACGACGGTGTCTCCTCGCCGAGCCAGGAAATCGGTCCACGCGGTTCGCACTTCCCCAGCCCAGATGCGCAACGTCCTATAGATGTCGGGGTGAATCTCCGGCGGAATCGCGGTGATGTCTCTTGAAAAGACGACGACGACGGCGATATGGCTAATCCCGGGAGGGGATAGCCGTCGAAAGGCCGAGATCTCGGCCAGAACGCGCGTAGTTGCTTCTTCCGTGAATCGGAACTCTGCCGCTGCGTAGATCGCCGACGTACTGAAGAAAACCGCAAACCGGAGGAGATCAGAGCAGAGATGGGGCCGCTGCACCTGCCGTATGATGCTGATTCGCCCCTACGGAGTAAGAAGCCGCGCACCGATCACTTGCTCCGTTGCAAAGCTCATGGCGATGGTGACGGGGTAAGAGAGAGAGAACAGGAAGGAGACGGAGAGATAGGAGAGAGGTAGTTGTCGCCTTCCTCCGAAGTGGAGGAGGAATCGGGTGAATGCGAAGATGGAGAGGGAGGAAGGGGACGGAGGTAGGACACGTGGCGGATGATCGGGCGAGCCGATCGGCTGCCGGAGACCTCAGGCGCAAGCCGCACGGTGTTCACGCCGTTCGGTCCGAGTTCGATTACACGAAATCGCCCGAAGAATCGTGGCGCTAGTTTACCCTGGCGAGCACATTTCCTCACCAACACGATGTTCCCCAATTTGTACTGGGGCCGTGGTCCTGCGTTCTCATTCGGGGCCTCGTAGCTTCGGACCTGTCGACCTTGGGCCAATTCGGTCATCCTGTGCCGTTTTCGGGCTAGCCTGGGCAAGGACCGTTGTCGTAGCAAACACCCTTACAAGGGTATTTGCTGTCCTTTTTTAAAAAGTCGCACTGGGCGCATCCTTGATCAACGAAACGCGTTGATAAGGTAAAACCCGTTAGGGCGCTCACCTCGGCGGCCTCGCTCTTGGCAAGTCTCCGAGTCAAATACGATTGAATTAGAGAGTGTGTGGGGCACGCATTATTGCGTTGCACTGTGAGATGGTTGTCTAAGACAGCGGCGACACTAGGCCGGCAGAAGGCGTCAAGCCATAGGGTCCAGTTACGTTTTCTATAGTTTTCGGTTTGATTATATTTTTCTTTTCTTTGATAAAAACTAGCTTTACTCCACGAACCGGCTCAGCCCTTGGCGGGATGCGTTGCAAAGGAGGTAAGGACCCTGCTTTGTGCACGTGCATGGAAGATCATTGTGTTTGGCGACGCACGAAAAGGCGCGGTGTTGGCAAATCTAGTATGGGCGGGGGAGTCGAAAGTTGCCAGAATATATCAAGCACCCGATGACCTGGATGCTAGATAGCTACGATCCTAGGCGCAGACGGCATCTCGGCATCTTCAGACAGCCAGGAGGTTGGCCGATAGGCCAAGGCGGAGGCCTGGTTTGTGGAGGTGGGACCAATCACGGTCCCGCGAACTATTCATACGCGGGTTCGCGCCTACCTAATTCAGACGTGGGCTTCGCCCTATTGGTTACGGTACCGGACTTTCGAGCGACAGGTTTGGGGTTCGAGATCAACAAGCGGCGATGGAGCAAARAAGCGCGACAGGCGGAGACTGAGGGGTCAAGGGTTTAAGTGACTATCCCTCTTGGTTTTACCGGATGGGCCCAAACCTGGGTTCGACTGGCAAGACGAAAAGAGCGTCGGCAGATCCTCGTCCTCTTCAACTCTATTATTATTATTATTATTATTATTTTAATTTTTACTTTTCTTCGTCTTTCCGTCCATTGACCAGGTCGGAAACTGGCTCCGGGGCTAACGGCAAAGAATTACCACAAGGGCGGATGAAAGAGTGCTCGGAATTGTTGACCAAGAAGTGGATGGAGGCAAGTTGTGCACCCGCACCTGAACGGGGGTGGACGGCGACTCTGTCGCCACCTTCGTTGACCCTGAACGGAGGGATGAGTGACAGTATGGGCCACGGTAACCAGCATTACAGAGGGAGCTATTGAAACCACCCACGGGTGGCCGTCACGGCAGTCGAGGACCTTGAGCACGCGCCTCTTTCGGCAGACCCGTTCAGGTTCCTGCGTGTTTGGGATGTTGACAAAATTCCTCTATCCCTACCGTTTTGAAAGTACGGAGACGGGGCCAACGTGCAGGTGAGCCTGTGGGTGCAAAGCCCTCGAAGCGGCGGAAGCCTGAGTGGCGGGGATCTCTTGCAGCTGCACCGTCCGCTAGCCAGGATCTGCTGCTGGAAGGCTTGAGTGTGAACAGGCCTGTGGGACCAGCACACGTAGGCCAAGCACGGGTGGTATACCCACAGTCTGTCACAAAACAGGCCTGTGGGACCAGCACCTATAGGCCAAGCACGGCCGGTACACCCGCAGGCTGTCACAAAACAGACCTGTGGGACCAGCAGCACCCGTAGGCCAAGCTCAGTGGTACGCCCACGAACTGTTGAAAAACAGGTCTGTGGGAACAATGCCACTGGGCCTAGCTCAGTTGGTACCCGCGCAGACTGTTGAAAAACAGGCCTGTGGGACTTGCACCTGTAGGCCAAGCTCAGTGGTATGCCCACGAACTGTTGAAAAACAGGTCCATGGGAACAGTGCCACTAGGCCTGGCCCTACTGGTACACCCATGTGCTGTTGAAATACAAACTCAAAGTTCGAATTCAGAGGCGCTCAGGATGAGCAGAATTCGGGCAGGGCAGCTTGAAGGTGATCCCTCAAGACCATTAGGCCCGTCACCCCCTTTCCTGAGAAAAATGAGGTGCGGCTGGATTCGGTCGAGATAGTGGTTGAATACTTTTAGAAACAGTTATAGTGTGGGTGGGCCCCTGAGTCCCTTTTCAGGAGTTGCCTTTTTTTTTTTTTTTTTTTTTTTTTTCCTTTTCTGAATGTATGTAGGTGACAGAACAGACTAGACACAGCGTGATGGGGGAGGGCTCGAGTGAGAGCACGCAGCAGGTTGGACGTGTAAAACGTTAATCGGACTTTGGGAGAAGGGACAAAAGACTTACCGGATCTGTCGTTGGCTGGTTCCCTTCAAATTTTATTTTATTTCTTTTCTCTTTTTCTCAAGGAGGCTGAACTCGGAGCTGCCAGTCTGCGTTGCACGGGGCTGCGCTAAGAGCAGTCGGAGAGAAGAAAGGACGTTGGGGGAAAACGGGGAAGAAGACGAATGGGAGAGAGAAGAAGAGAGAAGATGGACGGCAAGAACAATGAAGAAAACGGAAGCAAAGGCATGATTGACAGAAGAGGGGAAAAAGGCGGTGAGGCAGCGCTAAAGGCAAGAGAAGAGGAGAAATAGAGCAGATGAAAGAAGACGAGTGAATCCGGCCAGGATCAGGGTTAGATGTGGGAGACAAAGAGGAAACTGACGAAGGCGGAGGGAGTGAGCATGTAATAGTCGAGAACTCACATCCCACCCGTTTCATAACGAAATTGGGCATGGGAGGAGTTGAAACTGAGGTTCTGAGGCAGGGCGAATTCAAATCTGCAGTCAGATTAAATTAGGGGTTAGGTGAATAGGAACTAGAAAAGAAAAGTCATGCGCGGGCGAGTCAAGGAGGGAGAAGAAAGGAAGAGCGAGAGTGAAAGTTGCGTGGTTTGCTCGTTTTTCAACGGAATCAAGCAAAGGAGGACTCAAAACCAATGTTTCGGGACAAGGCGAACATGATGGTAATGTTAGTTTTGGCGTTAGGTTGTTAGTTTCTGTGCATTGAAGAAAGGAGGCTGCGCGGCTACTACGGAGTTTTCGAGMATAGCAATGTATCTTCCGGTGTTTTAGGGGAAGATTCATGCTCATTTGCCACATCTGATCCGTAGCTATTATAGGGGTCGTCACATCACCACTTGGTCTGCAAACTGTCGTGGGAGGCATAACTCCCGTGCTCTTTTTGGGGACGAAGGCAAACATCGCGCCCACCTTGCTGTTTTATACGATGTGAAAGGAAGGACGAGAAAAGTGAAGAGGGGAGGCGAGATATGATACATGCGTGGGCGACAAACTGCTGGTGGCATGCTACATAGTTGTTGAACAGTAGGGGCGCAGCAGCATGCAAGGTCGTGGTTGTCATCTGTGAGTTGCTGTCATTTGCCTTACCGTTAGAATCTGTGATGACCATTGTGTCCATCTATGGTGCTGATTCTTCTGCGCTGCTGACTGGTCCTCAACATTGGGATGTTGCTCAACGTGATGTTGAGCAATGGGGCAGTGCATGACGACCGGCGGATTGATGCTCGTTGTATCGGGTAGATTGGTGCTCGACTTCGTAAGAGCTCAGTCTCCTTCGCGCTAGTGTTTGTCCTTGCGTCCTTCCCGGTGGTCCTAATTACCGTTTTCATTGAGATCTTGAGCACCTATCCAATGCTATTCACCTGGGCAAGGCCGATTCGTCTTTTATGTGCCTGAACCTGGCTGTTCTTGTGTGTTGCCAAGTACATACGATCAAGTAACAGTCATGAGGCGAGGTGGCAAGGGGGAGGTTGAATGAAGCGGACGTGAGTGGGGGCCTAAAACAGACGCCAGATTACATTCTTCCAAATTCCAGCGGATGATGCATCTCTTCTTTTTACTAGTGTACCTTCCCATACTCTAAAGGAAGGGTTCATTCTTATTTTCTGCACGTTTGAAGAGTGGTGAGGCGAGGCATGTGAGAGTGGTCACGCTCACCCAGGCGATGCTCATGGTATACTCCATCACCATCGTGCCCGTCGTGATTCGCGGATCCCCCCATCAATATGGTCGTCTCCGTGTTCATGATGACACTATTGACTCAGTCTGTCTCAGTCCCGCTCAGTATGTTGAAAAGAGGTGAATTGTTGTCATCAACATCACAACAATAATCTTATTGTCGCTGGTAATTATCTCGCTGCAAGTGAGTGTGGGTACGTCCTTGTTAAACGAGTCACCGGCATCTGCTACTCATGGGAATCATATCTGAGGGTAGTGGATTCTCCCATGAACAAATCCTGTAGTAGCGGAGGGTCAGAACGCTGGCAAGACCAAGTGCCATTGTTGCTTTTCAATAGATTGAAGTTATGAGATGCTGCTGTTTGAAAGGCAGCGCCGCTGGTCGTTGGACTGAAATTTGCGACTGTTTATTTTGTTGCTATTGCTTCGAAAATGCTCAGCAACTACGGGCCACAAATTCTGACTTACCATTACTGCCAGAAGCCTTGGGAGTTAATGGCTGCATTTAGGCAAGTTGCAAGTCAACAATGAGGCATAACGTGTTGAGAAGTCGAAGTGTCTTGAGACCAGTAGTGGACTGTAGACTCACAAGTCGGACTGTGCATGATTCACACAGTTGGTGGGAAGCCACTGCAGGCTAGCGGCAGACTGGAGGCTTACCTGATCCAACTGTGCATTGCTCACACAATCGAAGAAAACAGCAGCAGCCCGGCAGCGGACTGGAGAGATACCTGATTGCACGGAACATTGCTCAGCAGATTGAGGGGGTTGGCGTGAGGAGCAAGTTTGGAGGCTTACCTGTTGAGCGGTGTATCAAACACATCAGTTGGGAATCTGTCGCGACTTCAGTTTCTTGAAGACAGGTTTTTCGCTTCGTTCTAACCACGGATCGGACTGCGGAAGCTGCGTTTCGGCCACCATTGCGGGGCCCTCAGGATCAGAAGGCAACAAAGCCCTCTCATGTGAGTTGAGTTGGCCCCTTCTCGTATCTCGAGCATCTAACTCTTCTTCTTTTTTCCTTCTTCCTCTCAGTCTAGTCTGTGTTCAGAGAGGAAGGCGGCAGGCGGGGTTGCAACCCGTAGGACCACATCAAGGCCTTTCTGGGAGGTTGACCTACCGATTGCGGGAGCTCTGCCGGAGCCCAGGCGGGACTCTGGAGGCAGGGAACTCAGAGGTAGGCCGACACTATACCACTAGTATCCCACTAAACCCCTATCTATACAAAACTGATGTTTTGTCTATTTGACTTTGACTTGTGTACTATATGATTGTTTTCTTTTTCATGACATTAATTAAACCAGAAATAGTAATCTACTATGCATGTTAATTCATCTGTCTGTGATAAAAATCACGATGTTTGCACGCGATGATTTGAACTGGGGCTGGGAATGAGGTCCTCCAGACTGATCCGGTCGCCTTGCCGTTTTGCCTAAGACATTGAATTGGGGCTGGAAATGAGGTCCTCCAGACTGATCCGGTCGCCTTGCTGTTTTGCCTAAAACATTGAACTGGGGCTGGAAATGAGGTCCTCTAGACTGATCCGGTCGCCTTGCTGTTTTGCCTAAGACATTGAACTAGGGCTGGAAATGAGGTCCTCCAGATTGATCCGGTCGCCTTACTGTTTTGCCAAAGACATTGAACTGAGGCTGGAGATGAGGTCCTTCAGACTGATCCGGTCGCCTTGCTCGTTTACCTAAGACATTGAACTGGGGCTGGAGACGAGGTCCTTCAGACTGATC
>BFEA01000011.1:3567731-3582494 GCA_003427395.1 Chara braunii | reverse complement strand
GGTTCGGAACAGCGGGGGGGAGGTTTATTATTTACTATATAGTAATATATATAATATTATTATATATATAATATTAGTAATATAATGATAATAATATAATATGTATGTAGTACTAATTATACTATATATGTTATAATACCTTATTATAATATATGTATTTTCAATTCGGACCAGTCCGGACGACACCATCCACACCATCCGGACCAATCCGGACATGGTCCGGATGGTCCGGACTGGTCCGGGGATCCGGACGTCCGGAACATGACCGAACCGACCGGTGGTCCGGGTTCGGATTGGTCCGGATTCCGGGTCTGCGGTAGCCATGGTGTCCACCAAATTTTGCCTGCAGGGTGTCAGGGCATGAGCGTAATTTTGTCCTCTCCAACCAAGGGCGTGTGGGATCGGGTACACGTATAATTTGACGCACTGGTACCTTTCCCTGCCTTTTTTTTTTACCTTTCAGCATGCCGGAAGATGCCCCCCACAGGGTAGGCACAACTTCGGGCTG
This sequence comes from Chara braunii, assembly GCA_003427395.1. Lineage (NCBI taxonomy): Eukaryota > Viridiplantae > Streptophyta > Charophyceae > Charales > Characeae > Chara > Chara braunii. The sequence goes on along the minus strand of BFEA01000011.1, from coordinate 3,581,986 downwards.
GAGTTTATTTTTTGTTATTTGAGAGTTCACAAAAAAAAAAAAAAAAAAAAAAAAGAGATCAGTGTTCTAAGTGTTCTTGTGTCACGAATCACATGTACAGGGGTGAGGTCCCACTAGCAACGAGATAGGATAGAAATGAGTTTGTGGGGCAGTTGAGTAACCCAAATCTTGTCGTGCCCACGGTCAGTATTTTACTTGTATTACCCGAAAAAGTAAGGAGATCTTCATTCCTCTCCTCCTCTGCTTAACATCGGGCATGCCCGTGCAAAGAAAGTTTCCTGCTAGAATCTTTTCAATCCGTTGGGGGTGTGGCCAACCCTAAAGGAGGGTTGAAGATTTTCAGTATTTTACTTTCTGTTGTGCAATTATCTCATTGGGTGGAGCCCTCCTTTAACCACGGAGTATATGGAGGGTATCAGGATCCGTGCTGACAGAAGTCAAGTTTATTCCAGAAAATGTGGCAGTTACTTCGTGTTGCAACCACCACCATCAAATCATTTGTGATGTAATGGTTGGGAAGCTCTGCCTTGATTTGCAGTGGGATGTCGCTGTTTCTTTTTTTTTTTCTGTTTTCTCAGCCCAGAAATTCGTAATGAACCTGTCAGGCCGCTGCCACTCAGTGTCAGACTGAATCGGTCACACTCCTATCCGACTGCTAATGGGACCTCGCCCCAGGGGTGAAGTCCCAACAACAGCGATTTCGTCAAAACATACATTTTATATTTTTTGAACGAAATTGAAATTGTTATTTTCATGCTGATTTTGGTGATTTTTTACGTTTTGAGTACACCATTTTGGGTAGGTACCCCGCATTTGTTTATAGTTTGTGCTCATGTTTACCACAAGTTTTACATTGCTTTCTCACACATTTTGGGGGGTGTTACAGTTTCATTCGCATTATGTGAAGCTATAGGGGTCTTCATGATGGATTTTATTGTACTTTTCTATCATATCGATTAGCATTTACTATGTTTCGCAATAAAATATCAGTTATTTTTTGTTTTTTATTGACAAATGCATTAAGACAATATAAACATATTGAATATCATACTAAAAAACACATATGGCAGGTTCAGTCAATGACAAAAAACTCCATGGACATCTATAGAAGTTAGAGACATTTCGTGTCACCCAAGAATTATGAACAACGTTATGTGAATCTTTTCGAAATCCATATAAACGAAAATTGACTTCTTTAGATAAATACAAAGAAACATTGATGCGGAGTTTGACTCATGCAACATATGATACATGTGCGCGGAAATATATGTACATAGAGAAACTCCATGTCTCTCTCTCTCTTTTTTTTTTTTTTTTTTTTTTTTTTTTTCTCTCTCTCTCTCTCTCTCTCTCTCTATCTATCTATCTATCTATCTCTATCTATCTATCTATCTCTCTATCTATCTATCTATCTATCTATCTATCTATCTTTGACTAAGACAATGTCTATGAAAGTTCGTGCCCTAGACTTCATATACTCCTCTACACTACGAATATGTGCAGTCGTACATGATCGTACAAAAGGTGGAAATCCGCTTCGACATCATTTTCAAAAAACTAAAATCCGAAACATGACGAAAAAAACGATATGAGCATTCGTACGAGCGCAGGATCTACTCTATTGCCATCTCCGTCTACATGTGCTAAGCTACAACTTTTTTACAACAAAATGTCAGGAAGTATCACAGCGGCGCAAGGGAACAAGGTCGTTGCTCAGACCGTTGGCTCGGCAGAGTACACTCTTTGTAATGGTAAAGTTGGTGGTTAACTTGATTTTTTTTAATTTGCGGTTGACCCCTGTTGTTTCTTCGTTCTCTACGATGACTGTTGAGATAGAAGTAGTGATGACAGTCCTCCGAGCAACAAATTTCAACATTGCATCCCGTGCGTGAATACAATATTGTTTAATGTGCTGCTTGTACGCTCGCACCATCGAGTCTCCTGCATCACTCCGCGGGATCTTTTGTCTTCCTGTCTTCGTTACACATATTGTAAGCCCTTCGTGATATTGTACAACAACACATGCAATGGTGGCGCTGCATTTCTCAGTCACCTGGGCAGCCACAAGACCGTAACCGTAGAAGACCTCCTTGTATCTTGCGTTCCCGTCCTTCTTGTAATTATTATTATTCTGACGGTCGCACACTTCCACGAGGTTGTAAATCTTTCTTCTCGCGCTTAGAGGATACAAGTGCAATGACGGTTCGTAATATGCAAAATCCCACGTGACAAGTCCGACAGCGTTACGTTGTCTCCTCAGCCGGTCTAATATCAGTTTCCCCCATTTGATTGGCGTTCCCCACCAATCTTGTCTTAACTGCCTCTGCATCCATTCCGGGTTCATACTGCACGGACCAATAAGAAAAAGATAAAGGAAAAAAAAAAAAGAAACACAGACATCAAAAGCACAGATGAATGTCGGTCAATGCGGATAAGTACGCAAGACGGATTACAGGTTGTTCCGTTTGCCACTTTCGCGTCGATGAATATGATCGACGATATTGAACTTCGCGACGATGTTAGTTTTTTTAAGTTTTTTCGTTTTACCCTCTTCGTTGCGGCATGTTATCACCGTCGTCGCCACGTGAATGACGATCCTCGACCTTTCGTTGATGACATGTAACATTGCATCTTTGATTTCGTTGAATAGACGTATGACAAGCTTCAACGTCGCCCTCCTATAGTTGTTGTTTTCATACGTCGACGGCACCTTCGTTCGTTCGATCCGTGTTGCGCACCGTGTCAGGCCACCGCCTGAACAGAACGTCACGCACGTTACCAATCCATGATGCTCACCCCCTCTGCCCCACATTTGAACAAACCCCAATCCGTAGAACACTTTGGTCCATTTGCCAGAGTCGTGGCTTTCGAAGTTCGCATCCGGCGCTATCGTTTTGGCGAGTTTGTAAACTCTGTCTCGCATCTTGTCATACCACAGCTCAATTGAGGGCCAAGATGCGCACCAGTCGATGCACTCTACACCGACACTTCTCATTTGCGTTCTTGTTTTCCATGAGATGAGTTCGTGCCGGCGCACAAGTGTCCCCCATTTCTCGTTGTGCTTCCGGTCCGACGATGCAAACATTCTAAACACAATGAATGAATGAGAAAAACGCAATCCAATGGAACAATTATCGATGTGCTCTAATCTATTCATATTGAAAAGATGATCTCCATTACGCCTGCCACACGTCACGACTACACAGATGTGTCTGAAGCAGATCTCATATCTTGCGTTGATGCAGGCATCTTGTCAGGGGCGGCCAGCGACAGCTGTGCATTGAGAGCTTCTCGTTTCGGGATCCGCATACCCGTTTCAGAACGTTTATTGTTGGACGATGCCCACACAATGGTATCGAGGTCTTGCCACCCGTCGTTTGTTTCAGTTTCGACTTTCCATGACTTTGCCCATGCATCCGTATACCGCTTTGCCAAATCTCGCTCCCTTCCGCAAGGAGTCCAATACTTGACGCGGATGCGGTTATTGTCCCGCTCCAGAACGCGTCCAATCCAGAATGTGCACCCCTTGGCGACATAGTCGTCGGGTGCGCGGAACACGACGACGTTGATGATCCCGACAGACTCGTGCGGTTTGAACTCCGTTTTCGGAGCGTCTCTTTTGTAACCGACGAAGCAAGGTTTCCTCACTGGCGAGTCGATAACATGCGGCGCGACGGATGAGAGGTCTTGTTTTTCGGGCATGGGGGCAGGGCAAAAGGCATCTTCAAGGGGCACCGTGCCGCTCTCCTCTTGCGAGATGTTTTTGAACTTTTTGAGATGGTCGGTCTAGTAGCTCAAGCGTCTACGCTTCATCGCTCTCGTGTGTTCGTCTTGTGTCTCCCATTGGTTTTGCAAATTCTCCCACAATTTATGAAGGACACGCACCCTCGTCATTCCGCTAACGAAATCGCTTGCCAGCGGGTTAGGTGACTCGCGGCAAGGCTGGAAACCCCATTGAGGCCCTGCTCACCTGTTGCGTGCGTCCCTTACAAACCAATACAGAGGGTCAGTGTCCGACTCCCACTTTTTGTCAGTGTAGAACTCCTTGTACATCATGGCGGGGTTGTCCTCATCCATGTAAAATCGGAAGAGGTGCGGCGTGGCGTAACCCTTGATTTTGTGATCGATGTATGGATCTATGGCGGTTTTTCAGCCAGCAATTTCAGTGAGCAGTGTGCAATCGACTTCCTCTTCCAACGACGCTTTGAGGACATCGAAGAGCTCGTCCATGGTATACGCATCGCAACCACTCAGTTTTTTTGCAAACAAGCTGAACTTCGCATCTATGTCCGTGTGTGTGTGACCCACTATCATGAACCCCATTTCGACGACCTCGAATATACGAAATTTGACAACTATGGCCAAGAACGCAAACACATACTTATTTTGTTTAGTCCCCCACAGTTTGTCAGCCTGCACCCGCAACTTCGGCGGTAGCGCCCCCTCGCGTGCCTGGATATCTCTCAACACTTTGGCGATCGAGGTGACCACCGCGTTCGAGCCATGCGAAAGGTACGGAAACCACGTGTGGACAATGAGCGATGACGTCCTACCATGCGCGATTATCCCAGTGAGATTAATTTTCATCATCGTGTTATTCGACATTTCTTTTGACAAACGTCTTCTCGATGCGTGGGGTATCGTTGTTTTCGCCTGATCCATTCCATCGATAATGATACACAGACTCTCTTTCGGCCCGAGCTCCGAATCATTGGACCACACACTGTACTGTTTTCGGTGTGCAGACTGTAGCGCAATATGATTTTTTTGTTTTGCGAGAAGCGCCCTTCTCGGCTCGGGCAAAGCACCCTCTATGAGGATGCTATTCTTAATGCACTCGTTGCATCTCGCGTGGTCGGGCACCCTTGCCAGACGAACGTGCCAGAAGAAGTCCCTCCACATCTTGCAGAAGACCTGGTACGATGCGCAGCAGACACCAAGCTTAGAGAGGCGTCTACGAATACTGAGGAAGACGTCTTTTTTTGTGGCGTACACCGACGGGAGCCGAATGCGGTTTCTAATCTCGAAGTTCGGACCGATCTCAGTCTGATCTGGCATCAGATCAAACTCGTCCAAGATGATGTCCTCGAACGCCGACCATGTAATGGCGTAGGTGGTCGTTGTCCGCGGACAACCGTCATGGCCGTGAGCAGCGTTGACGGTTCCGTCATCGAGGTCATCGATGTATCTTTTGTATGTATTTCTGCCGACGCCCAGTATGAGACACCATGCAGTGACGCACACAGGGTGCAACTGCACTATGGGTTTGAATGTGGGTTTACGCTCAACTAACGAAATAAAGTTGTGTAGTTTTGTCATCCACCACTTCCGTCTTTCCTCCCCTCTGAGAACACGGTAGTCACGTCTACATTTCATAATGTCCTGCACTCTACGTTTAGAAAGACATTGAAACGTCTTGCAACATGTTTTGCAGAGGACAGTCTCGCACTCGTCGACGCTACATCTACGTTCGAGAGCGGAGGTGGATGCCGAAACACTTATTTTTCTGATTCTGTATGTGTATTTTCTCTTTCCTTTTCCATCGTACAACATAGACAAGGCAGATATCGCCGTGTCCTCTCCGAGAGGCAAGTCGACGTCCGACGAACGAGCAACATGACCCACCCCCCCTTCACTGCGTTCGCGCGATGGTGACGGAAGCATGTCCATGGGGACATAACGATCGTCAGTGCGAGTTGGCGGTGGCGAATTCACCCGAAGTGAAGGATCTGGAGACCCATACGCCGGTGGAAAGAGGAAGCAATTGGCTACTGCCCCGTCTTCGTCGGTTGCGGTTGTCTAGACTCTGCCCGCTCCGGTTCCGCCCTCGGATCGGCAAGGTCACGATGCGGCCGAGCAGTCCAGCGAGGCCACAGACTACGACGACGGAGTTGTGCGCTATCGGGCTGGTCCCCAGCATCGTTCCCGGGGAGGTGCAGGTGCCTTCAATGACGAGGAATGCGAGGGCCAAAATGTGGAGGGCGGTGATTGGGATGGGGAGGGCGGTGGTGAGGAGGGGGAGGGCGGTGGTGAGGGGGACGACGGTAATGAAGGAGATGCTGAAGGTGAGGACGATGACATGGACGAGGAGAGAGACGATGTTGGTGAGGAAGTCGAAGACAATCGCTCCTCCCAATTTCAGCGTCGCCACCAGAGCGAATCGTGGGGACGCCGTGAGGATGACGCCTGCCGCGTCGGTGACGAGGTCGATGTTGGTGGTCAGCCTGCGGCCTCCCGCGGAATGTCGCAGTCCTATAACTAGACGAAGGATGAGAGAGATGAACCTGGCTCACGGGGAAAGAGAAAGAGGGGAGAAGCATCGACCTCTCCTGCTAGACGAACAAAACAGGCGAGGGCCGACACCGTCAATGAAGCTCGCGGAGCGTTGACGGGATCCCAGAAAGCGCGGACTCCTCTGAAAACTGGTGGGGGGTGGCGAAGTGGCAGTCGTGGCGGCGGTCGCGGCGGCGGTAGGAAAGGCTCGCAGAGGTCCAGGGCACCTGAGCTGCGGGACTCGGGGGATGAGGGCGAGGGGGTGGGGCCTCGCATGCCCGAAGACATTGAAGAGCTGATTCAGCACGCCGCGCCCCTCGACACGAGACGATGTTTCTTCCTCGAATACGACGAACAGGGCTTTGCCAGGCAAGATGTCCATGTTGTTAACGTCGACGTTACAAGGATCAAACCCATTCCCCGTGGGAGGATCCTTTTTAACCACCGTTCGTTGTCTGAGAACATTGTGAGAGGCATTGAGAGTGCCATAGAAAGCTCCATCAGTGCTGACCCGGGTGTGTGGGATAGACCTGAGCTCGTTCTTGCACCGGTTGACCCCAACGTCATCGTCAGTGGGCAGGGAAGGCGAATCACGCCAGACGAGTTCCTCCAGAGAGACTCTGCAGAGTTCGACTGGTACGCTGTCTGCGGTCAGCATACTGCCGAGGCCATGAAACGGTTGGTTGCAAAGGACTCCCCCGCGGTCAAAGTCTACGGCCTCCGCGCGTAGTCTAAAGTGCGAGTCGTCTTTTTCGAAGATGTCCACACACGCGGGTACTTCAATGTCTCCGTCTTCGACAACACACGGGAGAATCGCGCCATGATGTTATCCTTCCAGGACGCTGTGCGTGATATGAGGCAATCGTGGATCGACAACAAGAGGATCGAGGCACCCAAAGCTAAGGTCAGCGAGAAGGATGTCGTCGTCGTTACGCATCAGAAAAAGTGGCAGAACTTTCTTTAGGCGTGCGACAAGGCATTCGTGAAACAGACACTCGACAACGAATACAGCAAGGATTGGAGTAACAAACTCCGGGGGTACCTGAACCTCGCCACGTCCACCCGCACGGTTTGGCCGCTGGTGGAGAAGTTTTTCGCGATGTTCGAGGAGGGTAAATTGCCAATCAACGACGACAAGATTCCACTTGAGATGTCGGGGAGGATGGAGGGGCGCCTGCCCGGCCCGTACACTGACGAGAGCAAGGGACAACGGACTTTGTACCACTGCATATATGTGAAAGATGGTCCCAAGGGCTCCACCGTGTCCTGGAAGGATTTGTGTCCTACGTACTTCAAGAACTTCGGGGACATGACATGCCGCGAAAGAGAAGTCGCGCTACTCTTGCTCCTGTCGGGAAAAGTGGTGGCAACAAAAGTGAGAGTCGCGCCTCCGAGGGTGAACACAGAGTGCCTCCTCGACATTATGCGCAAGGAGAGATACATGGTCCGCATGTTCAACTACGTCGTGTTTCGTGTCGAGGTAAGGGCAGAGGACGAATGAAACACGCGTACAAGGACTTGGAAGAGAGGTATGCTTCAAACGGGTTATGCGCAGATGAATGGGAGAAGTAACGGGAGAAGCTGCATAGCAACTTAGTGAAGACGATCCCTTGGCGACTTGAAGGAGTGGAGGAGGCAAGGCAAGGTGCGGGCTTGGGGCCTACAGAAGTGATGTACAAGGAGGCTCCGTTTCACTTCAAGGTCTTTATATACACCGTTATCGATACGCTCGATATGCTTCGAGCGGAGGTGAAACGGATCGCCTCAAGTGCACGCCATCTTGTATGGGACAAACTCGGCAGGCAGACCACATTGCTTTCTGTATGCATGCAGTCAAAGGAGGTTATGGCGGCGCCCGTCGACATCTTCGCCGCCGCACAAAAAATGGCATGCAAGGCCGCCATCGTGGACATCTCGGCCGCAAATTTCAGCAGTGCATGGACCTCGCAGGACTTCAATGCACTGTACGCAATGATGGCGAAGTGTTGTGGTCCAAATTGGGTCCTCTTCTTCTTTGCACCGCAGAATGTGCAAAGTTATGTCTTGCGTCAATTGTACCGTTGGGAGGACATCGAGCTCATCCCCGGGTCTTGGAAACGCGTGGACAGGCCGTCGAGGGACATTACAAGGTACGGCAACATCGCTACCATCAGTCGGGACCTAATGACCATCGTCCTGCACGCTGAAGGAGGGGATCTGAAAAAAGTAAATGTCGCACCCCGACTTCTCAACGACCTCACCGAAGTGCATGTTGTGGAGGAAAAGTTTGGGAAGTGTCTCGGAAAACACGGTGGCGTCGAAGGTGACGAAGGTGCCGCATATTCAATTTGGGAACGAGAACCCGACAAGTTGCGGAAGTTGTGCAGTTCATTTGTTGGAGAGGCGGAAGGTGTGTTTTTGCTAGGTAGGGCTCACGCGGGTCTTGTATGGAAGTTCTTGCTTGCAGGTAATAATGTCATTGCCTGTGACGAGTCGGCCAAGGACATTGCATACTTGACAAAGTTCATCGACATACTTGTCAAGGATGGGAAATTCGAGTGTCGTCTCGAGAAGCCGCGTGCCACATATCGCACCAACAGGGATATGTACCACAAGTTGGGATCGAAGAGACTGAAGGGGTGGGAATACCTGTTCCGCGATGCGCCGGATGGACGCCTTGATGGAGGATACATATATAGGAAAGCCAAGGTGACCGAGGCCCTCAAACATTATCACGGTGCTCTAACTGGCGCCTTCGAGACATTCGTTGCTCGATGCGAGATCTTGAGGTTTGATCTTCACAAAGATCAACTGACGTTTAAGGACTATGCAGACCTCACTAAGTCGGGTGAAGGCTTTAACCCCATCGACAGCGAGGAAGACTCGTCTGGCTCCGACCTCGAGATCGAAAACGACACCAATGCGACCGGGTGGTGTGGACAGTCCGCTGCCATGGAGCACAGCATCAAGGGATATAGACCGGGTCAATCAGAGGGATGCTCGAACATGCCACCCGCGAACAGTGTAGCCTCGTGGGTGGACCGGGTTTTGTGTACGCCTGTGGAAGAGGACGAAGACGATGATCTTGATATTCTTGCTCAGCCAACGAAGTTGGCGCCGGGCGATCCGATTCCTCCCAGCTTTTGTGCGGACCCAAACACTGTGTATTTCTTGGATGACAAATACACCTGCACTAGTGAGGACAAGTGGGGCCATGATATCATTTGGCATGACGGCATTTTCGAGTCATGCATCCAAGGCGGGGAGTGGAAAAAGGCTGTGAAGTATGTCTCGAAGGGTTGGGGACCGTTTTCCCGCATAGGAAAGGACAGTTGGTTGAAGACGACGGAGCAATCAATACTATACCGCTGTCGGAAAGAGAACCCCGGGGAGAGTGAAACATCCATCGTGGCAAAGGCGAAATAATTGTTCGACGTCTTAGGAGCCACTCGACAGTTAAAGTACTCACACAAGCTTTACGAGCTGCAGTCGAGTCCCTCGTACGGCAAGATTGATTGGAAGGTCGAGCGCGCCGCCGCGCTCGAGAGCATGGACGTGGACTCCCGAGAAGATGTCGCCCCTGTGCCCGAGGCGGCCACAGGGAACACGATGGGTGAACAAAGGGAAGATGGTGGGAGGACGTTGGGCGTGAAGCCTCTGTTGCCAGAGGCGGGGAACACGCACGCAGGTAAAAACACCATCAGAGTCATCTATGTCGTAACGGGGGATACATCACAAGGTGAACAAGTGTCGCTCGACAAGCCGGCGGATGCGGGCGTCACATATGGAAGTCTCCTCGCGACACGTGCGGCGCTGGCAGGCACATCGGAGATGGAGTCAAAGTCCACTGTTGGGATGGGCGTCACGGGGATGTCATTGCATCCGCCCACATGCACTAGCAAAGGTGACGCACATTGTACAACAACACCATAGGGAGGGGTCACAGGGGATGACGGGAATGGGGGGAATGCAGGAGGGTCTCCACGTTCTCGCAATATTGAGGACATGACGACGGACGATGAGGATGGGGTAGAAGGCGGAAAGGGCGTGAGCGATCCCACACGTGTAAAAAATGAGGGGTGAGACAGGGAATAAACTTGAGGGGAATCCTCTTCGCGGGGAAATTTAATGTTTTCGTGTGTGTGCTCATTTGTTTGAAATCTAGGTTTGTGGGCGGAATTTGTTCCTGTATACAATCGACCTGAAGACTCATTAGTTCTCAATTTTCGGGATTTGGCCTTTTCATTGTTGACAAGAAAATTGTGTGGTGAACAAGAGTGTGTCGTAGTATGCGTGTGTGTCTCTCTATATTCGTCGATATGCGGCGTTGTGTATATGCATGTATGTCGTTGGGGTACGGTGATGAAAGGGGGCTGCCGAAGGAGTCTGGATTGATTGGTCGCGAACATCAGCGCAACTCTCAAGCCTGGTGCAGCTCAATCACATATGGCGCACAAGTGCCTCAGCACTTCCACACTCTCATGCGAATGAGTATCTGCCAAATGGGAGGCTGACTAGTCCTTTATAGTGCTGGACAGGTCTGGCGTGGTCTGCATCCAGCCTCCAAGTGCCTAGGACTCTAACCCGGTACCTCTTGTTGCAAAGTGTGTGTCCCAGTATCCTTTTCCACGGTCTGCTGCTGCTTTGGCCGACGGCCCGACGACCTATGTTTTGGACTCCTGGTCTGAATCAGATTTGACCCTTGGGACTGTGACTCGTCTGGGACTGTGACCTTTAACTTATTGCCGAACAGACGTGACCCTGTCTCAGCCTTAAAATTGAGCCCAGTACCTGTTTGTCTAGGACCTGACTGTGACTTTTCAAAACGACTTTTCTTTTCACTCTCGATGCGATATTTGCTTCAGGGAACTTGTCCTTTGGAATGCTACTTGTGAAAAGGTCCTTTTAAACACAGTTGTCAGAGTTCCTCCGTCTTAGGGTGTAATGATGTCTAAAAAAACAAAAATTTAAAAAGAAAGGCACATACAAGGCCTCGCTGCACTACTCTCGAAATGTGCAAAACGAGTGAATCTTCCGCCAGAATATGGAAAGATACACGACCATGATTTTTGTTTTTTTTGCATGCCGGGAGTAGTGCAGCGGGGCCCATAAGTTGAGAAATCAACCCGGGGGGGGGGAGGGGAAAGGGTAGTTTTGTAAACTTAAAACGGTTTCCTGCCCAAACGGAAAGGGCCAAAGCATACGACAAAATGGATTTCACATCAAAGAAAAAATATACAAAACGACCAAATCTAATAGGTTATTGTCCTGTATTTCGATACCCTTAGATTCTTAATACATCAACGGCAGAGCTCCATCCCACCATGCCACATGTGATAGAAAGCTCAGCGTTGGGAAAACTCAACTTCGGCGGTGAACAACGATTTCGTCAAAACGGACATTTTACATTTTTTGAACGGAATTTAAATTGTCATTTTCGTGGTGATTTAGGGTCAAAAATGCATTTGAACTTGGGGTATGGGTATACATGCAAGGGTAAGGGGTAAGGGGTAAGGGGTTTGGGGGTAAGGGATAAGGGGTAAAAGACAAGGGTTAAGGGGCAGGGACCTGGAGCAATGTTTGTCATCTTCTATACACTGTTTCCGTGACAAACAATTTAATGTTACCCACATCCATCCGCATGTAATCACAATATCCACCAGCAGGTACATACTACTCACGAGCCACTGTGTCCAAAGCCATTCGACGACGTATTGCGGGTATGTCATCAACGGTGAAAGAGAAAGGCGGAAGGTGACCCCTTGCCAATAGCGATGCGTATGCGAGCATGGAGACCCCGTACGAGCTAGTGTCACGTTGTTTCGGGACGTCTTCTACGATCCATATGTGATTAAACGGTTTCGTGTCCACCTCTTTGCCTTGCTGAATCGATCTTTCAAACCAAAACTTTGCAAATCCGCCGGTCACTTTGGCTGCCAGTTCTTTGTTAGGGCTGAGGGAGTCGTAAAATTCGAATTTCCTCCTCCTGAAGTCAACCACAACGAGGGTCCAGTGGTTCGTGTGTGCGATATGGAAAGGGGCAATTATCAAGTCCATGTTACTTATTATGATGTCATTCGACCAATGTTGCACATCTCGCTCTCGATATCTCATTTTGCTGTCGAAAAGTCTGGCGAAGAAAAACGAGCTCAACACTGATATTCTAGGAATGCGACCCTTTCCGATTCTAATCACGGTTTCGTTCTCAGCGTCGCATTCTACGTGTGTGATTCTACACCAGTTGTCTAGTGCGATGAGGTTCATGTAGAAGTTGACGACGTTGTCATTTAACCAGTTCCGCTCGTCGACTAGTAAAATAAATTCGTCTTGAGTTAGCTTCAAGACTTCGTTCGTCCCGTGATTGTGTGTGCTCGCTATTGGGAACCTTTTCCCGTACTCCCGACATACATGTGAGAGTGCTTTCATCTCCTTCTTTGATAAAGACGATGTTGCGAGGCGCATTGTCCACCCTCTTTTGCACTTTCTTGTATCCGTTGTTGTAATTTGCACTGCACACGACAACCAAGTCAAATACGACATCGACAGGGGTGTAAACAACGGTGACCGAGGTGGACAGGGGTGTAAAAAATGGTCGCCCTTACAGGAAAGTAAGAAACGATGGCCGAGGCGGTGTAAAAAACGGGGAGGGAATGACGTTGAGATACTTGTACATGGGCAAGTGCCTTAGCATAACATGAGCAACGGAAATGATGTATTCAAGATACATCATCAATGTTTCACTAATCTTACACTTAGATGGGCGAGAGAGAGTTGAGCGCAGGCTAGAAGAAGAGCAGCCATAGCTGCGCCAGCGCCAATTAGTATTAGTGGTAGGAATAGTTAGTAGAAAGGACCCGTGATCAGTATTCAGAGTAGATCCTCGTGTTATAGGGAGTGTGCGTGCATAGTGAGTGTAAGTAGACCAGGACAATAGACATCGGGAGAGAGAGAGAACAAAAGAAGAGAAGGGAGAAAGTGAGTTATGGTGGGACTTACCTGCTGCGCGTTGTTCGTGGTGAATGGCTGCTGGCACTGATGAGCGCCTGGCCTGGAACTCTTGTTGGATAAAGAAGACTTGTATTACTGTTGGGCGCTTTACATTTTGAATTTGTGATTCTCTTTCCTTAATCTGGTTGTGATAATTTAGTTGCGCTTCCTGGTTTCCACTCATCCTCCACTGAACTTTGTGTGAGACATTGCAAATCTGTGAGATCTGTGTTACATGCATGTTATTTGATACACTCCAGCAAGTGACAAAAGGACAGGTTCCTTGCAATTTTGGTATCGGAGCAACACTTGTTACTCTCACTGGAGCATGCTGGCATGATTTAGGCCGGCGAGAAGAAGAAGGCTGGCTTGAGTATTGCTGGCAAGTAGGGAAGTAAGGCGAGGAAGGAGGGGAGTTGGATTGGGATTGAGGGGAAAGTGTGCCGAAAAAGAAGGGGCAAAGGGGGAAGACTCGGAAAAGTACGTACCTGTTGTGCAATTGGAGCGTTTGGAACGCACGTGGAGCTACGAAACACCCGCGGACGCGTCCGCGGGGTCGAGCAGGGATCGCGGACCCAAATGGGTCCTCATCCGCGGTCTACCTCGTCCGCACCGCGGACACGATTTTACACGAATTTTCCTGAATTAAATAATAGGAAAAAAAAAAAAAAAAAAAATGGGTTTGTAGGGAATTTTAAGCCCTACAACCCCATTTTTTGTTTTTTGAATCCGACTTTGTTTAGGATTTTTAACAAATCAAAAACGAAATTGGATTTAAAGAAAATTAAAAATATATATATAAAGAAAAGCAGGAATTTTTTTTGGTCATTTTTTATCATGAGATATATGGTCCGTAAGTTTACCTGTATTTTTTTAGAAATGAATTTATGTTTTTTGCAGAAGTATGAGGTGTTTTGAAAAAATGCAGATGCAAAATTGAAAAAAAAAGAAAAAAAAGGGGTTTGATTGATTGATTGATTGATTGATTGATTGATTGGTGTTGGGGGAGGAGTCGC
>BFEA01000011.1:3556948-3567470 GCA_003427395.1 Chara braunii | reverse complement strand
CGCGCGCGCACACTCTCTCTCTCTCTCTCTCTCTCTCTCTCTCTCTCTCTCTCTCTCTCTCTCTCTCTCTCTACTCTCTCTCTCTCTGTGTGTGTGTGTGTGTGTGTGTGTGTGTGTGCGCGTGTGTGCCACACGTGTGTTTGCCCGCCGTGTATGCCGCACGTGTGTGCCGCACGATTGTGTGTGTGTGTATGTGTGTGTGTGTGTGTGTGTGTGTGTGTGTGTGTGTGTGTGTGTGTGTGTGTGCGCCCGTTGTCGAGCGGCACCAGCGCTACGCCGCCCTTTACTTCCCTTAAGAGGACGTGCGGCGGGGTTTCAAATTGTGAACTACTACCCAGCCGAGGCTCAGCGACCAAGACGAAATGCAGCAACGGAACGACAAGACGGGTGATTGGCTCATGGTGGCTGACTGGACAAGGGCCGAGTATTGAAAATTGGTATCTTTATAAGAAGAGGTCCTGAACGTAACTTCGGACAAGCTCGAAGAGGGCACCACGGAGGACGATTGCCGAGGGCCCCGACGAGCGGCGTGACCACAGAAGGTCGGGAAGACGCTAAACTTGCGGCTAAAGCTCGGCGAGACGGTCAAGGGGAATGGGGACATAGGGGGTCTACCGCAAGGCTACGAGTAACTCAAGCGGGGGTGACATTCAACATTGTCTCGGTTGGCCGGACTACGAAGGAACCAAAGTTGACAAAGTGGTGAGACGGGGGCTACGCGGGGGCTTCGAGACTAAGAAAAAAATGGGCGCAGGTTTTTGGAAAGACACGCGTACACACACACACGTACACACACACACACACACACACAATCACACACGTTTTACATTGCTTTCTCACACATTTTGGGGTTTTTTTGGAAAGACACGTGACACACACACACACACACGCGGACTCGTAATCCTTCTTCTTCTTTTTCTTCTTCTTCTTCTTCTTCTTCCGACCCCGAACCTTCCCAACCCCCCGGTCATTCCTCCCCCTAATTCCGCTCCCACCACCTTACAAAAAAAAATGGTCCGGGCTCCCCCCGGTCATTCCTCCCCCTAATTCCGCTCCCACCACCTTACAAAAAAAAAAGGGTCCAGCCCGGACCATTCTTCTTCTTCTTATTATTATTATTATTATTATGATGATTATTATTCCTCCTCCTCCTCCTCCTCCTTCTCCTTTTGTTCTTCTTCTTCTTCACCCCCCTTATCTATTTACCCCCCCCCCACCCACACATTTCTCCCCCTTCTCCTCCCTAGTCCTCCCTCCCGGACCCTCTCCCGAACCTCTCTCTCCCTCTCTCGACCTACCCCGTCTTGGCCCAACTTTGACACAACTTTCCCTGACCCTCGCGTGTCACTCTCTTTCCGTCTCCCAACACTCCCCGATCTGGTGCGACCGTTGCCCGACCCTCCCGGACCCTCTCCCGACCCTTCTCGCCGTGGCCCGACCATCGCCCAAATGCGTTCCGTTTTTATAATTTTTTTTCCTATTTTAAAATTAAGTAATCATTCAATCAACCAATCAATCCAACTATCGAAAAAGATCATTAGATTGATTGATTGATTGATTGTCGCCTCCCCTTTTGTCTGCCCTGACCCCTCCCACGTCGCCTTTTCTAAGATTTGTTTGAAAAAAAAAAGCAAACGTCACGGCCCCAACCCTTCTTCTTCTTCTTCTTCTTATTTCTCTTCTTCCGCTTGACATGGTCTTCTTCTTCTACTTTGTGCCCGCTATCTATTCCCCCCCCACCCCCTCTCTCCTCCTTTCTCGGCCTAGTCCTCCCTGATCCTCCCTCCTTGACCCCCGCCCAACCCTCTCTCTCCGTATATCGACCCTCCCGACCCGGCCCAAGCCACGCCCGACACTCCGCGACCCTCGCCCGACCTTCTCTCTCCCTCTCCCGACCTACCCTGCCCTGGTCGAACCCTGGCACAACCCTCCCCGACCCTCGTGTGTCACTCTCTCTCCGTCTCCCAATACTCCCCGGCCTGGTGCGACCGTTGTCCGACCCTCCCCGACCCTCTCTCGACCCTCCTCGCCGTGGCTCGACCTACCGCGTTCCGTTTTGTTTGTATAGGTCTCATAAATATACCAACAATGAAATTCTCTGTAAAGTGGTGGAACACTTTGCATCAACCTTCAATTATTAGCCAATTTGGTACATCAATACATCTTCCTATGCTGATACCCATCTTTCTGATGTTTACTAGCTTTTTGTTGTTAACTTTGATTTTTCTTCTGATAGAAACACGACAGTTTATCCTATCTTTTTATAGTTATTCAATCAAAAACCGGTTATATTTTTTTTCCTATTTTAAAATTAATTAATCAATCAATCAACCAATCAATCCAACGATCGGAAAAGATCATTAGATTGATTGATTGTCCCCTCCCCTTTTGTCTGCCCTGACCCCTCCCACGCCGCCTTTTCTAAGATTTCTTGAAAAAAAAAAGGGCAAACGCCACAGCCCCGACCCTTCTTCTTCTTCTTCTTCTTCTTCTTCTTCTTATTTCTCTTCTTCCGCTTGACATAGTCTTCTTCTTCTACTCCCGCCCAAGCCACGCCCGACCCTCTCTCTCCCTCTAACGACCCTCCGCGCCCTAGCCTGACCCTCTCCCGACTGCGCTCCAACTTAAAAAAAAAATAATTCTCATTTTTTTAATCAATCAATCAATCAATCTAACGATGGAAAATGCTCGTTCGATTGATTGATTGATTGATGGCTGGATGAATGGTTAAAATAAAAGGGGAAAAAAAATTGTCGCTCTCTTGCAGACCGCTCCTCCTGTTGCCGCTCCTCCCTTCCTTGATCCTACTCCCTCCATTAATCCTTGTTTCCCTCGCACCTCCTACTCCTCAAATCCACATCCTCCACATCGTCCTGCACGCCGACTTCTTCTTCTTCTTTCTTCTCCTCCTCCAACCTAGCTCCTAGTCTTCCTCCTCCTCTTCGACTCCTTCCTCTCCTTCTTCTTTCTCTTCTTCTTCTACTTCGTCTTCCGATTCCTTCTCCTCGAACTTGCCTTCTCCGTGTTCTGCTCCTCGTCGTCCTCCCCCCCCCCCCCCCCCCCCTCTCTCTCTCTCTCTCTCTCTCTCTCTCTCTCTCTCTCTCTCTCCTGCACCAGACCTGTTCGAACATGCTCATGTGTAAGTCAGAACCAGCGACCTTGCAACAGGAATGAGAAGAACCAGAAAGTAAGAGGAAGAGACATATGGAGGAGAAAGAGGAATAACAAGAAGAAACTGAAGAAGACGAATAAGAAAGAGAAGAATAAGGAACATAACAAAGAAAAAGAAGAAGATCAAGAAGAAGAAGAAGAAGAAGAATTCAGGGTACTATCGAACAGACCAAACACTGTTCACACGGAGGACAAGATGGGTAACACTTGCCAAACATCGCACACATACGCAATTCCTCGACGCGTTTCGACTTGGCGTATAAAAGTCTCATCAGGGGGATCATCGACCACTCAGCAGAAGGAGCATAGCCCCTCCTGCTTTATAGCTCATGATTGCCTACAATCTTTCTCTCTCCCCCGCTTCCCTCCGTCCTTTCTGCTATCCACATATCCCACCCACCATGCATGGTCTGTCATATCCTCGGTACATCTGGTCGGCAGCAACTCTCTGCGCATCACATACCATGACTTCCATCATCAGAAGGTAGGCGAGCAGCGCCTCAAATATCACTGTCGACTCACTGTCGACTCACGCCCATGTTTCGGGAATCTGATCAAAGGGATGATCGATCCATATTGCGCACTTAAATGTACTACAGTGTATCCGAGCTGTGGACTGTGAACTGGCCCGTAAGAAGACACAGAAGAAGAAGAACCCCGTCGTACTCACACTACCGGAACCGGGACCCAAAAAAAAATTTGAAACCAGTCACTTTTTTCTGCATAAATCTGTCCCATTTTCTTGTGGGCCTGAAGTACGGGCGCCGTTCGCAAGTGCCTAAGACCTTTCAACCGTTGAGTGAGTCCCGGAAAAAATTAGGCAGGGGCCTATAATCAGACTCTGGGCCAAATAAAATAAAATAAAACAATTTTTGAAAAATTTTGAAAAATTAGCAACCACAAACTACCCGTCGTTCCCACATCAAAAAGGTTTTATTATTCTATTTTCTACCAGGTCTAATGTACAAAAACCAAGAGCCAAGCCGACCTTACCCGTCAGGCAGCAGTTTTTTCACGGGCTGAAAAACAGGACCCATACGCCATACTTAATGTTCTATAGATGGGGGTACACCGTGGGAATCAAAGATCCCCAGGGACCACCCACCACCCGGGCAAACCTTGCCAGGGATCCGAAGAAGAAGAAGAAGAAGAAGAAGAAGAAGAGGAGGGCATGGTGGTGGCAAGGATTTCATGGAGGGGAGTTCACGTACCCGTTGTCGAGATTGCGACGGATTGCGATGACGACACGAGAGTGCTGAAGCGTGAGGCAGGCCTGTGGGAGGGCAGCAACGGGCACCGGGCCATTGGTGGTTCCAGAGCGAGGGGCGGTGGGGCCGGTTTCCTGCGCAGCGCACCCAATCGCGCAGCGGTAGGCCCACCAAAATCGAATTTTTTTATTTTTTTATTTTTTTTTCAAAACACACACACCCCTACAGTGCTAGTGGTGCTGACTGGGTCAGACACCACTAGCACCCGGGGACAGGCTCCGTCTATTGGTGGGGAGCATCACCTGCTGGAAAACGGGTCCAGCGTGCCCGATCTCGGCCGTCGATCTCTGCGGATTGATGGCCCAGATCAGGCCCTTTCTTTTTTCAAAATCGGTTGGGCCTACTACCGTTTTTCGACGCGGGGGTGTTCGTCGGGAAAATCATGAACCCCTTGCGGCCCCAAACAGAGAAGTCGGGCCGTGCGAGTATTTTGTGCAGCCCCCGGAAAGTGAATTTCCGGTTTTATCCGTAGCCCATTTCTCGGCCGGATAATACGGATGGTCTAAGGTCATCCGGATATCCGGAAAAACTACTTAGCTCGAAATAGCACGTCCTTCTCGCTCTCGAATACTCCTTGAGGCTCATGTGCTGAGGTCTGGATTTCCCCTGAGACCCCTGTGGTCTGGATTTCCCCTGAGACCCCTGTGGTCTGGATTTCCCCTGAGACCCCTGTGAGAAACGAGCACGCATAACACTCAGAATGTCGTGTGAGAGCAGCCCGGTTGAAGTCACCTCCTCTCATTTGGGCTATTGTGAGGTGAGAGGCATAGTCCATTGAGTAGTTTTGGGCAAAAGGAGGAGAGTGGTGAGAAAGGATGAAAACAGTCAACTTGCTCGTGATGCAGGAGTCGTGTCACTGCTCGTTCTCTTGCACACTATCACTGGCTGCGCGCGGAGTGTCACGATGGGTTATAATGCAGGAATGATGAGCATGCAGTATACAAGCTAGGGAGAGACTGTTCTGAGAAGATCTGAGAATGGCCTTTTGACAGGAGGTTTTCCTTGAAACATATACGAGAAAAGTGAATGCTATATGTCAGTTCCCCTCTCAATTGTGGTTATGTTGTAGCCCTTACAAGGCAACCTCTACGCTCTGTGTGATGATCCAATCGTGAGAGGACTGTGTAAAAAGGAGACGGTGTTTCGGTCAGTTTTCAAAGGGAACGAATATGTGTTGTTGGCTATCAACAGTTTTGGTTTGTCAGCGAGAAGGTGTGCTTCCTGGTCAATTTCCCGTATCAAATTTGAGACATCGCCACTAAAGAGAAGTCATATCGTCTGTTGAGATGAGATTTGTCAAAGATCCCGTTCGAGAGACCCCTCCCCCACCAATCAATCAATCAACGAATCAATCCAAATGGGAAAAAAAAACAGCAGGTTCCCGTGTGTGCAATCAGACCCACTTTCTTCTCCACTTCGCATACATGCAAACAGATGGTAATTCACACTGGCGCCAAGCGCCCACTCAAAGCGCAGAGATATTGAAACCAAGAACAAAGTTGAGATGCAACTCGCTTCAACAGGCTATGGCGCATCAGCGCCTGCAGTACATCCCAACTCTCGTCACTGTGTCCAACACCACTGTTCACACATACTCAACTCTGGATCACCCTGAATACCCCTCACTCACTCCTGCATCACACACACGTACACCCACACTAACACCTAACGCTAGCTATGGCAGCTATGGCCGCCGGCTACAACTAACTATGGCGCACTGACTTCTTCAAGCCCACTTTGACCTCGGGCATCTGCAGACACACCTCGCACAAGACGCTTGGGCAGCGCTTCCGCATGGCTCACGCAGGAATGAATGAACGACTGGACGCTGCCTCTTGATTTATACTTCTGTAGGTCGTTGGTCCACCCTTTTCCACCGGGCCCATGGTGCACGCAGTCCCTCATGGTACTTGCTGACTGTGCAAAGTGAGACTGGGACTGGGTACCGCTGACTAAGCGAAGTTGGACTCACCACTTGCCCACTTGCCTCTGGCCTACTGTGTATAACGTGATAAGAAACTTGAAAGGCCACTTCCGGACCTTCCGGAAGTTTGCGGACTTGGCCTTTCAGAACTGTAGCAGCTGCGACCTTGACCTTTCAGAACTGTAGCAGCTACGACCTTGACCTTTCAGAACTTCAATAACTATGACCCCTATGCAGGTATGACCCCTACTTCGACAGGTCTAAGGTTCAAGACCCGACAACTACTCAGTCCTACGACAGACAACTTTCAACTACTAACACAGGAGGCCAGAACTGCTGATATAGCATATGCTTCTATAGTCTTTATAGATACTAATCATCATCATCATTAGCATTATCTAAGATCATCACCATCTCCACATGAGGGACGCTGAGCCCGCTTCTCAGCAAGTTTGGTTCGGTCACTCTGGGCAGACTGTGAGGCCCCCGGCCTCAACCCACAATCTTCTTATTGGTAATACCAGCCTTGGGCACTGGGCCCGGTTCAAAAATGGTCATGGGTTCAAGACTCACAGGGTCGACTTGATACTGTACACAGGTAAGGTCAGGTACGGCGAGGTCTGGGGATCGAGCCCTGGGATCCGCATCTGTGTCTGCAAAAGGTGAAAACCGTTTCATGTGTGTGTGTGTGTGTGTATGTGTGTGTGCAGCAGGGGAGCGTGGGGTTGGGAGACCCCTCCCCCACCAATCAATCAATCAATCAATCAATGTGAAAAAAAGAAAAAACGTCGGGTTCCGGTGTGTGTGTGTGTGTGTGTGTGGTGTGTGCAGGGGGGGGGGGGGGGGGGGGGGGGGGGGGTATGTGTGTGCGCGCGCGGGGGGGGAGGGAGAGGGGGGGGTTGGGAGACCCTTCCCCCACCAATCAATCAATCAATCAATCAATCAATCGGTCAATCAATCAATCAATCAAAAAATCAATCAATCAGATCTACAAAATTAATCAATCATATATTGTTTTTCACCCACCAAACCCCCCTCCCCAAATGTTTTTTTTTCACTTTTGTGTTTTCTAGGGGGTAGGGGTGGGGTTCCGGAACCCCAATCCCCAACCCCCACCCCTGAAACCCTCCCCGTCTGGCTGCTACGCGGCCGCGGTCATGACTGCGAGGTCGCAGCCATGACTGCAAGCCGCAGTTGTGACTGCGGCGACCGCGGCTGGGGGGGATTCATGGGTTGAAATATACACCTGAGTTCAAATCCAGATAGATGTAGATGAATGAAATCAAATATGCTTTTTTTTTTTAACAAAAACTTGAAAAACGAGGGTCTCTAGGGGATTGTAGGATTGGACATGTGCACAAGTGACACTAGGCCCAGTTTCCAGCAAGACCAAGTGCAGCTGTCCAGTGTCTCCACCAATAGACTGGAGACATCAACCCTGCAAAAAATGCCTACAGTCGAAAGATTATCTCACTATTCTTGGGATATAGGCGTTGCAGAATGATGATTGTTTAACTTTTTTTTATCATCAAAGAAAGAAAGATAGCCTCTCTAGGGGTGTGGGCTTCCGTGAGGTGCGTGAGACGGGTTCCCACTTACGTGCTCGAGTTCCCTTGACAGTGTTTCCAGCCGTTCATCTATAGTCATGGTCAGATATGAAACAGGTGGGTAGAGGTGTGTGGGCTTGTCCTCAAAGTTTTCAGAACTTTCCGGAAAAAAAAAGAAGTCCCACTAGTGGGGAGGATGAGTTGGCATTTGAGTTTCAAGTTCCTAGCACACTTCACAAGTCTTGGAGTCTTCAGCATAGCTAGAGAATGAATAGCCATGTATTTTCAGAGAGGAAGGCAGGGGGTGGCACACCTGCTAAAAAAGAACGCTGTTCCACCCTTCTTTCCATGTAGAGTTGTGGGACTTTGCCCTTTATATGGGGCCTTGAGGACTTGTGATGCCTGGCTGCTTTGTATGTACAAGTACTAACTCCCTGAGTCCCCTCTTTTGCCCCTGGAGTAATCAAAATGGACTACTTTACTGACTGTTCACATTTTATTTGCATTCCAGGGCCAAGTTCCTCCTCCCTAGCACGGATTCTGTGTTTCTAGCTGTAGATTGAGGTGGTCAATGACAGCCAGAAATGCAGAACCCATGCTAGGCAGGAGGAGCTTGCCCTGGACGGTGTTTCGCCTATCTTTTTTGGGTGCAGCAACTTTGCAAGCATGCCACCAAAACAGCAGCATCAAAACCAGGCTGGCGTGCTCCAACAGCGGAGCGATGTCATTGCAGTGTGTCGCAAACTTCAAGACAAATACAAAGAATTGTCTGCCAGGTGGTGTGCTGAACACAAGTAATCCCGGCCGACCTTGCTCGGATCTCCTCGTCTCCTTTGCTGAGCCGTTCACCAGGTAAGAGATTGGATCAGGAACCTGATGGATGTTTTATCCCCTGGAACCCAGGGTAATCAATGCTGGCAGGAACCCCCCACAATTGTTTTCTGATGTACTCCAAATTCAGTTTGTATAAGGGATGCTGGACCCGCTTTCCAGCAGGTGATGCTCCCCACCAATAGATGGAGCCTCTCCCCAGGTGCTAGTGGTGTCTGCTCTTATCAGCACCACTAACACTGGTGGGGGCGAGTTAAAAAAAAAAAAAAATAAAAAAAAAAAAAATCATAGGCTGACTGGCTGCTATGGAATCCTCCATCTTGTTGACACATAAAACTAAAGCTCATTGCAAGTTGTTGCTCATGTCTTTAGCTCAGTGCCTACCCACCGTACGTGGACGCAGCCGGGTGAACGTGCTATCACCCCCGCTCACGACCGTGAACTCCTGTTCACAGGGTTTCAGGTGCTGAGTGTCCTTTTAACCGGGGGGGGGGGGGGGGGGGGGGGTGGAGTTAAACTGCAGTTAAAAGCTGTTTAATTCCCCCTACCTCGTTAAATTCCCGTTGAATAAAAAATGGGGGGGGCTCCCACCATTTTTTTTCAACGGATTGGGTCTGCGGGGGATCGGGTACGTGGCCCAGCACCCCTGCATGATCAAACTGAAAAAAAAAAGGACCCCCCCCCCCCCCCCCCCCCCCCCCCCCCCCCCCCCCCCCCCCCCAAAAAAAAAAAAAAAAAAAAAAAAACCCCCCCCCCCCCCCCCCCCTCCAGCACCCCAGCACCCGGGCCAAAAGAATTAATAGTGGTCCAGTTGATGTAGCTCAGTGGTTGGAGCACCGGTTGGAAATGCGCATTGTGGTATGAGGTTGCGGGTTCAAAACTCCGCAGCCTTGCGTATGGACACCGACAGGGCGTTAGAATGACGCACGGCTGGACACACTCCCCTGGGCTGACGCATGGTACTATTACAGACACTGCCTGCGCACCACCCGGGGTTCAGTCCATGGATGTTGTATGCTCGCCTAGAGACTTCACGTTGGTTGCTAGTTGTTGTTGGATTTGGTCGCTCTGATGATCTCCCCCAGCCCAGTCATTACACAGGTTATATCCACTTCCCATGGAAGTACATGTGGTAGAACCCTCCAGGTTCATACTGTAGGTCACATGTTCGAGTCCGGTGCCGGACTTTGGGGGGAGTCCTGTCCAGATAGGCCTGTTTCTACCACATACACCCATAAACAGAGATACCACCCCAGATAGCACAACCACGTACGGGCACACATCTAAGATACCGAGTACATACACACATACACAACCATAGGGCTGGGAGGAGGTCACGATCAAAGATAATGATGATAGCTGTTCAATGATAAGTATCCCCCTTAATATCAGCTAGGTCTGTGGTGGGTGAGTAGAGGGCATGAGTCGCTGGTTGGTCCGGATCAACTAATGATGATGATAGGCGTCTCGATGATAAGTTGCCCCCTTAAACCACCAGTACTTGGCCCAGCTATGGACCGCGGGCGTGTCCCGTTGACGCACCGCATTTGATGGGGGTAGAGAATTGCGGCGTCTCGATGATAAGTTGCCCCCTTAAACCACCAGTACTTGGCCCAGCTATGGACCGCGGGCGTGTCCCGTTGACGCACCGCATTTGATGGGGGTAGAGAATTGCGACGTAGAAAAGAAAGAACCAAAAAAAAAAAAAGAAACGGCGGACGCGGCATGTTTTGAGTTCCTAAAGACACGAAAAACAGGCCTTCGGCGACTGTGTCAGGGCC
>BFEA01000011.1:3499250-3512100 GCA_003427395.1 Chara braunii | reverse complement strand
GCGAGGGTCCTTGTTTGACCACTCACTCTCCAAGTCCTCTAAGGCTTCAGACACATCTAACGTACAGAGCATAGTTTGGTCTAGTTGTGTCTGTGGGGTGACTAAGGGGTCATTAGCCTTGGCCTTGTCATGAAGTGGGGAGGGTATCAATCCCACTTCATCTTGAGTCGAAGCGGCTAATACTTCCACTGGCCCTACGCGTTTCCCGGGCTAGAAGCCTGGGAGTAGGTTGCCCCCATCTTTGGAGCTACCTTCTGCGTAACCTTAGCGTTCTGGCACTTGTACTGCGAGTGTCCGTACTCCCCGCAGTTGATACAAGCACCACGCGTTCGGCGGTCACGCCACACGTCTTGATCAAGACCTGCCTTTACCCACTCAGCCTGCTTGGTCTGATTGGAGGCGGCCTTCCCTTGACCCCCAGGCTGGCCCTTCCCTCGGCCTGCCGCCTTAGTCTTAACTACCGCGGCGAGGGTGCTACCCTCAGCTACCTCCTCGACGTCAAACTCTGTGTAGTCCATCAGTTCAGTGAGCTCGTCAATCTCAGTTTGAGTCCCATCAACTTCGCCCCCTTCTTCTTCCACTCCTGAGGACTCTTCTTCTTCTTTGAGTCATTCCCTGAGGTGGGTTGAGCATTGCCTAGCGTGGCCTCTAAGTCTAAGGCTTTCCTAGATAATGTCTCAAACGAATGGTATTCTGTGCGTGCCTCGCTGGCCAGCAAGTTCCTGATGTTCTCTGGCAAACATCTAACAAACGTTGTTAACAGGAACTGGTCACTGTAGTTGATGCCTGGGACGAGGATCAGACTCTCAACGGTAGTCGTAAGCTCTCTAATTGACCTGAACTTTCGTTGGTCTAGTTTGTTAATGGCATCAGTGGCCTTTTGTGCCTCTTGTGGATTATGCCATCGAGCTTCTACCATTTTCATGAACTGGTCTAGTGTCAGGGACTTAGCCCAGTTCGCCATGCGTCGCCCGTACCCGGCCTTTACAACTACTCCATCTAGCCACTTGGTTGCCTTGCCCTCGAGGTAAGATGCAGCAGTTACCACTTCGTCCTCAGGCAAGGTCCTCTTGGCCTTCACCCAAACCGGGACGGTCCTCAACCATGTGTTGAGTTCCTCCTCCTTTCTCTCGCCTGAAAAAGCAAGAGCCGGTTTCATTGGGGTCCTGGGATACCAATGACCTTGCGGCTGTCCTTGTTGAGGACTAGCCTGTTGCGGTGGTGTAGCACCTACCGCTGAACCCGAAGAAGAAGATGCAACAGTCTGTGTTGCTGCTGCAGATGTGCCACTTGGCGGTGTGCCAGCTTGAACCGGAAAGGGGCCTGACATCGCTGATAACGGCAACGGCGATTGTGCTGGTGGTCGGAATCCTGGCCTTGTCAAAGCATCCAGGATCTGGCCTAGAGTGCTCTGCATGAAGTCTAACTTGTTGTCCACATGTGCATGTAGTGACAGCATATTCTTCTTCAATACTTTCAGTGGGTCAGTCAAGGCTGACTCATCCAAGCCCTCTAATTCAGCCTTGTCAGCCTCTAAAGTTTCAAGCCTGGCTACTCTAGTTTTCATCGCATTTTCTCTATCGGTAGCATCTTTCAGGTCCTGCTCTAACTTACGGCGAAGCATCTCGACCTGCTGGATCTCTCTGAGCTCCCTCTCACTTGGGGTCAACGGGCTGAACTGCGCGCCCGCCATTTGACTAGAAGACTGTCTAGAACCTGTGGAACCGGAAGTGCCCGAGGAACTTGTGGAACTCGTTGGCATTCCCAACTGGCTCCCATTAGTCCCTGACGAGGACGCAGAGGATGACGCAGCAGAGCTTACGTCGTTAGCCATCGCAGTTGCTCTGGATGTTGTTGCCTGCTCTCTTGTTGCTCTGTTTGCTTCCTGTAGTCCTGCTGTTAGAGCACGGGCTCTACGTTCGGCCCGAAGTCGTGCTTCGTCTCCCGGTTGTAAGGCCTGGAACACGTGCGGTACCCTTAGTGCCCGTGCACGTGTTAGTCTCCTTTCGTCGGCTCTATCATCAACAGTGTCTGACCCGCTCATTAGTTAGACAGATAGTGTCTACACTAGAATCCCCTAATGGAATCCTACCACAGCATGTATCTGACCGACACATAATTTTCTATAAATAGTTGTGTCCGGCGAGTTCCCTACTATACCGAATCAGTGGCATGTCTACAACATTCACACAGATTGTCTACATAGTCTAGATGCACCCCGATTGGTTCACTTACAGCAGCATTAGTTAGAACTGGCTATGGTAGCATACAACAGTCCTACACTAATCTATCTGTGAGGTTAGCAGTCCGTCAACCAACTAATCAAAGGTACAAAAAGACAATGTAGCAGATGTATGATTGATGGGTATGGTTGTGTATTCAGTTGAGCACCAATTGGAACCTACCCTCCCCTCCATCCAACATACCGAACAGCATCTTTGAGCAGAGCAGTGTGTTCATGTGTATCTCGGCCCACCCCTGTGCCCAAGTCAAAGCCAACTAAGCCAGCCAGCCCACTCTTATTTACCCTCGTACGGAAACGAGCCTTCCACCCGGATGATCTGGCTGATCAGGAGGAATTTATAGAGCGCCCCCATCTCTTCAGGAATTCTTTAACGTCGCAGTCAGGACGACGATCACAGCCAGATTCACTATGAACTCCCAACCAGAAATGTTTATAGACGGTCTGGTTAGCGTCTCATACAAGGCTGGCACACTTGGCAAGACTTCTATCTGAGGGCAGCAAGTGCCAAAACAGGACAGCAGCCATCGCATGCGTGCACTACTCCCTGTGGGTTGGCATGGTGACCGTGACCAAGTGCTTCGACCAGGGCCCTTCAGAGGCACCGCCCTTACTCCTTCCAGTATGCTTCCGGGAAGATTGTCGTCTCTCAAGGTAGCGCGCTCACGACACCTCACCAAAAGAGAGGACTCTCAAGTTGGACTCACTTCCTCACGGTAAGAACAGATTGAGAGAGTAGATAAGGTAAGGGAAACAACGTACCTGGAGATAGCTGCCCCCAACCACAGATTTCTCCCCAATTGAGCTGATGTTGCATTTGATGACCGATCATGACCTCGGTATACCACCCACAACGCAATGCAGTGCCACCTTTGTCCAATGCCACATCAGCATGCTCTCATCACCAATCATACATTCCGCCTGTCACCACGGCTAATAATGCCGTCTGTAGCCTTCCGGCGCACCCCTCTCTACCCAGGGCGTGCGCCAATCACTGGCCTGACGTCACAAGTACCAACTGCGAAGAAGCATCGTCAACGCACCAAGTCTGTATAACGCCAGCATGCCAGAGGTAAGTGGCGATCAAACCAGCTCTGATACCAAATTGCAAGGAACATGAATATGGACGAAGCACAGAAATCCAGAATGCAAAATCACACTGAAGTCCAAGTAGTCAAAGCCAAAGCAGATAGCACAATGGAACCGAGTAACCATCCAATTGAGAATGATACAGAAGAATCGTGAGTCAATGTCCAGATAGCACAATGGAACCGAGTAACCATCCAATTGAGAATGATACAGAAGAATCGTGAGTCAATGTCCATGCCCTACAGGGCAACACCAACAGCAAACCCAATGTAGCTCTCTCTCATGAATGGCGCCAGGTGCCCTATCTACCCTACAGACTAAGCCTACAACTACAGCAATGAAAGCAACCAGACAACTTGACTACCAGCGAGTGATGATGTCAACACCAATGCCGACCTCCACCTCCACCAGGTACGTGTCCTCTTCACCCACACTCTCCCTTGTACCCACACAGCGCCCTTCACCTCCAAAGAACCACCTTCGCCCTTCACCTCTCCTGCACCCTCATGCGGCCCGGCTATGGCCGCCAGTGCCTTGCATGCAGGCAGCGCCCTACCGCCTAGCGCTGGCCTGCTTCACCTTAGCGCAGCGCAGCTCTGCACAGCGCAGCACACTTGCATTTRCGCAGYGTGCCCGCAATGCCCTGCATTGGCCAGGATCCCTGCCCACTCGCCCTGCTTGCCTATATGCCAGTGCTGCGTGTGGGCGGCCTCCCTTCAGCCTGCRTCTGGGCCTCARTGGCTGAACGCAGGCCCGATACAGTTGAGGCCCGRGCAATGCAGTTGCGCCTCTTTCATCAAGGCCTGCGGCCAGGTTCAGACAGTGGGCCGATTTCCCTTTAGCATTTTCGGCCTCTCTACCCAGCATGCATTGTCGGCCTCACATTCAGATGCCCAGGGCCTAACTAACTCAGAGGCCCTGGGGTCTCCGCATTTGCAGAGATTCGAGACTCGTGCACTCCAACCAACTGGCGTGCTGCAACTGTATGGACCCCACTTCGTGAAATGTCTGCACTGAGGCCTCTTGTTGATTTGCTGGCCCGCCTTCACTTAGGGCGGGCACGAGGCTTGCTGGGGCCTTAGCCCAGAACATGTACATCATGGCAAGGCCCCTTCTTGAGGGCTCATTCCTCACACTCATTATTACTTATTATTATTCTTAATTTCTTATTATAATTCTTCTTCTTATTCTTATTCTTATTCTTATTCTTCTTTCTCCTTGTGGTGAAAGTGAGTGAATTTGGTTTGGTAGAGGTCAACTGCATGCCTGTGAGACTGACAGCAGATGCAACCGTTACCTGAATTATTCGAGGAACAATAATATAGTCATGCTGCAGATAATGAGAATGAAAGCACAAACAACGAAGGTCTTCGCAGCAAGCAGCACAAGGAGAAAGTGGTAAATAGTTCTGCAAACCAGATAGGCCTTAGAAGTGATAAACAGAAAAATAATAAACAATTTGCAATAAAGAGCAGGACGGAAAAGAGAGCCAGAATTTCATCAAAGAGGGACAGACAAAACGGACAAAACAGATAGATGGGACAGCCAGTGAGCAGGCAGGCAAGTGGACAGGCAGCGGGCATGTCGGTGGGCATCAATGGGCTAGTGGGGAAGTTGCGGGCTGGTGGGCCTGGTGGGTTGGTGGGCTGGTGGGCCTGGTGGGCTGGTGGGCTGGTGGGCCGGGTGGGCTGGTGGACGGGCGCACAAGTGCAAGGCAAATGCGCATACATATGGACGGACAGGCCGACTCTGGCAGACACACACACCGGCATATGCAGAGAGAGAGAGAGAGAGAGAGAGAGAGAGGCCGGCTCTGGCAGACACACACAAACAGACAGCTCTGGCGAGTACCAACAACGTCACCTGGACCGCCCGGAATAATAAACAGCATGTGCGATCCGTTTGACGACCTGGTCTTGCAGGCCAAAGAGTTAATAGCCAAAATAGGCCCGACTATAGGTCAGGCAAGTGGAGTCCCGCTGCAGTATGGGTCTTTTCTTGAAGGCAACATGTCGAAATTGTATTGAGTACGACCCGTTCACTTATAGATTGATGCTTGTCCAGCGGCCTTAGAGAGCAGAAAAACAAGACATCATTCAGATCAACTTTTGACGGGATTCATTCTACAACTCTCCAAATTAAAAATAAAAGTCGGGAGAAAAAAATTCAAAAAACAGTTTTAAACCTTTTAACAAAATATTACACAAACATCACATCCTAAAAATGTACTAGCCGTTTGCCATACAACATTAAAAAAATGCCAACAGAAATGAAAGATGAAAAAACATTTCATTTAACAAATTCATTCATATTAACAAATTATGATTCAAAACCAGAAAAAGAATCTTCCAATTTTCATTTTATTTGTATTTTATCTGAAAATCTCAAATTTTCGTCTAAAGATGAGTTTCCCTTCTAGTTAAAACTGCATGTTGAAGATGGAACCAAATTTTGGATGAGTTCATGAAATTTCTTAACTAGACTTCCATTCTACTACAACAAATTTCTTACAATTTACATTCGATTTACTCCTTTTTTACCGAAATTTCTTAAAACGGAATGATAGCTTAATTAAAGTATTTCATGAATTTATCTAGACTTTCATTCCATCTCTAACATGTTATTAAAATAAAATGGGAAGGGAAACTGTGGTATACTGCGCATCCACACGGGCCTGCAGGACCCGACCAGACGGAAATTAAGGGCCCTCCAGGCCCTGTGTCGTTTCAGCCTAAAAGCCTGAAAACGAGGGCCATTTTCAGGCCCTCATAAAGTCGACCCGGGTTTAGCACAGGCCATTTTTCGGCCTGTTTCAAGACAACCTTTGTTTGAACTTCAACGTCAGGGTCTGGCACGTTTCAGCATTGGCAAGAGCAGCCTCCCGGACGGGCCAGCACTATATAGTACTGGCCCGCCCTGCAGGCTGCAGGTAGTTCATAGGGACTTCCCAGGCAGTTCACAGGCACTAGAGGTGCGTTCAGGGGGCAGTCTTCAGAAGTTGGCCGCAGCACTCTGGAGGAGCGCTGCAGTAGTAGTAGCTACCGCTAGAGTAGTCTTCAGCGCTGGGCGCTGCTAGGAGGTAGAGTAGCATTGGGAGAGAGAGAGAGAGAAGGGCGGATCCAGCCTCGTCTTCGAGGTACCTGCAACAAGGCGCCACCTTCACAGGCTAGTACTTGGTACCAGAGGGAGAGAGAGAGAGTTCTTCTTCTTCCTGTCCACCATCTCTTCCTCACCCTCTTGCCACCTGACTTCTCAGTATCTGCAGACTACAAGAGAGAGAGAGAGAGAGAGAGAGAGAGAGAGAGAGAGAGAGAGAGAGAGAGAGAGAGAGAGAGAGAGAGAGAGAGAGAGAGAGAGNGAGAGAGAGAGAGAGAGAGAGAGAGAGAGAGAGAGAGAGAGAGAGAGAGAGAGAGAGAGAGAGAGAGAGAGATTGGTGACTTTGGGACTTGGCGACATTTGGATTCAGACTCGACATTGGGATTGAGACATTGGACGAGGGATTATTTGGGACCTGTACCGAAGACTTGGTGTTGATGACATTCCCATCTCCCCCTCTTCTTCGTCTAGTCCCCCTCCTCTTCGTTTGTGTATGTTTGGGACTGGCGCATTTCTTCCTGTGTGAGCGCCAGGTCCCTTCACACCATGTGATGATGATGATGTATGTTTGGTCTGCATTGCGACATTGATTGGTCGGATCATTGGTATTTTAGCTTTCCGCTGGCCTATCCTGTACTATGTGAGGGAGGTCGGTTCTTGTTCTGGTCTGCACCGTTACGGTATGCGACAGAAATTTTTAAAAATGGAAGGACAATATTTAAGAGTGACTGATAATTTTAATCACATAATATTTTTTATTGTGAATTTTTTTTTCTTTTTTTTTTTTTTCTTTTGTGCACAAGACTATCTGAGCACTTCGCCAAAGACATTGAGGGCCTAGTTGCAGCACTCACCAACACTTCCATGCATCTAAATATGAAAATCGTCCTTGTGCATCCAAAATTTTGGTCGATGGCGAGTGGTGCAACTTCGCCCTAAAACAACTTCGTAACGAGTATGCATTTCAATTTAGAGCTTATCATCATCCACTATCGCACATTTACCAAAAAAAAAAAAAAAAAAAACAATACTACTATAATAATATCATCCATAAAAACACTTGTGAGGGTTGCTCTAGTGCTTCCACGATTTTTTTTGTTTGATC
Organism: Chara braunii; assembly: GCA_003427395.1. Classification (NCBI taxonomy): domain Eukaryota; kingdom Viridiplantae; phylum Streptophyta; class Charophyceae; order Charales; family Characeae; genus Chara; species Chara braunii. The sequence continues at coordinate 3,504,568 of BFEA01000011.1, read as the reverse complement.
AAATGTCTTTTAGAGCATACTAGTGCGCTTGCAACCTATTCAAAGAGCGAGGTGCTTGACCCATTTTTGACATGGTCATAAAGCACATTATTTGCATGGTACATTCCAGCAAAGGCATAAGAGAAAATAAGGAAAATGAAGGTGGCATGACATCAATTCGCCAGAACATGCAAGGGTTTGTCAACTTGATCTTGGAAGGAGAGCAACAGTTGTATAACCAACAGAATAGAAAAAGCAGAAAAGGAAAAAGGAAAAAGGATTCCCACATCAGGCTATGAAAATATGCACGTCTATTACACTCCAGTCCTGTCAGGCTAGTTCCGCATGTCAGCAAATCACAAACGATGGTTTTAAGCCCGGAAGAGAAGAAAAGAGATTGAAAGATAGGTGTGTTTGCTTTATGGGTGCAGTTTTGCATACCTAAAACTCTCCATAAGTAGGCAAAGAGAGAGGGGAAAAAAAAAAAAAAAACTCCGTCGCTGTCAGGGTTTGAGTTTGAAAATGCACTTGAGGCAAAAGGGCCGGTAATGGTGAAGGTATATAACCTAGGTTTCAGGTCCGGTGGGGTCACGTGGGGGTGTGTTGTGTCCGAGGGATCGCCCAAAGTGCATTTTCAAACTGTTTTCGAGACTACGCCGAAGTTACCCCAAAAAAGAATGAAAAGACCAAGGGTTCAAATTTCAATTCCCTCCTCTTGGAGAAGGAGAGGCGATGGTGGAGGACAAAGAAATTTAAGGCGGACAATTGCAAGTTAGAATAGTGGTGATCTCCGTGAACTTGAGGATGACAAACTAGTCCGTCTTCTATGTGAAGACGTGCGGCGAAGTTGGACATCAATGAAAAGAGGACGAGAGGACAAGATACACATGTGGGAGACAATCCTCCAATGATGGCACTGGAGAAATGAACTTATTCGAAGCTGAGAGATTTATCGAAGGTGAGCGCTGAAATCAAAGGCAGGTCGAGTTTGGATGCCGTTGAAAGCTTGGATACACAAAACAAAATTGATTTCCTCCTCAAGCATATTATGGCAGCATGTAGACCTGGAGCTAAAGAGATATTTGAGGAGGAATGCGGAGATTTTTATAACACTTTGACTAGCGATGAGCTCATGGAAGTTTGTCCAGCAGAGAAGATTGGGTGTGCCAAACGGGAGCTTGCCACCAGACTCGGAGGCTTGTGATTCGCCCCTCAGCGATTGCATATGATCCTGCAGCGATTCCATTGTCCGTGACTCCACGAATGCAGACTCGAAGTTCAAAGGGTGTAGTTATCAAAGATTAAGCAAAGAAAGATGTATGATCGAATACATCTTCATCAGGTGAAGACTCTGGGTGAGGTGGTTGTCGCTGGAGAGATGGTTAACGGGGGGTCAAATATTAACACCCCTGGTTAACCACATAGCAGGATGGTTGGATCGTAATTTCTTTGACTTAGGCTTGGACCCCACCGCCCGGCGGCTGGAAAAGTTTTGGCATGGAAGGGCGTTTTCGGACCCCACCAGCCCGCCAGGCGGTTCGCCACCTCGTCTGGCGACGTCGAGTTCAGACCCCACCGCCGTTGCCAAAAGACCGCCGACCGTGTTTCTACATGGGTGGCGGATGGAAAAGTCTCCGCCCGCGGCAGGCGCTCTTTTCCAAAACGCCCTCGAACAGGGCGGGGAGGGCAAAGCGCCAGCCGTTGGCATCGGAGGCCGTGGAGGAGTGGTCCATTGAACGGGCGTGACCGACAAACGTTCGGTCCAGGCCGAGACCCCACAAACGAAGTGCATGTCGCACGAGATATCAGAACTGGCCGTTGGTGGTCCCCGTAGGTGGTCCCCCGCTGTGGTCCCACTACACTCTGCGAAGCGGGAAGGCGCAATTCAAATTTCTGTGGTGCGTTAATGGGTATTTTCAAAATCTGCAACAAGTACTTGGGGCGGAGACGAGGCAGACAGTCCATCGCACTGTGCGTCGTTCATGTATCCGTGATTGCGCGTTCCCGCCCTTCGTTGTCCGCGGTTGTCTTCTTCGAAGTGACGTGGGGTCGAAGGTCGATCTGCCATGCGCTTTCTCCAGAACATTGCTTGTTTTGGCGGTGGGCGTTTAGTCCGACGCGCTGCCACGTCGCACGTGCGTGGTCTCTGGAGTCGTCATTGGACGCATTCGGATGCCTCCGCCACAGTTCGAACTCTACTGCAGATCCCTGTGTTCAGCTCGGGATGTGCAGCTGCGCGAGCTTGTTTTCATGGAAGCGGGTGTGCTGATGTGGTGGTTTCTTCGACTATCCCATCGTTTGCTCCGAGGGTGGTCCCACAAACACCCTCATCAACGTCCTACGTCACACACTGCACGCGATCTCCATTCAGCAGTGGAGGTCCTCCCCTGTGGAATCCATCGTTGGAGGTTCGCAGTCCTCCCGCCGAACGTCAGCACGTGAATACAGGGCACGTGGTGATCGAACAGGGAAGTCGTCCATCAGCACATTCGGCTCCGGGGTTAGTCGGTGGTGTTCCTTCGCGGATTGTCTTGTCGTTTTCATTGTGGGTAACGGGTGCTGTGTGACGCGTGTAGGCGGTTTATCACTGGTCGTTGTGTCCCTTGTGGCCGCAGCAGTCGTTCTCATCGTCGTCTTCGTAGTGGGGGTGTTGGTGTTGTCCATACTTGTTTTGTTTCTTGCCATTGTGCTTGTGTCCAGGCGTCGGTTGTGCCATTGTTTTGTGTCCATACTTGTTTTGTTTCTTGCCATTGTCCTATGCATGTCAATTATTTAAACGGCCCTCGAAATGCATGTGTTATGTCCCTCCGTCTCGCACTTTGCAACCTTCATTGCTTGTAGCACGTGCGATAAATTGTTAGGTCGTTCGACATGAACATGTTCCATCGGGGTTGTAAAAATGTTTGCCACAAGGTGCTCCATAGAGCGAGAAACGGGACACGAACGAAATACGAAAACACACGACTGTGCAATCTCCAACAACGACGAAAACAAAAATTAAACTCAACATTTTCGAAGTACACAAACAAATAAATTTTCCGGAAAGGTAAAAAAAAACAGCGTCGTCTGACAAACTTGTGTGCCCGTAAACTCAACATTTTTGAAATACACAAATGAATAAATGTGCACGAGTACCCACGCTCGAAGTGACAAAACATGACCCTCTCATAAACCCTGCTGGATGAATTGGCAACCGCCAATACCGACACTAAACTTGTGTGCCCGTATCCTTGTCCTTCGACCAACCCTCATCTGCCTCAAAGTCTTCTCCAACACACCGGACGTCCTAAAATGGGTTCTGACACATAACCACACAAAAATCAAAAGAAGAGCACTACCGCCATGGGCATGGTTGCGGTGCCTCGTGGACTGCCACGTGGTGGCGCACGTGCTGCACCAGGCTGGCCCTGACGTGTTCCGCGAGTTCCCCCCCATAAGTAGGGTCATCCTCTGCTGGCGCCTCGATGTTCAAGTCCGGGAGGTGACGGTTGAATCGACGGCGCTGCCTGCGTCGTCGACGGTTCCGATGTTCGTCGTTCTCTCCATCGTTGTCACTGCTATCCTCCATCAGCGTCGGGTCGATCTACACGTTGTGCTCGATCATCAGGTTGTGAAGAATGCAGATGGCCATGAATTCTTTGCAGACTGTCTTCAGATTGCAAATATGTCTTCGGATGAAGTTCCTCCAAACCGCCTTCAGACGTCCGAAAGCCCGTTCAATGCACGACCTCGCTGCACTGTGGCTCAAATCGAACGTTCGATCCGCCGGAGTTCGAGCAAAACGGCCAAAAGGAGTCCTGAGCCATGCCAGAAGAGGGTACCCTTGATCACCCAGCAGATAACGCCCAACATGTCTACCGTCGTGTAACACGGCACCTCCCTCAGCCAACACTCCTCTACCCTCTGTGGCATTTGCGAACAATGGTGACATGCGCAAAGCTCTCGAATCATGCACAGACCCCGGACAACCCACATAAACACTGCAAATACGACACTCGTGGTCACAAACGACTTGGGCCACAACCGAAAACCCCCCAGTGTGGTGGTAGTAGCATTCCGATCGCTCTCCCTTCGGCTTGTCAATATACAAATGCGTGCAATCTATCGCGCCTACACACCCGGGGAAGCCTTTTCTCTCGAAGCCATTTTGCACGTCCTCCAACCGTTGCCCTGTGGGGAACTGTAGCAAATGGCCATACTCCCGAATGATTGCGTCGGCCACTTCCTCGTTGCTGCGCAAAGCACTTGCGAGGCCGATGCCCAAACTGTGGGAGGACTGCCTATAGTAACCGCCAGTGGCCCATCTCATCAAAGCGCATGCAAACTTTTGTCCCGCGGGTATTGGCAATCTGTAGTTCGTTGGCGACCACTGGATATGGGGGCCGACGCGAGCAAGAACTTCGAAGAACAGGGGCCTCGGAAGTCTGCAGAACCGAAGGAAAACCTTGTCATGCTCACCCCCCACTCGCTGGAGATCCTTCCAAAGACCGCCGCTACGCTCCAGCACCCACAGACGACGATTGCGGTCCATTGTCCTCCCCATCTCATCCACCGACAAGGAACACAGAGCAAAACCGTGCAGCATCCCCCCAGCCAGCAGTGTAACCGCAGCGGAGACATTTTGGTGGACAAAAGGCATCAACGATACCTCCTCCACAACTGCCAACGCCGCCACGTTTTGTCTGTTCACCCACTGCAAGAGGACGAAAAGCAGCATGCACATAGCATCCTCGGTTTCCTGAGTATTCATCCAACATCCTGACTCCTCCATGGCCTTCGTCCACTACAACCTCCAACACGTCCACTGACAGAGCGCATGTCCGCTGGTCCATCCAGGACGCCCGTTCTTTCCTTTTCGGGAGGGGACCCTCTCGAGTTTCCTAAAACGGCAAGCCGGGCCGTTTTCCAAAAAACCGCCAGAAGTTGGCGGTGGGGTCTGCACGAATCGTGCCAAAAACTTTCCACTGACGTTGGCCACCAGCCGGCTGCCAACTTCCTTTTCCAGCCGTCGGGCGGTGGGGTCTAAGCCTTAGGGTAGGACCCCACAGGAATGCGGAAAGGAAAAACTTTGGCGCGGAAGTGTTTGCGGGACCCCACACCTCGCAGAAAAGTTTATGGAAAGGCCGATATGTCTTCCAAAAACCGTATTCCGGGATCCCACAGCCCGCATTTTGTGGCCTGGAAGATCGTGTGTGGACGTTTTCACATGGTCCGCGGTCTGGAAAAGGCTCACGGGAGGATTCCTCGCCGCAATTTTGGGGGGAGGGCATGCCCTTCCTGGAAAGGTCTCACGGGAGGCAGCAGCCAATAGCGATGAAGTATGCCACAAAAAAAAAAAA
>BFEA01000011.1:3485196-3496838 GCA_003427395.1 Chara braunii | reverse complement strand
CTGGTGCTATAGCGTGGGACTATACACTGCCATACTTTTTTTCGTTTTTTTTTTCGTTTTTTTTTTCCGTTTTTTTTTTCCGTTTTTTTTTTCCGTTTTTTTTTTCCGTTTTTTTTCGTTCGTTTCACTCCGACGTTCGGGATGCCTGCGCCCGGTAGTCCGAGCCTCAGCACGGGTCGGCGTACCGGTCGGCCGAGGCTCGGACTCGATAGCTGGGCCAGGTACTGGTGGCTTAAGGGAAAGCTTGGCTTCTGTCTGCCTCTGTAGTCCCCCCGCCTGATTAGCTTGTACCCATGCGGGCAGCATGCTGCTGAGGCTCACTCTCCACCATAACATTGCAGACCCACCTGTGCCAGAAGGGGGAGAAGAGTTTCCAGGAATTCCACAGCAGGTCAGAGTGGGATTACTGGGTCTATATTTGTCCATTCATGAAAGGAAAGGTGATATAAGCCCCTTGCTACGCTCCCCTGGCCGTCCCCCTGTTGCCCATACCACCTTTCCCAGCCAACCCCCTTGGTCCCCACCAAGCCAACTTCTGTTAAATTGTTGCACTTCGATACGATTGTGGTCACGGTCTTTAAAAATTAGAGTGGTGAAAGTCAGGAAGAGTTCGACGAGATCACGAGCGACACCTGGGAGAAGAGAAAGACAGCGGAAGAGAAAATAGCATGCAACTAGCGAAGGGAGCAAGGAAGTAGATGGCAGGATTGTAGAGATTGGGAAGAAAAGGGGTGACAAATGGGGTTCGGTCAATGTTGTTGACTTACTCCATAGTCTGAAGCGGCAGAAGGGAGATATTAGCTTACAGCGCAATAGTGGTGAAATCTGAGAAGACGACTGGAGAGTGGTGAGGAGGTTGTTTGTGGAAACGAGGGTGAAATATGGGCAGGGTACTCGTTCTTTGCAATGCTGTGAAAAGCTATTCGAGAGCAAAGGTGCGCTAGTACTGCACAAGCTCATCAAATCCTCCCCAGCTAGTACTCTCAAACTGAAAGACCGGATGGTCCGCATGTTCTAAGATAAGCGAAGGAAGAATGATGTACCGTAACGGAAGTTGAGTCAAGCGGAACTCAAGTACTGTAGTGCAATTAAGACCTTTCCAACAAAGAGAAAGCCGGTCGAGAGCAAGAACGATGATTTCAAGGGCTGGACCCCACCCGGGTTCACGCAGTTTCGCACCCTTTCGCACTGCATTTTGGGGACTCCACTTGCCTGAAAAAATGGCCTGCACAACCACGGAGGGCCGTTTCCACTTGGCCCACGGCTCGTTTGGGCCCCTCTGACATGTTCGTTTTCCATGCGCAATGGCTCAACGGCAAGGGTGGGGAGGGTGGGGCATCCCCTCCATTGCACAAGGAACGTTGGGCTGGTCGTTGCCAAGCGAACACGAGCCTGGTCCCGGTAGTGCAATTGTCGGACATCATCGCAGACCGTGTGTGCCATGGGATTTCTGGAGGTGGTCCGTCGTGGGACATTGGAACGGTGCCGTTGAGCGGACGCGGATTCATTGCCTAGTGTCCCGCCTCAGCGTTTCTTTTTCTTTTCTTGAATTTTTGGCGTGTTGCACAAAATTGACGTAGAGGTGGCGGAGTTGAGGGGAGGTACGGACACTGGCTTACATACTGCCACCATCGACGTGCGAACGTCGACCGACTTCGATCACTGCCCAAAAACCTTCATTGGCACCATCGTCACTGCCTTTCTCAAACATGATCGTTGTAGTCATGCTCCATTCTGCCATTGTGGATTTCCGGTCTGCTCGTGTCCTTCATTTGTCACAGGCGTTGTCGTGGCGAACGAGCACGACCGCCCTGAGGGAAACGAAGGGTGAACTCCTTTTCCTATCCCAAAGGAGGCACCTTTCATGGACGGCAGCTGCGGACACGCACTGCATTCCGTGTCACAGTTTGTCCATCGTGTCGTGCGAGGGAGCGGCCGGTTCACAGCTGTCCAGGCTCGTTTGTGGACTCCTCCATCGACCTTGCATGTCGGTCGACCACATGGAGGCGTGGTTTTCCCCGCAGTGCGTCTCCCATCCACCACCACTGAGGTGAACCACGGCGGTCGCAGCAGTGTTGTCGTCATCATCGGTCCTTGCAGCCTGGCATCGCGGTTGTCCACCAGTAGAACACTTGAGGCGGAGACGTGCACGGCAACTGCCGCTCTGTGGTTTGTCGTGCCGGTCAACAGGAGTCCGCCATCTTCTGCGTCCCGGCGTATCTGCAGTTGTCTTCTTCGCGCTCATAGCAGCTGTCATTGCTGTCTTCGCTATGATTTTCGTCGTCATCACGTGTGTTGTCGTCCTCGGCGTGTTGACGTGTGTTGTCATCCTCGGCGTGCGGATTGTCGTCCTACTATCCAGGAGGTGAGCAACAGTTGTCGCACGACGTGTGTATGGATGGTCACAGATGGCGGGCAGATATGAACGAGGCTGGCCTTGCAGGACACCATCAACGGCCTCAGGATATGGAGGAAGAAGCGCCTGGCCGTGTGAACTACTCCCAGGCGGGCCTATCATTTTTGAGTCAGGAGGTCGATGAAAATCGGATGAATACCAGCGGGGGGAGCGGTGCCACGGGCCATGTCCACTCTGCCGTCTTGGGCGAACGATCCGACGACACGTGAGATGTACATCAATCCGGCTCCGTTATTTAGTGCAGGTCATTTAGGCGGGCTGCAAGGTGGTGGTGGGACTGTGGATACGGTCCCTCCCGCAGGCACAGGGGTTGCATGGGGATGTCGTACAGGCCACCTGCTGCAAGGGATGGCCCGTATCCAATGTCTCCTTCCCAGGCATACAACGACAAAATGTGGAATGCCTGCGCTGATTTGTCAAGACAGCAGCGAGCTTCTTTGAATGTTGGCACCAGCCCTGCACAGTGACCGATGTTCGGCATAGCGACGCCCCCGGAAAGAAGACCGCCCGCGCCCGGATCAAACATCAGCGGCCTTGCTCCACTGCCCCCTTCAATGTCGGTGACATCAACATCAGAGGCCACACCAGCCTCTGCTGCAAGGGAGAGAACAAGCTCGTGAGGAGAGCAGTCGTCGTCATCCACCAGACACTCATCTCCATCGCTGGCTTCACTCGATGTCAGCGAAGACAATGAGGATGACAGTAGGGACGAGAGGGAGGATGCCCCGCCACCGATGGACACAACCGTTAACAGCAAGCCACTGAAAAAAGCACAAAGTTCTAGACTTTGGAGGAGAGGATTGCCCTTGCTCACTTAATTAGGGAGGATGACGCATTGACAGCATACGCTTCGATTGTGGATAGGAATATGAAAAGAGGCGAGCGGCAAGAGTGGGTGGCGGCGAAAATGAAGGACCTGGGTTTTACAAGAGGGGCAGAGGAGTGCAGGAAGAGATGGTTAGCTATTCTCAATGACGCGAAGCTTCCGCGATAAGTGCGGCGGGTCTGACAAGGAGTCCTACTGGGAATTGCCTGTGGAGAAGCGAAGGAAGGCGGGTGTGAAGTTGTCTTTCGAGAAGTCGTTGTGGGAGGAGGTAGAATGGGCCATGCGCAAACCGTCAGTGACTTGTGATGACACTCTGGACTCGAATTCCATGAATGCTCCAACGCAACCATCATTAGACGGTGGAAGGAGCGATAGAGGCCATTCGGACGGCAGCGACAACAGCTCGAAGATGAGAAGGATGGCGAGTGGGAAGGTCGGTGGTGGTGAAGGACCGGCCACCAAATTTTCAATAATTGCTGCAATGGAAGATTTGACGCCGGTGTACCGTGAAGGTTTGGATCATGCAGCTGAAATGCTGGCAAAGGCTAGTGCCGGTGGAGCAGGGAGAATGGCTGATAGGATGGGGGACATGGCTATCCAGATTGGAGAGATGGCAAGTGCAATGAAGGATGGACACTTCATCCTTCAAATGCTGGTCTGTGTGATGCCAAGGCGAAGCGGTGATGGAGGGGCGAGCAACAAAGGTGGGGGAGGGAAGGGGTGATGTAACCGTTGAGTGTGAATGACGTTCATCATGTGTGTGGGTGTGTGGGTGTGTGGGTGTGTGGGTGTGTGGGTGTGTGGCTGTGTGGCTGTGTGGGTGTGTGGGCTTAGTGCGGGTGTGCGGGTGTGCGGGTGTGTCCGCACACACACACACACACACACACACACACACACACACACACACACACACACACACACATGCACACACACACTCGCACACACACACACACACACACACACACACACACACACACACACACACACACACACACACACACACACGCACACGGCGGAGATTTACAGAAAACGAGTGTGAAGCAGATTCCTGAGATTGCATGTGGTTGTGCCGCGGCCCACCTGCTCCGCGCAATAGCTGTGTGAATTTGATTGTCGAAGCACATTTTTTCTTTTTGCAAAACAAAAGAAAACAGAAGAAATAGAAGAAAAAACAGACCCATGTCGGAAACGAACAATGACAAAAAAAGAGAAGGAAATAAAAAAAAAAATAAAAAAAAATCACATAACTGGGAAATGGGAATTGGGCCCGCCCCGTTCCACCGTCGACCATGAGGATCCAGGCAGACTGTGGATCCGGGCTTCCTATAAAGGTGAAAGCTCACTGGAGTTGGGGATGCCACCCGAGTGCTTTTCGGCGACGGTTTCCCGCTTTGTGTTGCGGGCGTCTTCAAGGGATGATGGGAGGGGAGTGAAGGGCAGAGGTTTGTTGGGAGATCAGACGGGGCTTGGATTCAGAGCACAGACAGGGTCATCGACTGCACTGTGAAGGATTACATGGATGACCGCCTGGTTGCTGTCCACGAGCAGCTGTGTCTTTGAAACACTAGGTGTGGAAAATGAGTGGAGTTTTGGACGGGGCTGGTCTGCCATGATGTGCGCTGCTACCATGTGCACATCAGCGGTCAGTTCGCCATTACGATCACCACCGGCCTAGGGTACTCCAATCGCAATCGACTGAGCGAGGTGCTGCTGTTCGCGACGAAGGTTGGGCCGATCATCCCTGACAAGTGGCAGAGTGAAAGCATGGACGTCGTTGGCCACACCATCCGCTATCTAGTGTCCGCCATGTCTGAAGAGCATGAAGGGCGCATGGTTGACAACCCTTCGTACATGGCGTTCTTGGATCCTCCGCTTCAGGGTCGTGGTTATCTCCATGGCGAGGTGCAGTTGTGGGATCCGAGTGATGACATCCGCGCTGTTTTGAGGCGCAGATGAGATCTCGATCAGTTGCATGATTTTTGGATCAGTCGTGACCCCTCTCTCGTTAGCGGTGAAGGCAGGGAAGTCATGAGAGAGAGAGAGAGAGAGAGAGAGAGAGAGAGAGAGAGAGAGAGAGAGAGAGAGAGAGAGAGAGAGAGAGAGAGACTTGTGCAAGAAACATTTCAACGATGAAGGGTCTTTTTGAGTGCGAAGACATTTGTCAGGATGACATCCAGGGGGGACCGCCTGGATGTATCTGGTCTCAACGATGAAGGGTCTGTTTGAGACCAGATTCATCCAGGATTCCAGGGGGGACCGCCTGGATGTATATGGTCTCAAGATAAGTCCATATACATCCAGGGGGAAGCCCTTTTTTTCTTTTTTTTTTAAGTCCATATGCATCCAGGGGGTCCAGCGTTTTAAAAACGCAGGACCCTCAGGAGCAGCAAATTTGGACGAGTTTTCGGCCATAAAACTCGGTTTCAATTTCGTTCAAAAAATAAACGATGTCCATTTTTACGAAATGGCAGCATTGTGTCATTTCACTGTTCTCCCCTTCGTCAACCCTCTCTCTCTCTCTCTCTCTCTCTCTCTCTCTCTCTCTCTCTCTCTCTCTCTCTCTCTCTNTGTGTGTGTGTGTGTGTGTGTGTGTGTGTGTGTGTGTGTGTGTGTGTGTGTATCTGTAGAGTTTTCCATCTGGTGTGGATGAGTGATAGTCTGCTTTGACTTTTGCCACAGGTACCTTGAGGGAAGTGGTTGGTGCCCACCTCAGGGCATCAGTTGTCGGGCAGTCGTTGATGCTTAACCACAGCCGGGGTTAAGGTGGATTATCACTTACAGTGTAATCAGTTAGGGGATTCTGCAGACTGTTGAGGGTTCAGCCTCCTGATGAGTCGGTGAAACTCCGACGAAACGGTTTGCCATCAGTTAGGGGATTCTGCAGACTGTTGAGGGTTCAGCTTCCTGATGAGTCGGTGAAACTCAGACGAAACGGTTTGCCACAGCCCACCGTTTGTTGTCCTCTTCTCCCTCTCTGCCTACGGTTTACCAGGCAGCTTTGTTTGACTATATATACCACGACTTCACTAGCACCCTGCTACGGTATTCTCTGGTCAGGTCGAGTGGCAGTGGTCGGGCCGTCACTACGCGGCCATACTGTGCCTCTAGTGCCAGCGGCGTGTCTGGAGTGTACTTTTTGGCTGTGAAAGACCTTTCTTTGTTTCGTGGATGTTTTGCTTGCTTGTGATGGGGTGTGAACCGACAGTCTGTAGAGTTTTCCATCTGGTGTGGGTGAGTGATAGTCTGCTTTGACTTTTGCCACAGGTACCTTGAGGGCAGTGGTTGGTGCCCACCTCAGGGTATCAGTTGTCGGGCAGTCGTTGATGCGTAACCACAGCCGGGGTTAAGGTGGATTATCACTTACAGTGTAATCAGTTAGGGGATTCTGCAGACTGTTGAGGGTTCAGCCTCCTGATGAGTTGGTGAAACTCCGACGAAACGGTTTGCCACAGCCCCTCGTTTGTTGTCCTCTTCTCCCTCTCTGCCTACGGTTTACTGGGCAGCTCTGTTTTATATATATCTTCATCAACGTGGTGAGCCTTGTACGTGAGAGGCACGGTGAAAGGGGATTCAAAAGAAGAATGAGTAAAATGAATGGTTTCACTGTGCCCTTCATGTTTGTCTTGTTTTTTTTTTTACTTTTTATTCTTTTTTTATTTTTGCCGTTTGTTTCGCAAATTGCGCTCTTYTAGTTCATAGTTATGTGACAATATATATCTTTTTTTTTTTTTGGTCAACAGTCAACTTTTCGTATTATTTTAAAATTTTGCAATTTATCTACGTGATTGTGTTCATGTATGATGTTCAATTGCTTCCTTCGTCATGTTGGTACACATATTTGCTCTGTTCTTTGCATAACCTTTTGGATGGACAATCTTTCTTTCGCTTGTGCCTGCACTTTGAATGTAGACCAGGTGGTCTTTCGGGTATGATACATTAGCCACGCAAGCCATAACACTGAGCACAACACACATGATCTGCACTCAAACCACACACAATGGACGGAGCAGTGCTCGTCGTGCACGAACAAAACGACGACGAACACACACACAAAAAAAAAAAAAGACAGAAACCGAAAAAGAACGTGCCGAAAAAGTAAAAAAAATGTTAATAGCAAAGCAAGATGGTAGCAGAATTGATGACAGTATGATTTTCCATCTCTCTTTCTCTCTCTCTCTCTCTCTCTCTCTCTCTCTCTCTCTCTCTCTCTCTCTCTCTCTCTCTCTCTCTCTCTCTCTCTCTCTCTCTCTCTCTCTCTCTCTCTCTGTGTGTGTGTGTGTGTGTGTGTGTGTGTGTGTGTGTGTGTATATATATGAAACGGTTTTCACCTTTTTGCAGTCATACATGCGGGCCCTAGAGTTCGATCCCCAGACCTCACCTTGCCCATGTAAAGTATCGAGTTGACCCCCGAGTGTTTGAACCCGTGACCTGTGTTTCAGTTGTTGGGCGTATGTCTGCCATAGGTCTGTGGAGATGTAGGGGTTCGATCTGTAGGTCTGTCAAGTAGGGGTTACAACTTTGTAGAGGTCGTAGCTGCAGGTGTTCTGAGAGGTCAAGGTCATAGCTGCTACAGTCCTGAAAGGTCAAGGTCGTAGCTGCTACAGTATGCGAAAGGCCAAGTCCACAGACTTCCGGAAGGTCCGGAAGTGGCCTTTCAAAAGTGTCTCACGTTTAGCCAGAGGCAAGTTGGCAAGTGGTAAGCCCAACTGCACTGAGTCGGCAGTGCGACTGCGTCGAGTCAGCAGTACAACCCCGGGCGGTAGCGGTCCCAGTCAGTCGCAGTCCAGTTCAGCAAGTACCGTGTGGGACTGTGTTTACCAAGGGCCTGGTGGAAAGGGGCAGACCAACGAGTTACAGAAGTATAAATCAAGAGGCAGCGCCCAGCCATTCATTCATTCGCTGCGTAAGCCATGCGGAAGCACTGCTACAGCGTCTTGTGCGAAGGTGGTCTGCAGGTTGCCCGAAGACAAAGTGGGCTGAAGGGAGAGAGCGTATACATACGCAGTAGAGGCAGAGCGATCATAGCCGCGATAGGAAGAAGATAGGCTGAGTGTGTGTGCGTGGTGGTATTCAGGGTGATCCAGGGTTGAGGAGAGGTGAGTGCGTGTGAACAGTGGTGTTGGACCAGGTGACGAGAGTTGGGAAGTACAGGCGCTGTTGCGCCATAGCCTGTTGAAGTGAACTTGCATCTGAACTGCGTTCTCGTTGTCCATATCTCTGAGCTTTGAGTGGGCGCACTGCGCCTGTGTGAATCGCCACCTGTTTGCATGTATGTGAAGTGGAAGTGAAAGCAAGTCTGACTGCATTGGTATCGGAGCTGGTTCTCGTTACCACACACGTCGTCGTCGTTGCCAGCGGGAAGGAGATGCCCACGCCAGTTAGGTGCCATAGCCAAGGTGCACCATCGGAGAAGATCCGCCATAGCTGCGCTGCGGAGTGAGGTGCCGCGTACCTGCACAGAAGACAACGATGAAGAAGGGGAGAGAGAGAGAGAGAGAGAGAGAGAGAGAGAGAGAGAGAGAGAGAGAGAGGAGCGATACAAGATTGTTGTGTGGACCAGGAGAGAAAGCGGCCATAGCTGCGGAGCTCGGACACAGGGTTATCAAGAGAGAGGAAGGTGAAGCGAAGGAGAAGGGAGGAGAGACGAAGGAGAAGAAGACATAGCTAGGGAGAAGGAAGGAGGGACAACGAGAGTGAAGGAAGCCATAGCCGGGGTGAAGCGAGAAAGGAAGAGAAAGAAGGAAGGAGGGAGAAGGAGGACAGGGAAGATTGGCGAGGGAGAAAGAGGTCGGCAGCCATAGCCGAACCAAGGGTTGACTAAGGTGTTGACCGAAGGGTTGACCAAGATTTTGATCGGAGAGTTGACCGGCGAGTTGTCTGGTGTTGACCAAGGTGTTGAGCGATGAGTTGACCAAGCGTTGACCAGCGTTGACCGGGGCTGTTGACCACGAAATTGACCAAGCTGGAGTTGGTATATTCTCGCCAAGCCTTCAGCCTATCCCCTCGCCCTATGGATGTGCACTCACCCCATGGTACTTGCTGAGTCTGTCTGTCTCTTCTTTCTACATCGAGTCCCTTCTGTCCAAGTGATAGGAACTTTGTGAATGTGGTCGTAGAGCTTTGTTGACCAAACCCACACGGGCTGAGTAGGGCTAAAGGCTATGTCTGACGACTCGACTGACCCGGAGAACACGAACCCTCCCAAGGACCGGTAGAGACCTGCGGGCTACTCGATATGGCACAGTAGGCCCAAAATCCGAGTTGTGGGCTGCGCAACAAGCTAAGTCTTGAGAGGACTTGTTGATCACGTCGTCCTGTTTGCGACATTAAATAATTCCTGAGGAGTTACGGGGGATCTCCTTAAATGCCTCCTGATCAGCAATAAGTCATGTAGTGACACCCTTAGTTTAGGTCCAGGCTAGAGACCATAGTTGACAGGATCTTACAAAGATTTTGTGGTCCTTAGTTGAGTCAATCTTAGGTTAAGTCAGTCAAGGGTGTGAGTCTAAGTGGTGAGGAGTGGAACTGACTCTAGGTTGTGCACCTTTCACCATGGTTGACCTCCATAGTGCAAGAGCACCACCCCTTACACAAAAGCTCAAGAAGAGCAAGCCGCCGCCATATTGCAAGAGAGAAAAGAGAAAGAGACTAAGAAAGAGTTAATTAGACAACCCAAAAAGTTGGCCCTACAGGAGGAGCAGGCGACGAAGAAGAAGAAGTTGAAGGAAAAGATGGAGAGATTGACGAAGGAGGAGGAAGAAAGGATGAAAGTGGTGGACGAGGAAGAGATAGAAGAGGAGGAGGAAAAGGAAGAGTCCTTATTTAGGAGCGCAGAGCAGAGAGGGGAATCCATTGGCACCAAGAACGAGGATGCATGGATGGAGAAGAAGATCCCAGAGTGGGTAGCTAATTTATCTCTGGGAGAAGAGGAAGAGGCCATGTTGTATGTTCCCCCAGAGGAAAAGGAAGCAGTAATCAGGGAGTGGGAAGCAGAAAAGGACCCTTTGAGACGTCACACTATAGAAGAGGAGAAGAAGTTACAGTGGAAGTTGCGTCTCACTAGGGAGAAGAAAAGGAGGATGGATGAGGCTAGCAAAATGGCGAGGGAGTTGGAGGTGATAAAGGCGCAGGTGCAAGCAGATATACAAGGGAAATTAGATGTTATGTCAAGAAATATAGAACTCCTAGCCAGAGTTTGGGACAAGCAACATCAGTTTGCTTGAGCCCAAGACATCACTTTACACTCCATCCGTCTGGGGTTTCGAGAGTTTGCACGTGAGATGATGATGCACATGGGTGCAGAAATGATGGCGAGGATAGAACGCACTGAGAAGTTTTGCACAGGCGCCATTGAGGGCGCAAAGCTGGCCACTCCAAAGGAGGAGGAAGTACGTCCCCGTAGGGAGCCCGTTAAAATCAAGTTTCCGTAACCCTACAGTGCGAAAATGGAAGAAACTTTCGATAACTTGGAGGCGAACGTTAACACGTACGTCTATTTACAGCATATCGTGCCCGAGGAACAAGTCCTCATTGCCTTCCAGGCCCTCAAGTACGAAGCAGCTAGCTTCGCTAGATCGCTCGTCCGCGCTACACAGTGCGAAAATAATATGGTCGCCTATTCTAAGATCACCCCTCTCCCTGAGTTTTTTTGACTCCTTAAGGAGCGATTTGCGGATGTCACGCGAGGCGTTAGGGCCTCTGACAAACTGCAAACCATCCACTCTTGCCAGTGGAGGAGTGTCGGAGCACTCAAAGGCGTAATGGACGAGTTGGTAGCCGTCCCAGACCACGGGGTCACCAAGCCCCAGTTGGTCAATCTCTTTTATCGTGTCATGCCAGAGCCCCTACGTGGGCACTTCTTTGAGAAGAGCCAACAGCCCACCATGACATATGATACGTTGAGTAGAGAGGTGGTGTTGTTCGATGCCCAATCCATGCCAGTTTCCACTTTCTGGCACAAGGACTTAGACAAAGGCAAAAAGTGGAAAGGTTGTACCATCTCAGGTCAGGTAAAGGGAAAGGATCATATGATCCTTACGTTAGATGAAGGTGGTACGAATGAGGTCCCATATAGCCAAATAGAGTGGGGCCTAGATGAGGGGGATAGTAGTGGAGGTCAGGGGAGGACCTACGCTGCTGTCGCGGCTGGAGGGAGGCCGCAAGGAAGAGGAGGAGGCCAGGGCCAAGGGGGCTGGGCCTCAGGTGGCCGAGGACAGGGCGCTGAGGGGGTTGGCGGCAGGGGAAACCGCCAAGAGGGAGGTAGGGGTCAAGGTCCCCCGCCAAATGGCTCACGATCTTATCGGTCACCTCCAAGCTATGAAACACCCGCGGACGCGTCCGCGGGTCTGATCTCGGATGGCGGACGCAGATGCGGCCGCCACCGCGGCGCACCTGGTCCGC
>BFEA01000011.1:3468807-3484315 GCA_003427395.1 Chara braunii | reverse complement strand
TTTTTTTCAAATACCTTCACTCACACAAACCCCCCCACACAAAAATTAGTTTTTTTGTTTTTTTTTTGGTTTGAGGGGGTGGGGCTGGGGCGGCGCTTTTCAAATCCCCAACCCCCCTCCCCAATGGCCGCCACGCGTCCGCGAAGTCGCGCATCCTCGCGGACGCGTCCGCGGGGGTCGAGGACTCAGCCGCGGCCGCGGATCGGCCGCGCTTGTCCGCCGCCGGGGATGTTTCGTAGCCTCCAAGAAGAGGTGAATGGCCACCAGGCTTGTCGCAAGGCAGGCCCTAGCAAGACTTGGGCTTAGAGCAGTCTGTATGGCAAAGAGGGATTGATCAGGATCAGTGTATTTATTGCGGTGATCCTGGCCATATCATCAAGTTCTGCCCAAAGTATAGAGAAGCCCAATATGTTGCACAAGCAGCAAAAGGCAACCGCCGGTAGGGGTTGCAACTGCCCTTAGTGCGCGCACCACAGAGGAACTCCCAAACCACATGAGCCTACGACAGAGGTTGCTGGCCCGTACCTAGATAGTTGTCCAGAGACTGTTTGTGTTAGAGTCTCTCTAGGTACTTCCCTCACAGATGTGGCTGAAGAGTTGAAGGAGAGGATGCCTGCCTGGGCCAAGATGAAAAAGGATGAGAAAGGACAACTAGTTTTAGTAGATGTAGAAATTTTCAGAGGTAGAGTAGGGGCCCTTATAGACAATGGGGCCACACGCAGCTATATTAGTAGAAAAGCGCTGCAGAAGTTGAAGCCCAAAAGTTAGAAGACTCTATAGTCAGTATCCTTGCAGACAGTCGCACTATGCGAGTCGAGGATTACGTTGAGGGAGTCCAGGCGTACTTTGGCCTAGAGAAAGATGGGAAGGTGGAGAAAGTTCTTCGTTCCCTGACTCTCCTCGTAGAAGACAGCCTTCCTTTCGTTATAGTCCCAGGAATGGACTGGGGAGAGGTAGCAGAGGCCACACTCCATTTGAGAGAGCACGAGTGTAGGCTCCCTAATCACACAAGTGAAATTAAGATTGCTCGCCTGTTTCATGTGTCAGGAGTAGACAGAACCCTTACGCATTGCTGTCTCAGTGCTCCCACGTTCGCGCGATTAGTAAAGAAGGAGCAGTTAGAAGAGCAGGGTTTTGTAGCCTATGTAAGGCCAGTCACTGAGCCTAAGGAAGAGAGACCCATAGACCCTGCTATTGACAAGCTGCTGGGGGAATTTACAGATTTAGCTAAGCCGCCTACAGGAGTGGTGCCGCGATCGATCCATCAGCGCATAGAGATAGAGTCTGGTAGTAGGACTCCTAAGGGTATTGTATATAGGATGTCCCCAAGGGAGTTAGAGGAGCTGCGTAAACAGTCAGACGAGCTCCTTGAGAAGGGTTGGATTAGGCCCAATTCATCTTCATTTGGAGCACCTGTTCTTTTTGTCCCCAAGAAGGACGGAGAGCTCGGAATGTGTATAGACTATAGGGATCTTAATGCTATCACAGTAAAGAATGCAGAACCACTACCTCGTATAGATGATTTGTTAGATCGGGTGCAGGGTTGTAAGTACTTCTCAGAGATAGATTTGAAGTCCGCCTATCATCAGATAGAGGTTCATCCTGATGATTAGTATAAGACAGCATTCCGGACTACATATGGGCACTACGAATTTATAGTTATGCCCTTTGGACTAACCAATGCGCCAGCGACTTTCCAACGCTGTATGGATGACCTGTTTAGGCCATGGTTAGATAGGTTCGTGGTAGTGTACTTAGATTATATTCTAGTGCTTAGCAAGACCCTCCAGGAGCATGAGGGTCATTTGAGGCAGGTTTTGGAGAAGCTTGGAGAAGCTAAATTCAAGATCAACGCGAAGAAGTGTGAATGGGCCAAGACACATGTTCTGTACATAGGCCATGTCGTAGACGGAGACCGCATTAGACCTGATGACAACAAAATCGCAGCGATTAGAGATTGGCCAACGCCCCGCACACTGACAGAGTTGCAGTCGTTCTTAGGCCTAGCTAACTACTATAGAAAGTTCGTCAGGAACTTCTCCACCATCGCTACACCCCTTCGCAGGTTGCTAAAGAAAGAAGCAATCTGGAAGTGGGACAAGGACTGTACATCAGCCCTGAAGAAGCTAAAGCAGGCGTTGATAGAGTATCCAGTCCTTAAGGTAGTCGATCCATCCCTGCCTTTTGTTGTTACCATTGACGCGAGTCAGTATGGCATAGGTGTTGTTTTACAGCAAGACGATGGCAATGGATATAGGCCCGTAGAGTTCATGTCTGCTAGGATGCCTTCAGAGAAGGTAGCGACATCTACCTACGAGAGGGAGCTCTACGCTCTCAGGCAAGCACTAGAGCACTGGAAACATTACTTGCTTGGGAGGCACTTCAAAGTCTATTCAGACCACGAGACACTAAGGTGGTTAAAGATGCAGGCCAAGATGACACCTAAGCTTACTAGGTGGGCCGCTGAATTAGATCAGTATGACTTCGAACTTAAGCCAGTTAAAGGGAAGTACAATGTAGTAGTGGACGCTCTGAGTAGGAGAGTTGGTTACTTTGGGGCAATAGTTCACTATCTGGATATAGGGAGAGACCTGCAGCAAAACGTCAAGGAAGCATATGCACAGGACCCTATCTATAGTGACCTCCTCAAGAGAGTTAGGGAGTCCCCAAAGTCCGAACCAGACTACCGCACTACTGATGGATTGCTATTTGAGAAGACTAATGTAGTTGATCGTTCCCAACAGTGAGGAGATCCGTAGTTTGATCTTAAGGGAATGCCACGACACAAAGGGACACTTCGGTTGGCAAAAGACACTAGCCAACCTCATGCACGCGTATATCTGGCCTGGAATGAAGGCCGACTGCGTAGAGTACGTGCGTAGTTGTCAAGTTTGTCAACGAAACAAGACTCCTACGTGAGCCCCTCTTGGTCTTCTCGGACCCTTGCCTATTCCTGACAGACCCTGAGATTTTGTGTCCATTGACTTTATGGATGTTGGGGTCAAGAGTAGGCATGGCAAAAGTCAAGTCATAGTTATAGAAGATAGATTTAGCAAGTATGCAGTTCTTATTCCTTTGTCTGCAGAGGCACGGACAGATTAGTAGTTCAAAAGTTTGTTGACCATTGGGTCAGTGAGCATGGTATACCGTTGTCGATAGTTAGTGACAGAGGTACCAAGTTCACCAGTCAGAACTGGCAAGAACTAATGAGAGTTTATGGTTCCAAGTTGTTGATGTCATATGGCCGTCATCCTGAGACTAACGGCCAAACTGAACAGATGAACAAGCTCCTGCAGCAAGTTCTTAGGATGTACATTAGGCCCGACCAGATCGACTGGGACGAGATGCTTCCTAAGGTAGCAAGTGCATACAATAATAGCGTCCACTTATCTACGTGTCGCACTCCCAACGAGTTGCACAAGTCCTTTAGACCTCACAGACCATTTGAAGGACTTAACCAGGATCAGATTCAGAGGTTACCGCCCGGTACACGAGAGTTTGCGATACAGCACGAGAAAGAGATAGCTACAGTTGTTGACAACCTCGGGAAAGCCCAACATAGAATGATAGAGCACACTAATAAGCTTCATCGCCCTTCACAGTTTCAAGTAGGCGACTTAGTCTGGGTCAAGTCAAAGGAGTTTGCTCCTGAGGAGAACATCTCACAGAAATTACTGCCTACTTATAGAGGACCGTGGCCAGTCTTAGAAGTCAAGGGCGGAGAGGATGGGCCGTCCTATACTATTGAGATTCCAGCACACCTCCACACCTACCCAATGTTCCATGCGTCAAAATTGTTGCCTTGCGTCACAAGTCAACAATTTCCTTCACGTAGATCTATGATTCCTCCAGATATGGATGGAACATACGACATTGATGGTATAGTAGGAGAGGACGTCTTCAGGACAAGAGGTAGAGGTCGACCACAGAAACAGTACAAAGTCCAATTTTCCTTTCAAGAGCCAGAAGACGACCGCTGGTTCATGCAAACAGAACTTCTAGAGACAGATCCCGACATAGTCAGAGCTTACGAAAGAGACAAGAAAGGTAAAGGTCCTGCCTTAGACTGAAGTATTATCGGAGGACCTCGAATTTAGGCCGGCGGGAGTGAAACGGTTTTCACCTTTTCGCAATCATAGATGTGTGCCCTAGAGTTTGATCGAGACCTCACCTTACCCATGTACAGTATCGAGTTGACCCCCGAGTGTTTGAACCCGTGACCTGTGTTTCAGTAGTTGGGCGTATGTCTGCCGTAGGTCTGTGGAGATGTAGGGGTTCGATCTGTAGGTCTGTCGAGTAGGGGTTACAACTTTGTAGAGGTCGTAGCTGCAGGTGTTCTGAGAGGTCAAGGTCGTAGCTGCTACAGTCCTGAAAGGTCAAGGTCGTAGCTGCTACAGTACGCGAAAGGCCAAGTCCACAGACTTCTGGAAGGTCCGGAAGTGGCCTTTCAAAAGTGTCTCATGTTTAGCCAGAGGCAAGTGGGCAAGTGGTAAGCCCAACTGCACTGAGCCGGCAGTGCGACTGCATCGAGTCGGCAGTACAACCCCGGGCAGTCAGTGGTACCAGTCCCAGTCAGTCGCAGTCCAGTCCAGCAAGTACCGTGTGGGACTGTGTGCACCAAGGGCCTGGTGGAAAGGGGCTGGTGGAAAGGGGCAGAGCAACGAGTTACAGAAGTATAAATCAAGAGGCGGCGCCCAGCAATTCATTCATTTGCTTCGCAAGCCATGCGGAAGCGCTGCTACAGCGTCTTGTGCGAAGGTGGTCTGCAGGTTGCCCGAAGACGAAGTGGGCTGAAGGGAGAGAGCGTATACATAGGCAGTAGAGGCAGAGCGGTCATAGCAACGATAGGAAGAAGATAGGCTGAGTGCGTGTGCGTGGTGGTATTCAGGGTGATCCAGGGTTGAGGAGAGTCAAGTGCATGTGAACAGTGGTGTTGGACCAGGTGACGAGAGTTGGGAAGTACAGGCGCTGTTGGGCCATAGCCTGTTGAAGTGAACTTGCATCTGAACTGCGTTCTCGTTGTCCATATCTCTGAGCTTTGAGTGGCCGCACTGCGCTAGTGTGAATCGCCACCTGTTTGCATGTATGTGAAGTGGAAGTGAAAGCGAGTCTATCTATCTATCTATCTATCTATCTATCTATCTATCTATCTATCTATCTAGTATCTATCAATGTATTTACATGTCCATATATCCATCCATCTACCTATCTATCCATGTATCTATCGATGTACTTATCTCTCCATGCACCCATAAATGCACGGACATGTGCATGTATGTTGTGGTGTTTTTTTATTTTTTATTTTTTTGTAATGTATCTGGCCCACGTAGACAATGACGTTATGCGAGGAGGCACCCAGAAGGCTGATCACTGCCGTCCATTGGAAGAGCATACCCCGCCCTTGGACATCATCACCCATCAACGTCACCAGGGATTGGGCGGTGGCCCGCCGTGCACCCGCGCATGATGGACAACATGACCAATCAGCCGCTCCCTGATGACGCCTGCCACGTCCTCATCCAGCACATCCGCAGAATGAGCCATTTGAGGGAATTGTCTAGTAGGCTGCGGGGCAACGTGTCTCCGCCACCGCCAACGGCGATGTGCTCCACCACGTCCCTCATCATCACTGTCGGAAGACAAGTCGTGGGGGTCAATGTCCACCCTTGCCTCGCGCAAGATGTTGTGCAAAATGCACACTGCCATGGATTCTTTGCAGATTGTCTTCAAATTGCCTATCTGACACCTGAGGAAGTGCCTCCAGATAACTTTCATAAGCCCGAAAGTGCGCTCGATGCAGCTCCGTGCAGCAGTGTGACAATCGTCATTTGCTTGTCCTGTTAGGCTTCCCGGGCATAGGAGTCATTATCAATGACAACAATGGATATCCAGCATCCCCTAGCACATACCCCCGAAGTGGGCTGCCATCTTCCAGCAGTGCGCTTCCGCTGCGGAAGATGCCCTCGCCGTTTCCTGTCTTGTGGTACAAACTGGAGAGCCGCAGGACTCGAGAGTCGTGCACTGATACACATCAAGGATTCGACACTCATGATCGCAGACAACCTGGGCAATTATGGAATATTGATGTGTGCGTCGCTGTGCGATCATAATAGCACTCTGCCCGCCGTCCTTTCAGCTTCTCGATGTAGATGTGGGTGCAGTCGATGGCACCCACACACCCTGGGAAACCCTTCCACTTGAAGGCGTTCAACGTATCCTCCAGACGTTCACCTTCCGGGAAGGATATCAGATGGTCGTACTCTCTTATAAGAGTGTCTGCCACTTCCTCATTGCAAGAGCATACATGAGCCCCACACCGAGGTTGTGACCAGACTGCCTGAAGTAACCCCCGGTCGCCCACCTCAACAGAGCGCATGCAAACTTTTGCCCCGCCGCCAATGGCATTCTCCACCTCGTCACTTGTCTCTGTATGTGGGGACCGATCCATCGGAGCACGTCCTTGAATACAGGTCCGACAGTCTGCAAAATCGGCGGAACACCCGCTCGTGTTCGGGACCTTGCCATTGAAGATCAACCCAGACCCCGGCGCTTCATTCCACCGTGATCCACAACCTTCGCGAACGTTCTTCCATGTTCGGAATCATGGTGAGGACTGCAGAGAGGATGGCACCACTGGCAAGGACAGTTAACAGGGATGACATGTCTGCTGTCCAACAAGGCAGAGCTGCGAGCGTGTCAACAACTGTCATCGCCGGGATGTTTCCCTGTTTTATCCACTGGATGCTGATGAGGACCAGCAAGAAGAGGAGGTCCTCCATATCATGGCCTGCCGCCAGTTGTCTTCGTGGAGCCCCCATAGTCCTGGGTGTGTCTTCATCCATCGTCAATGGTGCAACAGTGACGACCGCTGTGGCTATGGTCCTCACCGACTGCGACATCACTTCGGGGGGGCACACACGTTGAAAAAAAAATTTAAAAAAATAGAGAGAGATTCGAGGAATGGCGTGTACCATGAACTTGAGGCAGCAGCGGGACAAACTACATTTTGGCCAGAAAGTGACGTAAAAATGCATCACACGAGAGAGAGAGAGAGAGAGAGAGAGAGAGAGAGAGCAATGACTTGTACCACGAACTCGAGGCAGCAGTGGGACAAACTAGAGAGTGACGTAAAAATGCATCAGTAGTGTCTCAAAATCAATCGAGCAAGCTCACACATCGCCTTGGTTTCTTTTTTTTTCTTTCAGGCCTTTTTTATTGTCATTATAGTATTACGGGGAACCCCGTAGCAGCCACATCCGTGCTCAAGCCTCCAACGAGGGAACATGCGGGAGCTGCTGGTGGGTGCAGCTCCCGCATGTTCCCTCGTTGGAGGCTTGAGCACGGATGTGGCTGCTACGGGGCTCCCCGTAATACTATAATGACAATAAAAAAGGCCTGAAAGGCCGTCCTGTCCAGATTTGACAGGTAATTGAATTGGTTGGGCTTAAAGAATCGCCTTGGTTTCAATGCCTGTAGCCTTACAAAACAAAAAGCTAAAAAARCAGATGGTTAAAACGAGAAAGTAAAGTGAACAAAAAAAAGATACATTATTTTGTTTAGTTAAACCAAATATATTTAAAAAAGAAAACACCTCTTTTGTTTTCTTTTTTTTTCTTAAAAAAAAAAAAAAAATGCCATCTCATTTAGTCTGATTTAGAAGTTACCCACGTTTGGTGGTTTTTATTCCTAAATGGAGGCTCACAAAAGTCAGAGCTGCGGCGGAGTCTCTACCAAGCTGAAAAGCATGACTGCAATCAATAAATTTATCTTCATACATCATCTCAAGCATCACAATGACCTAAATGAGGTCGGCGGTGGGGGACAGGAGGGGGAGGCAAAACTGGTCCCATGCTCGGGAACGGGTACAGTACCCTCGAATACGCCCGCGTGCACGTGCTTCCGACGAGGCTCGTCGCCCACAACTTGCCACAAGGCATCTGTCGCACATTGTTGACACTCACTCGTCCCACAAGGAAGGACCACAGATAAACCAGTGTCTGTGCCCGAAAACCCAACAGACGGCCCCCTCCTGCCGTCCTGCCGAAAAAGGAAACTCCCCCAAAACTTTCCTTTTTCGGTATGTGCATCGACCGGAACGCCAAAAAAAACGCTGTGCGGTGGGGTCTCATCGACGAAGTTCCTCCCGTGCACGATGGGCAATTTTCCGCGCAGTTTCTATTCTGCGCAATTCTGCGCGGTGCGGTGGGATCCAGGCCTAAGTGTGAGGGAAAGATTGGTGGCTTGTGTTAAATTTGACGACCGTACTAAGAAGAACGTTGTAACGCACCTGCTGAGAAAGAAGATTGGCGGCCTTCAGCTTGAGAAGCCTGTACTGGAAATGGTACAGCGAAATGCACAGGTGGTTTGGACGAAATGCCAACGTGTTTCTATTCTTCCACAACCATCGTCAGTTTGCGTAGAGTCGTTCATCCAGATGCCTATGTTATTCTTGACTTTGGTCGTGAATTTGGACATGGCCCTCAGGTAAAAGTTGTGTGTAATTTTGTATTGCAATGTTTCACAACTTTCTTTTTTTTTTTTGGAATTTTTGGGATTTTTGGAATGTTTCTGAGTTTTTGAAAAATTCAAATTTGCAATACAATGTACGTACGTCGTATTTGAATAGAATGTACGTACGTCGTATTTGAATACAACGTACCTACGAACGTTATATTTGACCGTATTCGGGAAAAAAATCAGCAACTTTGGAGAACCTGTTTTTTCGATGTACGTTGATAGAACGTATGTACGTTTTTTTGGGGTTAAGACAGCAGGGGGGGTGATAAGAGCAGCAGCACCCCCGACACCCCTCCTAGTAGCTGTCCCTGGTGACTCCATCTATTGGTGGGGAGCAACACCTGCTGCAAACTACTGAGTTACAGCTTGCACGATCTGAATTTGTATCAAAAGGCCTGTCGGCGCTTGGTAAATGGAACACGGATGAGACAGTTAGTTGCGACTATCATGCCTTACCCAAAAATATTGCCCCATCTGCCCCACGCTCAGCAAACCTTTCGTAAAAGCTTGTAAGTTGGTTGCTCCGGCCGTCAAAAAGTAACGCAGCGATCATCTTCATTGACCTTGAGAAGGCGTACGACCATGTAGATTGGCACTTCTTAGATAACTGCATGGAAAAACTTAGCTTTGGGCTATGTTTCAAACGTTGGGTAGAGATTTTCCATGCCAATGCAACAACCAGGGTCACGGTGAATGGTAACCCGGCCCCCCCCATAAACCTTCAGAGGTTAGTCAGGCAGGGGGACCCGATAGCCCCCTACCTCTTTGTCATAGTCATGGAAGCATTAGCAACCAACTTGAGAACCCACAAGGATATTAAAAGAATCCAGGTGTCAGCAATATCCAAGGAGGCAATCCCAGAATGCTATCTGTTTGCAGATGATCTGACCCTGATGGTAGATGTATCAAAAGAGTCAATGGAAGAAGTACAGAATATGATGGATCGCTTCTGCAAATTATCAGACATGAGAGTTAATTGGGGAAATAAAACCCAAGGATGGTGGATACACCACCAAGGGGTGAGGCCACCAGAACAACCCATACTCAATTGGCTGCCAAAGGAGACTCCCATCAGAGTGGTTGGAATCTCAATAACGGCAGAAGGCAGGCCATCTACTAACAACGAATGGATCACTGGTCCGCCTTTGGCAAAAATGGCACTCTGGAAAGACAAACACACCTCACTGTTTGGGCGCTCCTTAATAATCAACAATGTGGTGCTGGCCTCGCTATGGTATAAATCAGCAATCTGGGCATTAGATAAGAAGGCCTTACGGCCCCTCCAACGTCAAATAACCGTCTTTCTGTGGCAAGGGGACCACGAGAATCAGAATGTGATTAATCGAGTAGCGTGGCAATCCATAACCCAGCCCAGAACAAAAGGCGGTCTAGGTATCATTGATCCCCTAATACAGACCAAAGCGTTGGCGATACAGTGGCTCAAACGCCTGCTTTTCAATCCCGAGTCCCCATGGAGAGGGTTGACCTTGGAACAAATATCCAGATTAGCCCCACAGACATCGGAAGGGAATGACCCGCTGATGAGGTTAGAAAACAGGGGATGGCAAGAGCAAAGGTACAGCCACAGGAACCCCACCTCGACTCTCCTAGGCAAGCAGCAAGGTCTGATTTGCGAAAGGATCCCTTTTGGCCTAACCTCCTCAAAACATGGAGAAGCCTCCCATTGCCAGACAAAACCTCACCGGAAAGATGGGAAGAAGTGGCACGACAACCCTATTTGGTAATAGATAGGTGGTGGACTCAAAGGGTCAGACCCTCCACTGTATGGTCTCCCCCTCGCGGGGCTGGGTCAAAAGAGGACTAACAAGGATAAAAGACATATGGGACATAACCGAAAAAGACTGGATTGGCCCGGACCAACTAAGGGAGAGATTACGGAACTGCCACCGGCCCCAGGAAGCCCTGGAAGCGATTGTGGAAAAGATCCCTCTAGAATGGTGGAGGATCCTGCGCAAAGGCCCCACCCTGTAACAGTTGGACTGGGTTGCATTCCGGGAACTACACGGAAAAGTGGGCAATGTAGTTTGCAATCACCCCGAAGGAACAGTGGTAGAGAGCCTCTTCCAAGTAGGGAGGGGTAACGTCATCGAAAGGAACATCCCATAAGAAACGATAATTTGTCAAAAGGAAGAAGTATTTAGAATCAGAGTACTCATAGAGGAAGGGCAATGGATAGCTTACCTCCCCTCCACTTTGATCCACCACTTGGCCCTGGACCTGTTGGAATGGAAATGGACGACCCGAATGGGGAGGGGCAGGAGTCACACTAAATCGTTGTACAGTCTAACAGTTAAATCCACCTACAGACTCCTAAGACCAAAGATAAACCTTCGAGGCCAAGTGGAGGAGCGTTGGAAGAACCACCTGAATATCAGCAAGGAGGAATTAAAACCAATAAAGTGGTTTAGGATGGCAAAGACGAAACCAGCCAAGTTTGCCTCACTTCAATGGCAGCTTGAGCACCGCTGCCTACCAACTGACAACTGGTTGATAGACAGAACGTCCCTGGAACAGAAAGCGCGAGCTCTTCCCCGGTGCAAGTTGTGCACAAACGCATTCCCATCCAGAAAACGACCTAAGACAATTGAGCGTACATTCCTACAGTGCCCAGGTGCACTCTGGTTGTGGAGATGGTGGAATAGAATTTGGGACCAACTAGAGGCAAAATCCCCGTGGCCCTGGGGCTGGAAGTCCCTGCTGTGCGAAGCATGGCCTAGGGGTCTGGCCGACCGCCTCGACGAATTTACCAACAACTTGTTCAAACTGGGACGAAGGGCGGTACTCTGGGCACTTTGGAGAAGACGCTGCACATACGAGATGGAAGGAGCGAGACTAGAAGGGCCTGAATTTACAGAAAGTGTACAACAACAGATTCAAATGGAAATAACTGCAAAGTGGGATGACGTCAGAACACAGATCCACTCCCTAAATACACAAAGCGACATCAAACAAAGAATCCAACAATTTTCCTCAAGCTGGCTCGGGGGTACAAACGGTGGAAAGATAGGGAAGGTGGAATGGAAAGGGGAACAACAGGAATCTGGGGAGGGCCAAGGGAGAATGGAAATAGTAAGGGACTACCGACTGATATTCCATGAATGGACCAGAATTGATACGGCCATACCATTGAAGCCCCCTAAGGAATTTCCCGACTTCTTCCCCCCCCCATCGAATTGCCTAGTAGGAATGCAGTGGTATGGGATGGATGGATGATCCTCGGAGAGAAACGGGTGGGAGATTAGGATTCAAGGCTTAGATCCACACTATGCTGCTACTGAAGGGAGAAAAGGGGCCAGGTAGTCAGGTTGGTCAGGCGACCAGCAGCAGGGTGAAGAGGCCTCCTTGTGTTAAATCCCTCTCAAGCTCATCTATTTACCTGCTCAGTTAATCCCCTGGCTTCAGGGTAATCAATGCTGGCAGGCAGTTACTGGAAAAAGACGGTGTTCAGGGACGCTGGACCCGGTTTCTAGCAGGTGCGGCTCCCCACCAATAGATGGAGCCTCCCGGGAATGCTAGGGGTGTCTGCTTTTATCAGCACCCCTAGCATACCCTCGGCTGTTTAAAAGAAAAAAAGAAGTTGGTTGCTCCGAGTGTTAACTCTTCGTTGAAATCCCTCCCTGTGATAATTGATTGGTGAAGTTACGTACAGTGCTATTGCCGTGCATGTTCTTGCCGTCGTCCCCTGAGTCTGCAATTTTTATTTATTTATTTTTTTTCTGAGTCCGCAATTCTATTTTGTGTGTGACTGTGTACACAGTTCCGATGCTGTTGTTAAATCGCTACCGAGCTTCAATTCCATTTCGTGGAGCCTACACCCCTTTGGAAATGGAACTAAGAACGAAATGGAATAAAATAAAACTAAATGAAATAAAATGATAAAATGGAATAAAATTAAGCTGCAGAAACTGCCTACTTGCGGTCGTCCCCTGAGTCTGCAACAAATGCCAAAGAATAGGGCTCCCCAGTCTTCCCCCATTTACACTTGCATTCTCTTCAAAAGCTTGCTCCTGGAGTCCTGGTTAACGTCTGCAATGCCTGCTTCAAGCTGATGATCGTCCGCCACCTCACCAGCTTCCCTAGACAGATAAACAGCATTTGTCCTGGATTTAATTAATAAAAAAAAAAAGACGTTCGTCAGTATGTGCAAGAGATTCCTGTTAAAAAAAAAAAAAAAAAAAAAAAAAAAAGCATATGTCACGCGGCGTGTCGTCATTGTTTTAACTTTGGCGAGGAGATGTCTCCTCGAACCTGCAAACGGCCACCAGTACTTCCTAAAGCCATGCCCATCAACAAGCCACGATTTTAGGAAACGTACGGAGCCACTAAAGGAGCGCCCAAATTCATCCGACTAGAAACCTTTCTACTCTATTTTCATCCACAGCCAGTAGCTGGGCCAAGTACCGGTGGTTTAAGACCCCACAATGAGGATCTGGGGGGACTAACTCTCAACCATTCGTTGGTGGTTACGATGGTTTGTCATGGCTTGGCATATGACAGGATGTGCTGAATCTGACCGACTGCAAACTGACAGCTTCCTCGACTCCCGGCAATATGTCCGCATGCTCGTGTGAGGATAGGCTTCCACCTGTCGACTGCCAACCGGTCCCGCTTGAAATCGAGGACATCATTATGCCCATGCAATCAACACCGGCAACATTCCAAGATAGCAAGTGCTGTGGAGCCTGCCTCGACAACGCAAATCCCGGTCCCATTTCAGGCTCTGATGCTTTGCCTTCATCGCCACCGGCAGCACCTGCTATTCCTTCCTTTCAAACAGGGCAATCAGACATGTCTCAAGCACCACTGAATGCCGACGACAGTGGAGGGTTGCAGGCAGAGACCCCTTCCCAAGGGGACGTAGTCAATCCCCAGGCGCGCGCAAGTCGTAAAGTGACAATCATAGCGGCGGCGTCCATTGCTGTGCTACCAGTCCTGGCGTTCTTTGTTGCTTATACCGTGTGCACGAAATTATCAGGCGCTGATGAGAACCGGACAGACAGGGCAAACGAGAAGAAGAAGCCCTCCAGGCAGGAGAGCATCCTAAACCACAGTGCCATGGTCACCACCAACTCATCTGTCACTGTGAGTTCGCTCTCCAACAGTGAAACTGTGTTTGTACATGCTGCTGTTTCCGGTCCTGTTTCTGGTTCTGGTTCTGGTTCTGGTTCCGCCCAGCGTTCCTAGTTCTGGTTTTGTTTCTGGTTTTGTTTCTGGTTTTGTTTCTGGTTTTGTTTCTGGTTTTGTTTCTGGTTTTGTTTCTGCTCTGCTGGTGGTGCGCCGAGTGGTGTGGCGCTAAGGCTTTGGAAGGACTACAACAGCTGGTCTTGACTGCCGGCGATGTTCTCTTCCGCCTTGTTAAACAACCGGCACATGCCAGCCATTGGCCACGGGCCTCTTCCCGGAAGCCGCCTGCATTCAATTTATTTTGTCGATTGCGTGCGAGCCTCTGAAATTTTAGGAGAGCCTCAATCGCACTCTCAACTTGGCTGGGGCCATGTACTGGTGCTGTATTTGAAACCCATCCTTGCAATTGTGTACCAGATGATCACAAGTAGGGGCCCTGGGTGGCTCGCCACACACCTCTCTCGAAATTTGAAAAAGACAAAAATGTGGTGGGTGCATCTGGCCATGTTCTGGCGGGAAGTTCATTCTCATTTTGCACATTTCGAGAGTGGTGTGGCGATGCTCTAGGACAGTGATTCCAGCGAGTAGTCTCTGAAGAGTCTGAACGCAACACCATCGGATTGAATGACTACGATGATTGCAGCCTGCATTTCACTTTCTGTCTTGTCGTTTTCCTCTGGGTGGCAGCGGGGTTCCTGTCATCATTCCATTAGAGATCAGGTTAAGGTTGTAATTTATTTATTTTATTATTATTTTTAATTTTTTTTTCCAAATACAATTAAGGTTGGAATTTAGTGGAGGAGGTGTGTCCTGGAGATGGAGGGAGCGAGAGTGGAAGAGGGGGAATCAAACAACTAGTACAGACCGAGATTACCACCCAGTGGCAAGCGACCCGAGAAAGACTGGATAGCATCCACTCCAGGGGAGACGCTGATCGAATCATCTCCCATTTCTGCGAAGAGTGGCTCGGAGGGAAGAGAGGAGCGTAGATACCAAAGATGACATGGTCAGAGGACACAAAGGCGGAGCAACGCACGGAAGGAGAGGAGGATCCCCGGATGGATGTAATACGAGACTACAAGCTGCATTTTCAGGACTGGACTGCCATCAACCCGGAGATTCCACTCAGACCTGCACAGGATGTTGGGGACCCCTTCCCTCCCCACCCACTGTCATTGACAGAGATTGTGTAAGGAGAGGACGAGCAGCTGCCTGGATTACATGGGAGCACTCAGCTGAGGAGGAAGGGATGCAGAGACAAAGCGAGTCCCAGCAAGTTAAGGAAGGATTCAGCAAAGAAGGACAGGGCTCGAGTCATTTGCCTGTGCAACGGACCAGAACACCATAGTCTCATTCTCAACAGTGAGGCATTTCTTAGCCTTTCTTAGCTCTACGCTTATTTAGCTTATTTTCGCTTCTCTTAGCCTTGCTTTCCTCAGCTCTTATTAGTATCATCAGCAGGAGGGGGGGGGGGGGGGGGGGGGGGGGGGGGGGGGGGGGGGGGGGGGGGGGGAGTAACTAGAGAGCTCTAGGCCCGGTGCCCCCCGGGCCAAAGACGATGGCATGCCGCTTGACCCACCCCCTGCCCTGCTCCGATAATCCCCTGAAACCCAGGGTAATCAATGCTGGCAGGGAGGCAATTGCTACATCGCTCAAATTTCGGCCTTGCCTACATAGAAAAAAGACAATGTATCTAAGGGACGCTGGACCCGGTTTCCAGCAGGCGATGCTCCCCACCAATAGACGGAGCAGCCCGCCAGGCAAAGCCTCAATTCCGGTGGTTCTCTTACCACCAGCAGGATAGAGGCTTTTCACAAGGTTTTTTCAACAACAACAACAAAAAAAA
>BFEA01000011.1:3456280-3467027 GCA_003427395.1 Chara braunii | reverse complement strand
TCTCTCTCGTTTATTTGTTTCTCTTTATTTCTCATTCGTTTTTTTTTTGTTTTTTTTTCCCCTTTTTTGAAGTTTTTTCGTTTTTTGTGTTTTCATAAATGAAGTTCCGCTACCGGTAGCGGGAGGCTCGGCAAGGCTCGGCTTACCGGTAGCGGGAGGCTCGGCAAGGCTCGGCTTACCGGTAGCGGGAGGCTCGGCATCAATGGCTGAGAGAGGTACTGGTGGTTTAAACACCCACACACACACACACACACACACACACACAAAGGGTTGGTGTGCATAAAGTCTAACCACTTTTCTCAGGGGTATTGGTAACTCTGGGCGATGCGGTGAGTCCTTATCCATCAGCCAAATGTACTGATAGGTGTTTTTGTTTGGATGTTGTTAACATGTGCCAGCGGCACCCAAGGTACACCATTTGCCATCAGCATTCTGATGATTACTTTGAAGATGAGGGCCTTGATTTAATCTCCCAGAGCAATGATGGCCAGCCCGCCCTTTGAGCGTGGTTGTGCCACTTGGGCCCACGCGACCCTTTTAATGCATGTCTTGGTTTTGTGGTCGTTTCTCCATAGGTAGGCTGTTCTGCCCGCCTTCAGTTGAGTGGCTTGTTTTGTGGACAGTGGCCAGAAGGCTGTCTAGTACCAGATAGTGGACAAGATCATAGCGTTGTTGACGGCTAGGGCCCTACCTACGTCGCTACGAGTGACGTGTGCAGTCTTTTCCACCTAGCCATTGCCTGGATGGCAGATAGTGGACAAGATAGCGTTGTTGTGCGCTATCTTGTAGGTAGGGCCCTAGCTGTCGACAACGCTATGATCTTGTCCCCCGGCAGTCTTTTCCACCAGAAGGCTGTCTAGTACCAGATAGTGGCCAGAAGGCTGTCTAGTACCAGATAGTGGACAAGATAGCGTTGTTGATGGCTGTATGGACCAGGTGGTCCCCATGATCCATGGGTGGTCCCAAGGTCATCAGCTGTACCCCTAGTACCCTTATTGCTTCTTCGTTTGGTTTCCACGCTACCGGGGGGTCATCTGGGGAAGGCTTGCCGCCGTCCCTCAGCCACCAGCCCTCCATTTTAGTTGCCCAGTTTACTTTCTTGTCCGCTGCTATGGAGAATCTGCGAGGCTTGCAGGCTGGTTGGGGACGCGTTGATGAGCACCGTGAGATCGTTTGCAAACAAGGATGTAACCGGGACAAAAAATGCTGCCTCCAGTCCTTACACAATCGCATCTCCCCAACACACTGGGAGAGGATCCGGAGATCTACGATCCAAAATCACTTCCTACAGCACACGGTCAACTCAACCGCCTCTCCAGATGATGTGGACTGGAAGATCGTGGCCCAAACTTTAATCCAGATCACTCAAAGACTCGTTGAGAAACTCTTGTCGGTACAGCACCCGGACACCAAATCACAGGATCTGGTCATCCTCCGACCCAGAAGGCGAAATGGACTGTCTCTGTGGACGATCAGCAATGGCCAGAGGTCCTCATTCAAGAAATGGCAGCGGTGCTGCAGAAGGACCAAAACCAACACGCACTCGTCGAGGTGGCACAGTCTTGGAAGGAGTGTATCCCATCCAACAGACTGATCAACTGAAGATCGAATTTGCCACCGATGTAGCTGACAATCAAAATTGTGGTCTCCCGACTCTCCCCCCTCCATCGACAGAGATACACCCGCTCAAAAAACCTGCCACGAGAGGAAAGTTGAGGGATTTGATCAGACCCTCCTCCTCGATTTTGGCAGCACACAGATATGCCCGCCGGCAGGGACTGCTTGTCCTCCCGCTTAGGGGGGAGCCCGACAGCCAGAGCTGGCAGATAGGCCTGCCTATTAAGGGATACCCGGTAGACTTCAGTGGCCAAAATACTAAATCTAAGAACGAATACGTGGGGCTCACAGTTGAAGGATGGAAAGGGAAATATGCTAAGCTGGAGGCATTGAAAATGGTGACCGCGCTGCTCAAAGAGACCAAAGGGGTGGCATTCCCTCCCGACCACTCTTTTCCGAAAGGCATACTAAGCTTGAGCCACAACCATCTTCGACTACAACCAGTCCAAGAAGGCAGAGTCCTCGCCGTTGTGGTTCAGGGAGGAACAGCTAGGGGATGTGTCCACAACTAGGCTCAGATCCAACCCGGCATGGAGGTTACGTCAGATCGACTTCGTCCTCCAAGCGGTCTTGGAAAATTGATTGTTGGAAACCTCTAGCTACTGGGACAACCCCCTTTTCCTCGACAAACTGTGAAGCCCCGCCCGACATAATAACAAAATGACGTGAGTAATGGAGCAGCATCCAACGGACAGCAGGGATCACCAGCGCACCGCCCAGCCACAAATACGACCGTCCCATTGTTCTAAGGTGTGCAAGAGTTTGTCAATGGCCGCCTTACGCTGTCGCGCATGTGCGATCAAATTTTTTTAATCCATTCCCTGAGGTACGTGATCCCTGCATTAAACCAGTCCACCAGTGAGTCGTGAGCTTTCTTTTGCATGGCCCAAAAGTTCCAGTATTCCTTGAACAAGGCATCAAGTGATGGGATCTTGAATAGAGATACATTGAGTTTATAAAAGTTCGGCTCCCGAGCCAAGTGCTGATGAAGGGAGATGCCAAGGGCTATCCCCTGGTGTCAAAGGACTGGCAAGGGCTACTGGACTGAATCTCCGCCACCGTGACAAGGTTTGCAAATGCTTGAGAGACTAGGAACAAGTCAATGCAAGAGTTGGAGAGGCCCACCTCCCCTCTCGATCGCAAGCAGGTGTATGCCCTTTTGGTGGGGTGAAGGAGCCGATAGATGTCGCATAGTTGTTTTCGTGCTATGAAGTGGGCCAGGAACAGTACGTCTGGTGTCGCCTCTCCCCTTGTGGGTTGGGAAGTGGATCCGCAGTCCATCACCAGCTCCGAGGTAGTGTTGAAGTCCCCTGCCAGTATGGTTGGACAATCTGTCGGCAACACTTCGTGGAGGCTGCGAATAAAATGGACTCGCTGTATAGGGTCATTCGGCCCATATATGCTTGCTATAGATGGTCTCATCTTCCAGGGTTGCTTTGAGGTATACCCATCTCCCTTCCAACTTGCCGTAGTCTGATTGAATCGAGACCAAGCGGGAGGATGGGGGTAGCCAGATGGCAACTCCTGAGGAGGCCCTTGCTGTGGCTGGGGCTGTAAATGTCGAGTGTGGGCAAACTGCACGGTGTTTAGCTTCATGGGAGGCTGCATTGACAGGTGAGTCTCCTGAACGCATACAGCCTCCGGCCAGTTCCGTGGTACCCGGATGTCGCATCTCATTCCAAATGGCCATTGTTTTTTTAGTGTTGGGTGTGACCAGTCCATTGACATTTAGGGATTGTATGTCTTCGGCGTTTTGCATCCAGGCAAAAAGCAGAGCAAGACAGCTGGTGGTACCATCCTTGCATCAGTCGTTCGAACCTAACCAAAGAGAAGCCACTGACCCGTACTCAATAGTGGCTTACGCCTCTCGATATTACCAAAATCTATTCACATTTGAAACGGCGCAATGGTCGGCCCAAGCGCTGGGAGCAGCCCAAGATACCCTCCTTCACACTCTGACCACCCTGTTCACCCAGTCCCAAAGGCAACAGCTCGACACCCCTCTTACTGAGGATGAAAAGACCCCGGGCCTGGACGCATTCCCAAATGAGTTCTGGGTGCACTACTGGGATCATCTAAGGAAAGAACTCATGCTTTACATCCACGTTGTTCGGCAGGCAGGGCGATTTGGGGACCTGATGGGGCAGGGTGTGACAACCCTGCTGTACAAGAAAGGTGCCCATGCAGAGCAGAGGAACCACCGTCCAATTACACTCTTGTCGCTCCCTTACAAAATGGTCGCCAAGCGTTGTGCAGTCGCCTTCTCCCGCACATGGGCCACCTCATCCATATCGATCAAACAAGATTCATGCCCCGGAGGAACATCCAAGACAATGTCCTGCTGGTCAATAAGACCACAAAATATGCAAGACAAAGGAAGCAGGACTCGGCCATCCCTTTCATTGATCTTGAAAAGGCATACGACCACATACGGTCGACTTGCAGGCCATACACGCCCGTTCCAGGACCTTCGAAATCCGACACGTGGGCGAGGTTGCTGGAGTAGAGTATCTCCCCCCCCCCCCCCCAAAAAAAAAAAAAGTGGGAACTTTTTTGTTCGCTGGGTTGGTGCAATTAAAAACAGTAAGAAAATTTGATTGATTGATTTTTTGGTTCATTGATTATTGGTTGATTAATTGATTGATTGGTTGGTTGGTTGATTGATTGATTGATTGATTGATTGATTAATCGATCAATTGATTGGCTGATTGAATTTCAAAAAAAAAAAAAAAAAAGAGAAAATGTGCAGACACACACACAGTCATGCTTCTTTTAAACCACAACTGGCCCCGCCGTCCTGAATTAGGGGGCACCAGTAGCACAGGTCCATGAGGGCTACCGGTAGCACAATGGGGGGAACATTCGGATTGGCAAAATTGGAATATGCATTGAATTACCCCCGCGATTTATTTTGAGGTTGTAATGATTTTTAGTTTTATTTTCAAATATTTTTCCTAGAAAGATCACGACGAAATCTGCGGACCGCCTGACCCTGTAGTTCTCAGACGTTTCAGAGTATTGTATTGGACATGAAAAATCGCTGAAGTCTGGGTACTTTTCCCATTGGCCGACACATGATAGAGCAGCAAAAATGGAATATGGGACAAATTGGAGAGGCATTTATTTCAGTCTGAATTGTTTTTTTTATTTTTTTAAATATCTTTCGTGGAAAGTCCACAACCAAATCTACAGGCCTTTCAATTTGCGGAGTTGTTGAGTCATCCTTATGAGCGCAAAAAAACGCTTTCCATTGGCCCACATGTGGTAGAGTGGCAAAAACTGGAAAATGCAACGAAACAGCACGGCATTTATTTCACGGTCTACATTGTTTTTTTAACTTATTTGATATTTTTCCTAGAAAGATCCCAATCTAATCTACAGGATCTCAATTTTTCAATTTTTTTCTTCAATTCTGCTGAGAGCGAAAAATTGCCGAAGTTGGAGCTTGGAAATCCATGAACTGGACACGCCTGCACCTGCCGGTCGCCGCCCCCACTAAGAACCCGGTCCGTAAGGCCAGGAAAGGCGAATTTA
This sequence comes from Chara braunii, assembly GCA_003427395.1. Classification (NCBI taxonomy): domain Eukaryota; kingdom Viridiplantae; phylum Streptophyta; class Charophyceae; order Charales; family Characeae; genus Chara; species Chara braunii. Next base: position 3,461,876 of record BFEA01000011.1, on the reverse strand, counting down.
GGCCAGCGGGGATAGTGGTGGCTTAAGTGTACAGCGAATATGACAGCACGCATACACACACACACGCTCAAACACCGCACGCACACCAGCACACGCGCATGCACACACACACACACCGCCCCCCATCCTCTCTCTCTCTCTCTCTCTCTCTCTCTCTCTCTCTCTCTCACACACACACACACACACACACACACACACACACACACACACACACACACACACACGCATACAGAGAGACAGACAGAAAGAGAGAGAGGAAGTGTGCACAGTCCCTCCCACAGCCATGTGCTATTGCACACATTTTATTTTTTGTTTTTCTCAGTCAATCAATCAATCAACAACCAATGGACCATCAATCAATCAATCAATTTTTTTTTTGCTGTTTTTTTTTGTTTTTTTTTTTTCACTCCTTTCAATATTTCTTTTTTGTTTTCAATCTAATAAGAACAAACCAAAAAATAAAGGGGTTGTAAAGCTTTCTGCGCTCTACAACCCTGTACTTTTTTTTTGTTTTGCTAATTTATATTGTTTTGCTACTTTATATGCCATTGATGTATGTCTCCTGGCTTACAATTGTAACCCTTATACTGTTTCTGATTCCGCAAACGTCCACTGGATAGAAGAAGAGCACCATGCCGTCTGCCGAGAGGTCGACAATACTGCACCTGGCGTGAACATAGAAGTCATGTTTATGGCATTTATGGGTAGGCGACTACAATTCCAGCCTGCTCCACAAAACCACGTGCCAGGCATGGATCCAGATATTCGGGCATGTATCTTACATCGTCCAGGTCATTTCAGTGCTCTTACTTTGCGGATAATTCATCGACCCTATGGGAAAAGCAATGGCAGTAGGGTGCACGCCATGGGAAATATTAACTCTTTCTCTCACCAAATGGTGAGGGACCACTCAGTCTGGCTCGTCCATCAGGAACAGTATGTCCATGACCGCTTGCGAGCACTGCACCCACTGGATAGCAATCCGGCTGATTCTACCACAAACAGTGAAGCGACTTCTCCGGAGGATGGTGGCTGCGCCCTCCCATTGTGTCTTCGGGTGGCATTTACACGGCATAGCCTCTGCTCCAAACACTACGAAGGGATGGTTGCTGCTAGTCTCTCCCACAAATACTGCGATCCATTGTCTTGAGCTCATCCACCCCCCCCTGATTACTTCCCCAGCATGCCGTTGTGGCCTTGATCTGCCACGCTTAAATAACTGTGCACGTCAGCCTTCCATACTGATGACATGTCAACAAGATGCCATGTGTCGACATTGTTTTGAGGAAGCTGTCATAGAAAGTATGTCTTTACTGTGTGGGCTATCCCCGGTGCCATCATCCACCACATCATCTCCTGGCATGTCCCACATGCAGTGTTCGTCATACACCTATGGCAACCGCAGACAGATCTCCCTCTTCCTTGCCAGACGAACAACAGACACAGCAGCCCGAGGAGGAAAATAGACTTCTATACGAACCACCTGCAGACCGATGTGCTGATTCTTTATCACCACCAGGGCGAGCTGTTGCAAGCTGTTGCGGACCAAATCCTGCAGCAGCTGGAACACCCTTGCTTTGGACCGATCCTCCCTGTCGTCGTCTGCCCATAGAGAAGGAATAAATACTGAGAAGACCCAAGAAAGATGCTCCATGCCGCTTTGTGATGACCCGCCAGAGATTCAACTAGCATGTGGTTCACATGCCTTGTGCCGTGAGGATTATGAAGGGATAGTCCATGCGAGTTTTTGCTTTCATACGTACGTCAACAGTCAGTACTATACTCGTGTACAGCACCCTGACATGTCAAGTCCAATTTGTAGACGTGCTGGAACGGCAATGCCTCTATAATTGCGGTCGACATGCCTCCATGTTCCTTACCATGTAGGAGCCACATAGCCTGTGACATCTGTCTGCGCATCACATTCCACCTCCCCCTACCCCACACTCCTATAAAACTCCGCATTATATCCCTTTCCCTCCACCACCACCCCCCTTGTGCTAGTAGCACATACATACGGATGAGCATCATTAAGAGAACAGACGATAAGAAGATAAGAAGTGAAATGAACAGGAGTATGCAGATGAAGGATGGACACAAAGACTGTATAAGCTGAAGATCTGAAGTGAAATGAACAGGAGTATGAAGATCTGAAGAGAAATGCACAGGAGCATACCTTCCCTTTTACTCTGCCTCCTGTTATAACGTGCAAGTGGGCCCTGAAGGCACACAAAGATGTGGGCAGCTGCCGCTTAACACAATCAACGTGGGCAGCCTTTGTATGTGCGAGGCATAGCAAAAGAAAAACTGTTGCCCCAAAGAAACCCCAACTAAACACAGTTCAAAATGGTTCCGTTATGATTCATGTTGCTTGCTACAGAGGTGAAATTCTTTACTTGTTGGACTGGCTCAACTCGAATCTACTTGTCTGGGTGGAATAGGGGCTGTTGTGGTGGAAACTTAAAACACACACACACACACACACACACACACACACACACACACACACACACACACACACACTACCAGTAGTCAAAGAAAGGGAGCCAGCTCCAAACAGACACACACCAGCAGCAGACAGAGGGAACACATTGCAAACGTCCCCGAGCACAGATAGACCAGCTACGCAGACATCTCGGAAATACCCGCAGACACACAGAGATTGAAGGACACACGGATAGGAGGAGGAGGGAACCGACAAAGAGAGAGAGGGTCTGCCGTACCACTCACCGAATAGGACAAAGACAAGCTCTACCCAGTGTACCTCTCCACGTTCCTGGCAAGTGACATTCTCCATGTTGCACATTCAGCGCGTGGTGCAGCCCATCAACAAGCACATTAAACTCTTCAGGTTTTTTGTCCTATGTGACAATTTTTATTTTTTTGTTCCCTTTCTTTCTTTTTTTTTTAAGGGCGCCTTGACATACCATGTTGTAACTGACTGGCCCCATAATTTCAGTCATCTGGTTCCATTTGGATTGGAACTCAGGTCCGCATTTCCGCAGTTCATGGGTGCACCCCAAGTTTCTTTTCTTCACTTTTTTATTTGCGTGATTACCTTTTGTTCATTCGATCTTTTACGTCTGCATGCCGCCAAGGAAATGGTAAAAAAAGCGCATGCTTGCGTTCGTATTTGCTTGAACGAATCCTGACCACTGATATGCACCAAATTCATTCATTCCATAAAAGAAGTGCTACCTAGTGTGAAAATGCCCCACGTCTTCATAAAACCCACAGTCAGTAGAGAGCACTATAAGTCTATAACAGATAATTGTTTTTCGTTTTCTTTTTTTTTTCCTGCCTGCCATAACCACTTCGTTGACTGCAGACCGACAACCTATTCTTTTTTCTTTTTTTTTAACACGCCCCCGTCAGTGTGCAGACCCACAACCTTCGTCGACAAAATTCCTTTTTCTTTTTCCCTGGACTCACAAATTGTTCTCTTCTTCTTTTCGTCCTTTTTTTTTCCCGGACGATGCGCAGGAATAGAAGCTTATATTCCCGGCCTCGTCATTGTTCTTCGGCATATAAATCCTTTCTCTGTTCTCTGCCCCCCCTCCCCTCCCCCCCACCCCACCCCCCCCCTTATTAAAAAAAGAGCTTAACTCTAAATCATTGCCCATGGAAGCACAGATACCACACAATCTGTACATTCACATAAAATTTCCACAGACAGAAGGGGAAAAGGCGAGGGGGGGGGCACGTGTCTGTTCCCCAACAACAACCAATCAATCAATCCATTAATCAATCAGATCACATTGAATCAGTACATCTATTGATTTAATCAAATCCAATCCAATCAATCAGTTAATTAATCAAACCAATAGTGTGACAGATGTCCGTTCCTATGGGATTCAAACATTCAGAGAAAAGGAATATAGCGACTCATGCCGCTCACAGCCTGAACCGGACGGGGTGAACGTGTCGAACAGAACACCGTTCGTATGAGACTGAAACATTCCCAAAGAGGAAAGGGCAAAAAAAAAAAAAAAAAAAAAAAAACAGAAATACATCGACTGAAGTCGCTCGTAGGCTGAAGAAGGGCGTGGGGTGTCCGTGTCAAGGGGGTGGGTGGGGTGTCCATTGTAAAAGGGGGAGGAGGCTATCCGTGTCAAGGGGCTGAGGCCTTTATGTCAAAGGGGGGAGGGGGCAGGGGGTCCACATCAACAGGAACAAATAGGGGTAAAACCATTATTAAAAAAAAAAAAAAAAAAAAAAAAGAGCAGAGGATGCAATGGCTCCCATCGGTCGTATCTTGAATCGAAGGCAGTGTGTACACGTCAGCAGCGTCAGCAGGGATGCTGACGTGGCAAACCGCCTCACCATCCCCTCATCCAATCAACAGATCTGTGTACACGTCAGCAGGGCTGGCCACAAGACAGCACCACAGAGGAAAACGTTGTCCCTCCCTTCTTAACCAGCCAGAGAGATTGCGAAGTGGGTGATGATGAGTCGTTGATGACATCCTTCTTTTTTTTTTCTTTTCTTATCTTTTTTCTTTTGGTTTTAATCTCATTTTGATACTACCGTATGTATGGCTTTAGGGTAATCAATTCGAAACCCAGCACTATCCTTTTCCATTTCATCGCCTCTGCTATTGCCACGTCAGCACACACGTCAGCACCACGTCAGCGTCACGTCAGCGCCACGTCAGCGCCACGTCAGCGCCACGTCAGCGCCACGTCAGCGCCACGTCAGCACACACGTCAGCGCCACGTCAGCCACACGTCCGCGCGAGTGCCAAGGGTACCCCCGCCGCATCACAGAAAAGACAAAATCCCCTTCTGTCGCTATCAAAGGCCGGCAGCTCTCCGGCGCCTACGCACAGTCTCGAGGGGATAGCAGCATCCACGTCAGCATATATGCCCGAGCACGTGCGTCCACGTCAGCATGATGCGAGGAGATCCATCCATTCGTTTATACGCAGCATAACCCACAACACGACAAAGACCTTTTCGGTTCCACGTCAGCACATGTCGTAGGCCCCCCGCCAAACATGAACACGCCCAAACGAAATTTGGCGGGAAATCACCGCCGTCCCGCGCAATCGCAGAATCAGTTTTTCCCGCCTGCAGCCGCCCCGCCCCCTGCGGCGGCCGCCGCTGCCGCCTCCTCCAGAATCCGACTGTCTCTCTCTTCCATCGCATAGTCCCACGCGTCGGAGCGTGGATGCTTCGGTTTGCCGTAAAGGGCCTTGTGAACCGTGTGCTGGATCCCCCCCATCAACACGAGGGCCCCGCCAATTATAATAAACGGGGGGAGCGCTTCGAGAGCCATCCCCGCAGACTCCGACCGGCTTCCGCCACGTGGCGCGCAACAGAAGACACCGCGCTCTGCCGTTGGGCTAGCACCCCGCCGCTGATTGCCCACTCAACGAACGAAGACAGCCGTCTGCTCACACACCAACGCTGATGATGACTGGCTGCGCGTAAGCAGAGTAAACCTCAACACCTGCCTCCGCACATTACTGCTCACGAAAAAAACAAGTGTCAATTTTCATAACAAAAAAAAAGTGACAGATCAGACTCAACACTAAGGCAACAGAGATGATGGGAAAGAAGGTAAGTCCAAATTATGGTTGGAAAAGAACTAAACA
>BFEA01000011.1:3441107-3455967 GCA_003427395.1 Chara braunii | reverse complement strand
TGTGTGTGTGTGTGTACCGCCAGGAAGCAGAATCTGCAGGAGGAGGTGAATGTGGAGGACGACGACGAGAACATGAAAACCCTTGTAGCTTTTCTAGCCCTAGCCTCAGTGTCAGTTTGACGACGTCTTTCCTGCGCTCTTCCCAGGCTGAGGAGATGGATGATGTGGGGGAGAAGGATCGCATAAAGAAAAAAGACATGGACAAGTAGCTTTCCTGCACTATCCCGAGTGCTGAGGTCTTCTCTAGCCATGCAGCTTTTCAAACCCCCCTCTCGTCATCGTCATCTACATCTAATCTCTCCTCTCCCCCCTCTCCTCTTCGTTCACCCATCTTACCTTAGAATCGTCATCGTTTCTCCATTGCCCTTCCTTTCCCGCGCTCTCGTGGAGGTGGGGGGATAATGACCTCGATGGATTCCACAGGGAACTGTCCATATTACGCAGAGGCTGACGTGGAGGAGGAGGAAGCGGAGAGAAGGATGGCATGAAGGAGGATAACAGATGTAACACGTGCAGGAGGAAGACGGCGAAGGGAAAAATAGGAAGGAAGGAATATGGGGAAGCGAAATGGAAAGAGACAACCCGAATTACTGTATTATTGAAAAGAGCCAATCGAAGACACCATAGCCCCCTAGCTCTTCTTCCATCCCGCTCTTTCTGCGGTCAGCAACGCCATGTTCCTACCCCTCCTCCTGCTCAGCTCACCCACTGATAAAAAAGACAATGAAGAGATGGGTAAAGTAAGTGCAGACAAATGTTGCGACAGGATGTCGAGAGATGGAGAGTGGAAGGCCAGAGAGGGAGAAAGAGGAGGAGGAGAGGAAAGGATAAGATCGCACCTTACCTCTTCCGCGCGGAGCTGTTCACTGCTCCGACGACGAAAAACCGAAAGCTCGACTCTTCGGGGCTTCCACCATCAATCTAGAGAACCAGACACCGCTCATGTATCTCCCTCGGTCCTCTGTGTGTGGGGGGGGGGGTGGGCGTGTGGGTGTGTGCGCGGCAAGCGCAGGCCCCCGCCCCTCGCCCTACGCACACGAACACCCCCACGCACACCCACGCACACTGCGGTGAGCCTATTCTAGGTCCATCAGGGCCGTTGGCCCTGTCGTGCCGCAGCGACGGCCTAGGTTCCATCTGTGGCCCCATTTAAAGATGGGAATACCCGCTATACCCAGTCCAAGTGCCAACTTGCACCTATACCGGAAAACGGTCAGTGCAAATGTATGTGCATGCCCAGGACTGCGGTGGGCCCGGGTCGGTACTGCAAAATTGCAGTTGTAACCAACTACCGGGGCAAGGACGCTTGCACTGATTAAGAGATTCTGGCCGTTGATCTTTGCAATCTACGGTCAATATCGCTTAATTCGTGTAAGTGGGACCTAGCCCCCGGAATGAACAAATTATGGACACACCCAGGCAAAATTATGGGCATACCCTGGACTGAGGTGGACCGGCCAAATTATTCATATACCCTCTACCGATGGCTGAAATTATGCTCATACCCAGCACCCGTTGGTCCACACCAGTCCACGTGGTGGGTATGAGCATAATTTTGTGGTCCACCATCCAAGTCCCACCACTGGAGGGGTACAGATAAAATTTCCCATAAAATATTTAGATCTCCCGACTATCCAGGCCACCAACCCGGTGGGCAACGGCCTTGGGCCTCCCTCCACCACTCACCAAATGCTCCAATTTATTCATGGGGAGCACCACGTACTGGGAACCGGGCCCAGCGTCTCATTTGAAACCATATTTGAGAACATACACAAAACAAAATGAGATACCAGGGCCATTACCCGGCTTCGGATGAGAATAGCAATTACACCTTTTCTAAGGGTCATGAGCAACCTCAATCATTATCCCCTGAATCTCAATCATTATCCCCTGAGAGTTTTCGGCCAGAAAACAAACTACCTTAGTGTGATTTAACAGCCCCACCTCAGCCTGCCTCAGCCGTCATATCCTCGGTACCTAGTCTCTACCAAGCCTCACACCCCCACTGATAGGTTACAAAGCGGCGCTAGCCACTCCAGAACAACCCCCACGCTAGGTTATAGGGCGGAGCAACTCGCCCCGGCTCCGGCCAGCATCGTCTATGTACCAGCTCACCAATGGACACTGGAGTGTCTTCCCCTCTCGACAAGTCCCCAGATCTCTCTACCAGGCCTCGTACCCCCCCATAACTCAGGCTACAGGGCAGCGCAACCAAGCCTCACCACCGACCAGCATCGTTCTAGCCTCGTCCGTTCGCCAACCTATGGGTGTAACGGTGTTAGCAGAACATCGAGCAACCCCTATCACCAGATTCATCACCATATCTGCAATTGCAAGACCTCCAACTCCCTCATGCGTTGATTATGATCCTCAACTGGAAACATCCATCTATCCCTAACCCCACTCCGGCAAGGCTTACCCCAATAGAATCACCATCTCCAATGTTCTTGTGCTGTATATCGTCCAACTAGCTAGCCCCCTTCACCAGTAAGACACATTATATCCAACCATGCAGAATCCCTAGCCTCAAGACCAGTGTAATCCACCCCAGCCAGCGCAAAGCTTTCGAGTTTTTTTTATGATTTTTTTAGGAAATTCAAATTGCACAACCAACAGAGATGTTAGAGCCTCCTCCAACACCACCCCCTGGAGCTGAGAAAAAGGGAGGGGAAAATCATCCTCTCTCCGTATGGTAGATCCAGTGAAGGACAAAAACTCAATTCACATTATGACTCATGACAACCCCCAGAACTACTTCCTCCCCTAAAAAAAATTACCCCCTGTCCCTACACTGCCTCTGCATAAAGGAGCCCCTTCTCCCCACCGGCCTCAGTTAAAAACATCCCCCTGACGGACACCCATGCTCCTTCAACGACATACAATACCCCCTAGAGTATGCCCCCGCAAAGTGAAGTCCCCCCATCCCTCTTGTCCCACCCCCTCTAAGTAGAACAACCCGCTTTGTCTCTCACCTGCTAAACACACAACACCCCTTGTCCTCTCTGACCTATCCATCTTATCTTATATGAGCCCAAGGATCAGCCCGCCCCCAGAAGAGGAAAATCCTCAATTTCACCCTACCCTTTCAAGGATACACCTTTCACCTCGTGTAACCCTCAAGAAAGAGCTCCAACCCTGAAAAAGATAATCCCAGTCGTCGTCCTAAATCCTCGATAAAATCCTCCACCCTTAGTCGTTGCGCAATCAATTTCTACCAAATATAAATTTCAAGATTCAAATCGAAAGATGTCACTTTAAGAACAATTATGAACAACAAATTGAGAATATGCTAACTAAAAATCTCGCACCATTTGAAAACCATGACATCTAGATTAAAGGAACCAATTTACAAATGCCCATTATGCAAAAGTATTGAGAGGTATTTTTGGAGAATCATGAATACAGAAATATTGAAAAGACATTCAATTTAAGAGTCATAAATTGGGGATCGAAAAATCCGATTAATGAGCATCCACCATACCATAGTATGCGAAGAACATTAATAAAGCAATCAATTATAAACTCCTTATCGTAAATCACGAAATACCATAGGGAATTACAAATTGAGAATCAAACAAAAAATCCGATCACAGATCCATCTTACGTTGGAACAGAAAACCAGGATGCAATTCATCACCATACAGGCAGATATCAGAAGGGCGAGTAAATTATAATGCACAAACAAGATCAGGCAACAAAATTAGGGTTTCACAAATAAAAAATCCCTAGCCATCAGATCATCTATCAGGGTAATTCTTAAGGTTGGAATTTGAAAAATTGTTGCACTCAGGGCTTCCGTTCCCACGTGAGGTCGCCTTCAGTTCACTTGAAGTCGCCAATCGCTGCAGACCATCATGCGCCGCTCCACTCCTGCATCCCCTTAGTCCAACTGCCCAACCGTTGGCCAGACGAAACTCAACCCCGGCCGCTTCCTGCAGATGGAGCCGCCCATCCTCCCCACAGTCAGTACTAGTGTAGCCCTACGGCGAAGTGCACCACCCATAAGAGATTAGTGGGACGCCCTCGCCTCCCTTTTACTCCCAGAATGCGGTTGCATTGTGAATGACAGTGTCGAACCCGTCGACACAACTTCACATAAAATTCAGTCCAAACCCAACGACTCAAAACAACAAAGGACCGAAGAGGCAAGAGACAAAAGTTAGAGACAAAAGGCAGAGAGAAATCCCTCAACATCACGATATAACCCTATGCCACGTGGCACCCTACCACATCCAAACGCCTCATCCCCTCCCTCACGCGTGTACGCCCATCACCGAACCTCACACCCCTACCTCCACATCCACGAAAGTCCCTGAGAAGTGTCATCGCCACGCACAATATTGTCCTGCCATGCCCTCGCAACATTGTCGTCGCAACTTTGCACCTCAATGCACATTAGCACCCTACCATCTCGGCCCAGGCATGGCATAGCACTCCCGGTAAAGTTGTGCCCTCGCCCGACAAAAAACCTTTTTATTATGTATCTATAAGAAACTCCAGCCAAATCGTGCCTAAGCGGGGGGTACCCGAGAAAAGAGGAAGAGTCTCTCCCAATTTCAATTGGTCACGCAGACAAGCGGCAGATGGCAATCGAACCGCTTCCAGTTGGCTTAGTATAAACAAAGAATCACAAAAGGCCATGCCGCAAGGTTTGTGGCACGAATTCGGACTCCAATGTTTTTTTCAGTTTTATTCAATTATTATTCGAATAGCGATTCAATCTCACCTTTTTTGTGTGTGGAAAAAATTAGTTGTATTTCCTCTCTTCTTTATATTGCAAAATTCCTGAGGCAATTGGTTTTCCTCACTCACGAAGGATGGTAGTATATAATTAGATAGGTAACTTATATAGTTTGGGAGGTTAGGGGAATGGTAGGTGTCATCCTCGACCAAGACACTCCGTCATGGCTGGCAGTAGTGGCACAAAGATTGTCGAAGTAGGAACCAGGACAATCCATTCCGATAAAAGTCGCAGTAATTGAGTTAGTGGGATTGAGGGTGGAGAATGCCTCATACTTTGGGGAAAACATTCTTCATAGGTCGGTTTACGGTTCGGCCCATTTAGGCATGAGGGTCCAAGTAGTCTCGAACTAGTGAAGAATATGGCCATGATATATTTTGTGATTATCAAGTTGTTTCACCCACCGAAGCCAAACTCGGTAATGCTAATGCTCCCAGTATCCACGTTCAGTTGGAAGACCCCCGGGGCCTTGAGTTGAGGTAGCTCAGTCGTGCGATGCTATTTACACCATTCCAAATTTGTGACAAATATTTTTTCACCAATTTTTAAAGTTGTTTTTCACGAGGGTCGAATCGTGTGTGGGGGGGGGAACTGCTCGCGAGCATCATTTGTTTTTCCCAAATCAGGCAACCTGGTATATTTTGTGATTATGAAATCTATGTGCAACTTCTGCAATGGTGGCACCATGTACAATTGCTTGCGTGGATGCGGTCAGCATGGTTGCAACTATGCATGGATGTAAAGGTCAATCTTCATGAGTACAACGGACTCCTAAACGTGGTGCATCTGAATATGGGTATTGAACAACTTGTGGTTGAGGCAAAGGCAATTCATCCATGCACCAACAACGAACACCAACAAAATGCACATAGTAAGTTATATTCCTCGATTAGTGTGCATCGCAGGTGGACCACCCCCACACATTCTACAAATGTATCTAAAGGAAAAACTATCTACACGCATCATTTGTCCTTGCATATGGCATGGGCCATTTGCTCAAGACAATCTTTTTCTCATGTCCTTCACGGAATCGGCAGACGTCCGGGCGATGAGGACGCATTGCTTCCTTGGTATTTGCAGTTATGGAAAAGCAAGCACTATCTGAACTATCGTTCAGCTACCTGCCCCACTCTGCGTAGGGAAGATAAGTAAACGGAATGGCCACAACATAAAGCGCTTCCTAGTTGGGAATTTCCCGTATATTTTATGATTTCTTCAACAAAAAACCTGCACAAATCGCATTTCATATTAGTATTGTAACTTGGCTGAATATAGCCCCTGACCTAGATCGTTTTGTTTGAATGTAAAGACGCAAGTTTTCCAATAAATAAATAAATATTTTTTCATGAGGGCGGGTTGAATTATGAGACTCGCAAATTGACTGAGAGCATCGCTCAGCTTCACTATATGTTGTCGTACCAACACTCAACTCAAACTGCAAAACATATTCATATTCTGAAACACAACTTACCACTACACCTAACTACTCCTCAAGTATTCCTAAACAACTCCTCAACTACTCTTAAACTACACCACAACTACTACTAAACTGTTCAACTACTCCTAATCTTCCTAATTATCTAATTCACAAGCCAACCAGGCCTGAAGCCAGCCTGCATAGTCGGTTGGAACCAATGTTCCAAGTACCCGTGACTCTCCACCACGCACCGCCCCTTGTTGGCCTATCATGGCCAAAATCGAAACTGATGACCGAACCAAGTGCCCACGGTTCGTTCTCGGGCCATATTTTTTTCTTAAAAAGAGAAACACGATCACTTGGTCAGAGGGAAACTCATTACGTTGGGCACCTTATATAAAGCCCGGAATGATACTAAGGCCATTACACAACTTGGGCTTGTGTACTAGAGGGAAGAACCATCCTCAGCACAAGAACAACAAAACAAAATCTACAACTACAACGTAAAACAAGCAACAAAAAAAAATACAAGAACGTTGTAAAACAACAAATTAAAAGGAGATGCAAGTACGGTGCAGCACAACAAAGAAAAAGACATATTTATAAGAACCAATTCTGGGCACCCTAGGATAACTCCTCCCCATGCTATCCTAGCCCTAGTTCTAGTACTTGGTTTAGCGACGCCCAACATGGTGGACTCCCCCCAGACTGGAGTCCCCTCCAAATGGCCACTCCCTCCACTAATCTATACCTGCAACCGCCTATCTATTGTGACAATAAATAACCGAGCGTTGTGATATGCAACCTCACACCCCACACAGCGTTCTGTACCCGTGTTGCACCGATCAAAGCTATTGGGGCGTGCCTGAGGATTTTGGGCGGGGTTTGACCTGCTAAGGCGAAACTAGGGATTCTCACCTCAGTCCCGATGGTGGCTTCAAAAATTCAAGTCCATCAGGGAGAACTGCAAATTTTCATATTTAGATAGGCGCGTAAGGGTGGGGCATAGGCAAAATTCCGCCCATTGGCGTAAGGCTTAGAATCCAACTAATCCACCAACACCTATGTCCGCAAAAGATCGTGCAAAAAAAAGAAAGCAGAACAACAAATTTGCCGCATTCCTCGTGTCAGGTTCACGCCGCCTTTTCCATGGGGGTCAAGAAGACCTAGGCATCCAAATCAAACCCGCACAGGCCGTCTATTCGGCTAGAAGTCCCGTCATCTAATGGGGGAGGGGGTGAAGGTGGCCAAGTTTGAAAACTCGCCGGAAGAGCTCCATCACTGCGGGAGAGATTCGAGAACCGAACGAACCCTTCGTAATCCAGAATCATAAACCCAACACCATTCTCCGCTAGGAACATGAGTTCACCAGCCGGCACCAACGACAATTGAACTGAGGCTTCCACATGGTGTGCGCCGCAAACCCAAGAAACATTGTCAAGTCTGTATAAGGCAAAATTAGCACGGGGGGTGAAAATCGATCAATCACAACAAACCCTATTCCCCCTATATGACACGCCTTCGAAGGATTATGAAACGAAACTCGATCGGTCTGCAATACCACCATCCGCACGTCCGCATTGCAATAAAGATCATCCTCGCCTGCGATGGGGAAAAAGGGAAGGTCGCTATGGCAAATCGATATGAGGTTCGGCCACGCTCAAAGTAGCAAACCTCGACTCCATACAACTCTCGACTCTATCCCACCACCCACTCCCAACAGTCCAAGGCAAAGCGTCCCACACGGTGTCGTCAATCAAAATTGTCACCTTGTCAAAATGGCGATGGACGAGAGGCAGAGAGATCGGGTGGACCTCCATAGTCCTCACACCCGATGTCCCCGATCGCTCAACCCACCCGGGTGAACGGGGCTGACAAGTGGCGCTTGCACGCGTAAGGGGAGAAAAAGGTTGGCAACAATCTCACACGCGCTCCAAGCATGGGGAGCAACAGCCTCGATGGCAATTAGTCGAGAATCAAAGAGCACCGACACACTCATGCATACAAAAGACGTCCCAGACCTGGTAACCCCCAGGGACCACACTCACGTGCGCAGCAACAACAAATACTTCCACACAGTCTTTCCACATCCATACATCCCTAAGACTTCAAACAACGAAGCATTCAGTATCCATTCACGCTCACACCTAACGCCATGCATATAACTTAGTATCCATACTCGTTTATTTTAGCAAAGACAAATGGACAAAGTAGCGATGGAGAAAAAGTGAGTCCCTTGCTATTCAAAATTACAACAATGCTGGCACTCCGGTGCACAACTACCCATCTGACCAAGACTACCGCTAATTCCACCCCATGTTGTCACTCCGCCCTTTCCTGGGGCACGTCGAGCCTGTTCGGCGTCATGGTCTTCGCGCATAGCTCACGCAATATTGCAGTCGAGATAACAAAGGGTGAGAGGAAGGGGCCGCACAAATTTATAGCGGGGAAGGCGGCGAGGCACCAACGCGCAATGCGGATAGCGAGAGGTCATAGATGAGGAGGAGGGAGGAAGAAGGTTCCAGAAGACCGAAGACGGCGGGACAATTGAAATACTTTTACACTTGGGTTGGTCGTTCAAGCCACGCGCGTAAGTACACCCTCGCAGTTTGATCCGGCCAACCCGACTGACAACCAATCAATCATGCCGAAAGGGACAGGCAGGGGATCACCCGAAAGGTTATGGGGAAGGCAAAGGGTTGCATGGAGACGAGGGACAGCAAGAAGGGAAATTGGTGCGTGCTCACGATGAGAAGCGAGCTTGCATGGCGAGCAAGAATTCAGTTGCTGGTGTAGGAAAAATTGAAATGCCGTCAATCAAAATTCATAGCCACTTCTTGGAATTCGTGCGTGCCGCTAATCGGCTACGCGGGGCTACTTTGAGCAGGGACAGGCGGAATCTCAACAAATACATGCAAAAATGGACCCCATTTCCTGTAATTAGTCAAGGTCTGTACTTCGGGGCTTACTGCGGTACGTGAGGCCGCGTGGCACAAAGCTTGGCTTAGCACAGCGCCCAGGTTATTCCTAAGTGGTTAACTCTGCTAAAAATCCTAACTCTCTATCCACCTACCTAAGTTCCCTTTCCTCCACTACCATAACTATGTTACCTCTCTCTCAAGTATGTTGGAACCAAAGCAAACTTGCCGCTCGACCAGGGGTAGTTTTCCGCAGTTGTCTGCAGACTTAGCCTCAAATTAGACTCGTGGACATGTTGCAATTCTCAAAAGCCTCGCTGTTTCTTCCTTGCCAGATTGCCGAGAAGGTGACAGCACGAAGTACATGTGCTACTTAGCCCCAGCCTGTGTTGTTTGTCAGATGGTGAGGGCTTCTTCCCAACAGGACCCAAATTTTGTCTCATGGATGGGTGCCTCAGGAAAGCGAAAGCGGACCCAGCACCAGATTCGTTGCTTAGCGGGACAGTCCAACCACAGGTGAACTGCTGATTCGAAGGCCCAGCTGCATCGCTTGCATGTCAAATACAACTTCATGCCATGTTGGGCTAGCCACACAGCAGATGGCGAGGCCACCATAGCAAGCCACCATAAAATAGCTGCGAGCCTCAAGAAAGGTATGTTATTGAGTTGGTCCCAGCAACTTGTTAGGCAGGAGCCTATCACTTCCATCAACATGTCCAGAATCTCTGACCAGGTTCCTACGGCCACTTCCGAGGCTCTCCTAGAAGGGGCCATAAGTAGGTAGTCCCAATTGAGGGGAGCGGTGAGCCAAGCAGGCGGCTCGGCTGTTAGGACCTCTGCCTTGAGATGCCCATGCATGAGGATCAACGCTCCGCTGGGCATGTTGGGCAACCGGGGTGCCTTTTGCCCAGAGGCGGTAGGAGGCGTCCCGGTGCCTTAAACACTCCACTTATGTGCGCACTAGTGGACAGCATTCCTCCACCAGCTGTAGCGCCTTGTAACGATTGCCCCGACACTCCTCATTCCAAATCTGAAACTGCCAGACACCTAGTATGTACCGCCAGAACCATCTTGGTGTGGTTCGAGGGAGGACCTCATACCAGGTCCCAGGGGGTCTACATCCTCCGGGCTGAGCACCAGAACTGAACTGATTATCACCTCAAGGCTTTCCTCAACTGATCGCAGTCTGCATAGCAGTTTTTCTCTGAGCTGGTATGATGTAAAAAAGGGCCAGTTGGCTATATATGCCATGCATGGTTTAGGCCGTGCACTGTATGGACATCAAGACACATGGCTGGCAAAATTTCTAAACTCTTCAATAGGGTTGACACACTTTGCCGACCCTTAAAAAAAAAAAAAAAAAGTCTTTGACCACAGGGAGTCCAATAGATCTTGTATCCTCAGTCTAAAGGGGGATCCTCCAAGATAGTGTGGTCTGCGTCCCATCAATTAGTTGCTGACTGTAGATAGGTACCCGTCGTGGGTCCAGAAACCAACCTCTACAGCACCCTGGATTTTTTAAGGGGGGGAAAAAAGGTCTTGTATCCTCAGGACACCTCTCTTTATCCAGGACGTTCCGTAGTTCCCCGGATTTTTGTCAGCTTTCCACCACTCACCATTTTTTTTATTTATTTTTTCTTTTTTGAAAAATTCCACGGTGTTGTGGAGGCCCGTTACTGGCCACATTGTGATTGCCGGGAGCGGTCAGCCATGGTCCACCCCTAACCATTCACTAGTCTAATATTTGCTTTTCGAAGATAAAGTAGTAGGACCTCCGAGTCCTCTTTTATGCTTGGCTGAACCCATAGATCAGGGGTGATATGGCACCAGGCATACAGTAGACTTGGCCACAATTTGGACTTCAGCCTCCGCTGCTGGTGAGAATAGAGGAGTAAGCAGCTCCAGACATCCTCTTCTATGAGGGAGGATCCATTGCATCATGCGAGTTTCCTCCACCATTCGCACCCAAGGAGACTCTCCACCATCTTCCACTGCTTTCAAGAACCAGGCTGCTAAACGAGCAAGGTATCTTCAACAAGGATCAGTCGACCAGAGACCTCTGTCACCTAAGATGTGAGGCCCTCCTGGTCACCAGTTGAAGGCTTCCGGAGGAACCGTGCAACCAACTCTTCATCTGATCAACGCGCATACAAACCTGACTTCTCGGGCTAATTGCGACGACATACCAAAGTAGTGCGAACAGCGCTCCGTTTGAGATCCATCGCTCGACCAGAGAGTGACAGATGAGGTGCAAGTCCCCAGGTAAGGATACAATGCAATACCTTTTGCGACAGAATGTCCTCCTGAGCAGTTTGACAATCAAGCAAACAAATATGAACACCTACAGATCGTTCAGATTTGTAGTGGTCATTTCTTCTCACACCCCATTCGACCACTGGAATGTGCTCAGTAGGGAGGAAGTAAACAGTCTTCTGCCAATCCACCAAAGCTTCAGACAACGCTGAATATTTGTCTAGACAATCGTTTTAAACCGCCAGTACTTGGCCCAGCTATTGGCCGCGGGAAAAAATAGAGTAAAAAGGTTTCTAGTTGGATGAATTTGGGCGCTCCTGTAGTGGCCCGTACGCTTCCTAAGATCGCGTAGCGTTAACGGGCACGACTTTAGGAAGTACTGGTGGTTAAATGCTCCCAACGAGACAAAACTCTTTTATGAGATTGCAAACAGGTCATCTGCTAATGCCTTAACACCTTCTCCTATCTCAGTACGGAGCGCACTAATATCCGGGTGACTCCTTATGTTGTTTTTCCATCTTTGTTGCAAAAAGAGGGGCTACCGTCTTCACCCGAATAGAACACCCGGTCATTATAGCTGTACTTGGCACAACTTTCAGCACAGTTACGGCGATAATTACCGGGCGTTCTATTCGGGTGAAGACGGTAGGGTCAACATCGGCAAAGTGATCGATCGAGCGAGAGTAACTCTCCAGACAATGCACCATTGACCATAACCTTTGCCATAGACACGATATAGACGACACACTATAAACGACACACTATAGACGACGCACTATAGACGACGCACTATAGAAAGCAACCGTCCAGGTGTGGCATAAGACCAATTTATACGGTCATAAGCCTTCTGTAGATCAAACAGGATCACCGCTGTATTGCAGCGATTGTTCTAGATCAACTCTAACCATTACGCCTCAGAGCACACTCACAGGAGGACTTTCCTAAAGGTATCTGACCGCAACTACAAAGAGACCAGGATGAATCTGACTGCAATTGCTTAGAACAAAAGGTCCTAGTGTGAGTGCGGCCTCAATTGCATATTGCACCGATTGTTCTAGACCAATTCTAATGCCTCAGGGCATACTCACAAGAAAACTTTTCTAAATGTATCTGACCGCAATTACACAGAGAGACCTAGATGAATCTGACTGCAACTACAGAGAGACCCTGACGAATCTGACTGCAATTGCGCCCGCAGCTTACAACGAAAGGTCCTAGTGTGAGTGTGGACCCAATTGCAGTAATGATATTGTCAAATATAGAACGATTTTGGATGGAAGCCGCTTACAAGTCTCTTTGCACTCGCTCGGGAAGATGCATGCGCAGTCGTCTAGCGAGACTTTCAGCCATTCGCTTGTACGGGACATTCCGGAGCGCAATAGCACGGTAATTTCCTACTTCTGCACGATGATCATCTCCTTCTTCTTTTCTATATTTTTCCTTCCTTGCATAAAACAGAGATAATACCCTGTCTCAACAAAAAAAAAAAAAGAAAAAAAAAAAGAAAAAAAAAAAAGAAAAAGAAAGAAAGAAAGAAAGAAGAAGAAGAAGGGCGCCGCCAGTGAGCAATTTGTTAAACATCTTCTGGAGGTCTTCCTAATTTCCTCCCCAACCTCCAGGTCAACTTCTACAGGCATCCCATCGCAGCCAAGGGCTTTGCCCATAGCCATACCCTTCATTGCTTCGTGTAATTTCGTAACAGTGATAGGTCTGTCGAATGAGTTGTAAGCTGGTTTCGGGTGGCAGTTGCACTGTTGTGTTCCTCTCGTGGGAGCAACAACGCCGAGTGGGGTGTTTTTTGCGTAGTGAGAGGTGAGGCCTTCCGTGGGAGTACCTTCCTAAATGTCTCTCTCTGCTCATTCGGTCGTGCACGACAATCCCTTTCATCCCGAGACGTTCTTCCCAGATCACAGCTTCCTATTGTTGATGGTCCTCCCATTCCGTCAAGCAAATTTTTCTCGACCTTTCTCCCAAACGATGGCCGATATCGGATGTTCGTCCATTCTGCATACTTCACTTTCTGCTACTTCAGAGAAGCGGTAGCAGTTGACCATTCCATTCGAGGGGGGAGGTATGGGTTGGAGATGCCTTTGCTCCAAAGTGGTGATTGTAGATGGAAAGGTCTAATTTCGATTAGGAGAGGAGCAAGGGCATATCAGGATTGACATACTCTAATGTGGGAGAGCATTGGGGTTTGGTAGACCTTGCGGGTGGCAGGGTGGAGTCAAAGGGTGTCAGGAGAAAGGAACGGGTGGGTTCGGGGACGCATTGCTCCAAGGGCATGATTGTGGACAGGAGGTGATGCCAGGACGAATTCAGCCGTGAGATGAGCCAGAGCAAATTGGGCTCGACCAAATCTGATGCAGGCTGACCATTGGGGCATGGTAATCCTAGCCCCTCCAGGTAGAATCAAGTCAGGGAGGGGGGCGGCAGGTCTACTCCCGAAAGGGATTAGTCGGTTGAGCGAGGTAGCAGAGTACACCACTGAGTAACCATCGAAGAACAATAAGAACAACCAGCCAACAACCAACAACCAACAACCACCACCACAACGACAACCACAACCACCATCATCAAAACAACCACAACAACAAACACCACCACCACCACGACAACAACAACCACAACAGCAACAACAACCACCACCACCACCACAACAACAACAACAACCACAACAACAGCAACAACCATAAACACAACAACAACCATAACAACAAACACAACAACAACCATAACAACAACCATAACAACAATCACAACAACAACAACAACAACAACAATGATAAGGTCAACATAACCACAACACTAGGGGTTTGTACTCAGGGGGTTGTCAAAGATAATGAGTGGCCGGGGTACAGAGTTATGGGGAACATCCAGAGTCTCCTCATGGGGATTGCAGAGAATATGTATATGCCTAGCATCCGAAAGAACCCGCACGACAGGGCTCATTCAAACACAATTCAATTACAGCTGAACGGGATATCTTCTTAGCCCTGGTGTCTGCAACAGCTGTCTAGTCAGGTCATCCCACCTGGAGAGGGTAAGTGTTGCATACTTCAATGCGTATGGGCAGAACCAAAGATCAACCAATGTAGGATGAGCATATATGCAGCGGAAGTCTGATAAACGGACTGACTCACATAGACTGACTCACATAGCATCACTCCACACACATACAATCGTGAGATGGTGGGGTCTGGGCCATTCATAGACGATGCCCAGATCCCGTACACGYATYCACRGATGAARGKTGGGAGGAGAGACGAAGGAGGTGGGGAGGTAGACAACACCGAGAGATAGAGTCTGATAGGTCTCCAATATGGTAGTCCAAAATGTCATACAACAAGATCAAAATGTCGAGGCCCATAGGTCATCCATGTCAGAGATACAGAGTCCAAATGTAACCGGTGTCCAACTGTGATGCAGCCGAGTATCAACCTCAACAATCTCCAAGTCTCCAATCAGGTAAGTACCACAGTCTCATATCACCGAAGTCCAACTCTGATCTCTGTCCAACTAGTATAAGTCTCT